>OX463862.1:17467119-18062617 GCA_949825065.1 Odontocerum albicorne
CGTTGCAAAATATTGAAATTTAGCAAAATTTTGCCGTTTTAGGACAAAAAAACCATGGGAACACGGGGAACAAATAATAATTCTTTTTCAAGTGATGGATAGCTTGTTCGGAGTTTCGGTCCGATGGTAGGACACCTTACTCCTTCATCGGATAAGTTCTGACTGTTAAGATATTTATTGGAAATTTTTGGATCTTTTTGGGAATCGGGAAAGGATAGGTTTGTGGTAAATGTTTAGATTTTATGAATGATTATGAGAAATTATAAACGATTAAATACATATGTAAATATGATGATATAAACATAATATTAAATACAAATATACATAAATTTGTGTCGTCACACACTGTTTTATATTGAATGGGTGAAAAAAAAAAATAATGATGGAGAACAAATTATAAGAATGAATATAGTATATGAAGAAAAGTAAATGAGTGGGGAAACGTGTGTGACTTTTATAAATATATTAAGGTGTTGAAAATGTTTGTGGTGATTTTCTATATATATTCGTAAACTTGGTCGTCAATGGCAGTTTTTTGAGTAAAAAGTGTTAAATTTCTCTATATTTCAAACAAATGTATAGAAGCTTTTTATGTTTTATATTATAATCAACGTCAATGTATTTTAACTATACTTTTGTGTTGATTCCTCATATTTCTAGCAGTTTTGTACAAAAAATTGGTATTTTGTAAGTCTTTAGTAATAAAATTCATTTTATACTTGGAAATATTGATGCAAAATATTGAAATTTAGCAAAATTTGCCGTTTAGGACAAAAAACATGGGAACACGTGGAACAAATAATAATTCTGTGGTGATTTTCTATATATATTTGTAAGTTTGGTCGTCAATGGCAGTATTTTGAGTAAAAAGTGTGAAATTTCTCTTTATTCTAAACAAATGTACAGGAGGTTTTGATGTTTTATATTATAATCAACGTCAATGTATTTTAACAATACTTTTGTGTTGATTCCTTTTAATTCTAGCAGTTTTGTACAAAAAATTGGTATTTTGTAAATGAAAAGTAATAAAATTCATTTTATACTTTGAAATATTGATGCAAAATATTGAAATTTAGCAAAATTAGCCGTTTAGGACAAAAAACATGGGAAGACGTGGAAATAATAATAATTCTGTGGTGATTTTCTATATATATTCGTAAGATTGGTCGTGAATGGCAGTTGTTTGAGTGAAAAGTGAGAAATTTCTCTAGAGTTAAAACCTCTTTTGCCCAAAGGCAATATGCTTATTTGGCTCCCATTACATACAATGGCGTGCCGACTTCAATAAAAGTAAAGGTAGGAAAACCATTTAGACAGTCGATCGGAGCGTGGTTGTTATTGCGACAGGATTTTGAGTACTTGGGCTTTCAGGATGAATGACGAGTGGAAAGGATTTATGTGAGCTCGTGAGTGTGGGTCTCTTCTTGTTGTTTTAATTTTGGTGGTTTTTGTATTTGTGTTTCTGTGTGTTTTTCTTTTTTTCTTCATTTTTTATGTTTTGGATTTGTTTTGAATTTTATTCTTATGATTGTGTGCGGTATATTGTGGGATGAATATTTTTGGTCTTTCTGGAGTGATAATGTGTGAGGAGTTGAGTTTCGCAAGATGTTTCCAGTTGTAGTTGAGTGTCACTGTTTGTCAGGTTGATGAGAGCGTGCAACGGGGTTTTTTTAGTGTTATCAAAAATCGGAAAGAAGTATCGATTTATTTTTTCATGCTAAATATCCTCAGTGAGATACAGGCAAAAGCCTAGTTTACTGGGGATATGACAAATGAAAGGCAAAAAACCCAGATCCATTAAAATTATATGTCCAAATCAAATAACCTGTTGTTTTTTCTCAAATTGTGTATATTTCTTGTCATGTGTAATAATAATAATAATAATTCTAGCAGTTTTGTACAAAAAATTGGTATTTTGTAACTCAAAAGTAATAAAATTCATTTTATACTTGGAAATATTGATGCAAAATATTGAAATTTTGCAAAATTTGCCGTTTAGGACAAAACACATGGGAACACGTGGAACAAATAATAATTCTGTGGTGATTTTCTTATATATTCGTAAGCTTGGTAGTCAACGGCAGTTTTTTGAGTAAAAAGTGTGAAATTGCTCTACATATATAACTAACAAATGTTCATACGTTTTTTTGAGGTTTTAAATGTTTATATGACAAATAACGTCAATGCGTTTCTAAAATACTTTTTTCTTGATTCATTATAATTCTAACGTTTTTGTACGAAAAATCGGTATTTTGTAAGTCAAAATTAAAAAAACACAATTTAAACTGACATTATTGACGCAAAATATTGATATTTATAAAAATAAAGCATTTGGGATGAAAAACACGAAAACACGTGGAACAAATAATAATTTTGTGATGATTTTCTACATGTATTCGTAAGCTTGGTCGTCAATGACAGTTTTTTGAGTGAAAAGTGTGAAATTTCCATATATTACAAACAAATGTCCAGGAGGTTTTAATGTTTTTCTATCATAATCAACGTCAAGGAATTTCTACTACACATTTGTCTTGATTCCTTTTAATTCTAGCAGTTTTGTTAAAAAAGTTTTTTTTGTAAATCAAAAGTAATAAAATTAATTTAATACTTGGAAAAATTGTTGCAAAATATTGAAATTTAGCAAAATTTGCCGTTTAAAACAAAAAACATGGGAACAAATAATAATTCTGTGGTGATTTTCTATATATATTCGTAAGCTTGGTCGTCAATGGCAGTATTTTGAGTAAAAAGTGTGAAATTTCTCTATATTACAAACAAATGTACAGGAGGTTTTAATGTTTTTATATCATAATCAACGCCAATGCATTTCAACTACACTTTTGTCTTGATTCCTATTAATTCTAGCAGTTTTGTACAAAAAATTGGTATTTTGTAAATGAAAAGTAATAAAATTCATTTAATACTTTGAAATATTGATGCAAAATATTGAAATTTTGCAAAATTAGCCGTTTAGGACAAAAACATGGGAACACGTGGAACAAATAATAATTTTGTGGTGATTTTCTATATATATTCGTAAGCTTGGTCGTCAATGGCAGTTTTTTGAGTAGTAAGTGTGAAATTTCTCTATATTTCAAACAAATGTATAGGAGTTTTTAATGTTTTATATCATAATCAACGCCAATGTATTTTAACTATACTAATGTGTTGATTCCTTTTAATTCTAGCAGTTTTGTACAAAAAATTGGTATTTTCTTTAGTAATAAAATTCGTCTTATACTTGGAAATATTGTTGCAAAATATTGAAATTTAGCAAAATTTGCCGTTTAGGAAAAAAAACATGGGAACACGTGGAACAAATAATAATTCTGTGGTGATTTTCCAAATACATTTGTAAGCTTGGTCGCCAATCGCAGTATTTTGAGTAAAAAGTGTGAAATTTCTCTATATTTCGAACAAATGTACAGGAGGTTTTAATGTTTTTATATCATAATCAACGCCAATGCATTTCAACGACACTTTTGTATTGATTCCTATTAATTCTAGCAGTTTTGTACAAAAAATTGGTATTTTGTAAATCAAAAGTAATACATTTTATACTTGGAAATATTGTTGCAAACTATTGAAATTTAGCAAAATTTGCCGTTTAGGACAAAAAACATGGGAACACGTGGAACAAATAATAATTCTGTGGTGATTTTCTATATATATTTGTAAGCTTGGTCGTCAATGGCAGTATTTTGAATAAAAAGTGTGAAATTTCTCTATATTTCGAACAAATGTACAGGAGGTTTTAATGTTTTTATATCATCTTGTCATGTGTTATAATATTAATAATAATTCTAGCAGTTTTGTACAAAAAATTGGTATTTTGTAACTCAAAAGTAATAAAATTCATTTTATACTTGGAAATATTGATGCAAAATATTGAAATTTTGCAAAATTTGCCGTTTAGGACAAAGAACATGGGAACACGTGGAACAAATAATAATTCTGTGGTGATTTTCTTATATATTCGTAAGCTTGGTAGTCAACGGCAGTTTTTTGAGTAAAAAGTGTGAAATTGCTCTACATATATAACTAACAAATGTTCATACGTTTTTTTGAGGTTTTAAATGTTTATATGACAAATAACGTCAATGCGTTTCTAAAATACTTTTTTCTTGATTCATTATAATTCTAACGTTTTTGTACGAAAAATCGGTATTTTGTAAGTCAAAATTAAAAAAACACAATTTAAACTGACATTATTGACGCAAAATATTGATATTTATAAAAATAAAGCATTTGGGATGAAAAACACGAAAACACGTGGAACAAATAATAATTTTGTGATGATTTTCTACATGTATTCGTAAGCTTGGTCGTCAATGACAGTTTTTTGAGTGAAAAGTGTGAAATTTCCATATATTACAAACAAATGTCCAGGAGGTTTTAATGTTTTTCTATCATAATCAACGTCAAGGAATTTCTACTACACTTTTGTCTTGATTCCTTTTAATTCTAGCAGTTTTGTTAAAAAAGTTTTTTTTGTAAATCAAAAGTAATAAAATTAATTTAATACTTGGAAATATTGTTGCAAAATATTGAAATTTAGCAAAATTTGCCGTTTAGAACAAAAAACATGGGAACAAATAATAATTCTGTGGTGATTTTCTATATATATTCGTAAGCTTGGTCGTCAATGGCAGTATTTTGAGTAAAAAGTGTGAAATTTCTCTATATTTCAAACCAATGTATAGGGAGGGTTTTGATGTTTTATATCATAATCAACGTCAATGTATTTTAACTACACTGTTGTGTTGATTCCTTTTAATTCTAGCAGTTTTGTACAAAAAATAGGTATTTTGTAACTCAAAAGTAATAAAATTCATTTTATACTTGGAAATAATGATGAAAAATATTTAAATTTTGCAAAATTTGCCGTTTAGGACCAAAAACATGGGAACACGTGGAACAAATAATAATTCTGTGGTGATTTTCTATATATATTTGTAAGCTTGGTCGTCAATGGCAGTATTTTGAATAAAAAGTGTGAAATTTCTCTATATTTCGAACAAATGTAGAGGAGGTTTTAATGTTTTTATATCATAATCAACGCCAATGCATTTCAACGACACTTTTGTCTTGATTCCTATTAATTCTAGCAGTTTTGTACAAAAAATTGGTATTTTGTAAATGAAAAGTAATAAAATTCATTTTATACTTGGAAATATTGTTGCAAAATATTGAAATTTAGCAAAATTTGCCATTTAGGACAAAAAACATGGGAACACGTGGAACAAATAATAATTCTGTGGTGATTTTCTATATATATTTGTAAGCTTGGTCGTCAATGGCAGTATTTTGAGTAAAAAGTGTGAAATTTCTCTATATTTCAAACAAATGTATAGGAAGTTTTGATGTTTTATATCATAATCAACGTCAATGTATTTTAACTATACCTTTTGTGTTGATTCCTTTTATTTCTAGCAGTTTTGTATAAAAATTGGTATTTTGTAAGTCTTTAGTAATAAAATTCATTTTATACTTGGAAATATTGATGCAAAATATTTAAATTTTGCAAAATTTGCCGTTTAGGACAAAAAACATGGGAACACGTGGAACAAATAATAATTCTGTGGTGATTTTCTATATATATTTGTAAGCTTGGTCGTCAATGGCAGTATTTTGAGTAAAAAGTGTGAAATTTCTCTATATTTCAAACAAATGTATAGGAAGTTTTGATGTTTTATATCATAATCAACGTCAATGTATTTTAACTATACCTTTTGTGTTGATTCCTTTTAATTCTAGCAGTTTTATACAAAAAATTGGTATTTTGTAAATGAAACGTAATAAAATTCATTTTATACTTTGAAATATTGATGCAAAATATTGAAATTTTGCAAAATTAGCCGTTTAGGACAAAAAACATGGGAACACGTGGAACAAATAATAATTCTGTGGTGATTTTCTTATATATTCGTAAGCTTGGTCGTCAATTGCAGTTTTTTGAGTAAAAAGTGTGAAATTGCTCTATATAACTAACAAATGTTCATACGTTTTTTTGAGGTTTTAAATGTTTATATGACAAATAACTTCAATGCGTTTCTAAAATACTTTTCTTGATTCATTATAATTCTAACGTTTTTGTACGAAAAATCCGTATTTTGTAAGTCAAAATTAAAAAAACACAATTTAAACTGACATTATTGACGCAAAATATTGATATTTATAAAAATAAAGCATTTGGGATGAAAAACACGAAAACACGTGGAACAAATAATAATTTTGTGATGATTTTCTACATGTATTCGTAAGCTTGGTCGTCAATGACAGTTTTTTGAGTGAAAAGTGTGAAATTTCCATATATTACAAACAAATGTCCAGGAGGTTTTAATGTTTTTCTATCATAATCAACGTCAAGCAATTTCTACTACACTTTTGTCTTGATTCCTTTTAATTCTAGCAGTTTTGTTAAAAAAGTTTTTTTTGTAAATCAAAAGTAATAAAATTAATTTAATACTTGGAAATATTGTTGCAAAATATTGAAATTTAGCAAAATTTGCCGTTTAGAACAAAAAACATGGGAACAAATAATAAATTCTGTGGTGATTTTCTATATATATTCGTAAGCTTGGTCGTCAATGGCAGTATTTTGAGTAAAAAGTGTGAAATTTCTCTATATTACAAACAAATGTACAGGAGGTTTTAATGTTTTTATATCATAATCAACGCCAATGCATTTCAACTACACTTTTGTCTTGATTCCTATTAATTCTAGCAGTTTTGTACAAAAAATTGGTATTTTGTAAATGAAAAGTAATAAAATTCATTTAATACTTTGAAATATTGATGCAAAATATTGAAATTTTGCAAAATTAGCCGTTTAGGACAAAAACATGGGAACACGTGGAACAAATAATAGTTTTGTGGTGATTTTCTATATATATTCGTAAGCTTGGTCGTCAATGGCAGTTTTTTGAGTAGTAAGTATGAAATTTCTCTATATTTCAAACAAATGTATAGGAGTTTTTGATGTTTTATATCATAATCAACGCCAATGTATTTTAACTATACTAATGTGTTGATTCCTTTTAATTCTAGCAGTTTTGTACAAAAAATTGGTATTTTCTTTAGTAATAAAATTCGTCTTATACTTGGAAATGGGAAAAACATGGGAACATGGGAAAAACATGGGAAAAACATGGGAACACGGGGAACAAATAATAATTCTTTTTCAAGTGATGGATAGCTTGTTCGGAGTTTCGGTCCGATGGTAGGACACCTTACTCCTTCATCGGATAAGTTCTGACTGTTAAGATATTTATTGGAAATTTTTGGATCTTTTTGGGAATCGGGAAAGGATAGGTTTGTGGTAAATGTTTAGATTTTATGAATGATTATGAGAAATTATAAACGATTAAATACATATATAAATATGATGATATGTACATAATATTAAATACAAATATACATAAATTTGTGTCGTCACACACTGTTTTATATTGAATGGGTGAAAAAAAAAATAAAAAAAAAATAATGAATAAATTATAAGAATGAATATAGTATATGTAGATAAGTATGAGTGGGGAAACGTGTGTGACTTTTATAAATATATTAAGGTGTAGAAAATGTTTGTGGTGATTTTCTATATATATTCGTAAACTTGGTCGTCAATGGCAGTTTTTTGAGTAAAAAGTGTTAAATTTCTCTATATTTCAAATAAATGTATAGAAGCTTTTTATGTTGTATATTATAATCAACGTCAATGTATTTTAACTATACTTTTGTGTTGATTCCTTATATTTCTAGCAGTTTTGTACAAAAAATTGGTATTTTGTAAGTCTTTAGTAATAAAATTCATTTTATACTTGGAAATATTGATGCAAAATATTGAAATTTAGCAAAATTTGCCGTTTAGGACAAAAAACATGGGAACATGTGGAACAAATAATAATTCTGTGGTGATTTTCTATATATATTAGGTCCTTACATATGAAATTGGCGTTTTGTTTGGGAGGAACATAAAGTTGATTTTTTTTTAATATAATATATTTATTTAATCAAAGTATGTACCATTGCTATCTATGCACTTTTGCCATCTCATAGGTAGTTCATCGATCCCTTTACTAAAAAAACCATTCGGACGGGAATCAATAAAATCTTTGAAGTCGGTTTGGACTGCCCCATCGGAGTTGAATTTTTTCCCTTGCAAGAAGTTATCCAAATTTCGAAAAAAATAGTAATCTGTTGGGGCAAGGTCCGGAGAGTACGGTGGATGTCTTAGACATTCCAATTGAAGCTCTTCTAATTTGGTAGCCGTCTGTTGTGCAGTGTGTGGTCTAGCGTTATCATGAAGCAGCAGTGGCCTAGAGCGATTAACCAGCCTCGGTTGTTTAGCAGCTAGCTTTTCCATCATGGTTTGCAGTTGCTGACAATAGACATCTGCCGTAATCGTCTGGCCAGATTTAAGAAAGCTGTAGTGAACGACACCAGCACTAGTCCACCAAACGCTCACAAGTAACTTTTTTGGAGTCAATTTTCGCTTGGGGCATGGTTTGGCTGGTTCGGCAGGGTTCAGCCATTGCGATGAGCGCTTCCGATTATCATACAGGATCCACTTTTCATCACAGGTAATGATTCGATTCAAAATCCCTTCATTATTGTGCCGGTTGAGTAATGCAACGCAGCAGTCAACGCGCGTTTGTTGATTTGCTTCACTCAATTCGTGAGGTACCCACCTTTCAAGCTTTTTCACCTTCCCAATTTGCTTCAAGTGGATTAAAACAGTTTTATCACTAACACCGCAGCCTGCAGCTAACTCGGACGTGGTTTGCGATGGATCCGCTTCCACAATAGCCTTCAATTCTTCATTATCAACTTTCTCCACGGGGCTTGTTCTGCAGGTCGAAATTTCCAGAACGAAAACGTTGGAACCAAAAACGCACTGTGTTTTCTTTTGCGGCACCGTCGCCATACACATCATTAATCCTTCGAGCCGTTTCTGCAGCACTGGTGCCAAGGTGGAACTCGTACTCGTAAATAACGCGATATTTCAAGTTTTCCATTTTGTAAACTGATTTTTTTAAACTGATTTGTAAACTGATTTGTAAACTGTTTTGTAAACTTTTCGAAACACAAATACTTGAGTAAATAGCTGTATAAATTTGAATTTGGAATTCCTAACCAAAGAGAAGATATTTGAGATCAAAGTTGCCAGTACGGCAAAACGCCAATTTCATATGTAAGGACCTAATATTTGTAAGTTTGGTCGTCAATGGCAGTATTTTGAGTAAAAAGTGTGAAATTTCTCTTTATTCTAAACAAATGTACAGGAGGTTTTGATGTTTTATATTATAATCAACGTCAATGTATTTTAACAATACTTTTGTGTTGATTCCTTTTAATTCTAGCAGTTTTGTACAAAAAATTGGTATTTTGTAAATGAAAAGTAATAAAATTCATTTTATACTTTGAAATATTGATGCAAAATATTTTGGGACAAAAAACATGGGAAGACGTGGAAATAATAATAATTCTGTGGTGATTTTCTATATATATTCGTAAGATTGGTCGTGAATGGCAGTTGTTTGAGTGAAAAGTGAGAAATTTCTCTAGAGTTAAAACCTCTTTTGCCCAAAGGCAATATGCTTATTTGGCTCCCATTACATACAATGGAGTGCCGACTTTAATAAAAGTAAAGGTAGGAAAACCATTTAGACAGTCGATCGGAGCGTGGTTGTTATTGCGACAGGATTTTGAGTACTTGGGCTTTCAGGATGAATGACGAGTGGAAAGGATTTATGTGAGCTCGTGAGTGTGGGTCTCTTCTTGTTGTTTTAATTTTGGTGGTTTTTGTATTTGTGTTTCTGTGTGTTTTTCTTTTTTTCTTCATTTTTTATGTTTTGGATTTGTTTTGAATTTTATTCTTATGATTGTGTGCGGTATATTGTGGGATGAATATTTTTGGTCTTTCTGGAGTGATAATGTGTGAGGAGTTGAGTTTCGCAAGATGTTTCCAGTTGTAGTTGAGTGTCACTGTTTGTCAGGTTGATGAGAGCGTGCAACGGGGTTTTTTTAGTGTTATCAAAAATCGGAAAGAAGTATCGATTTATTTTTTCATGCTTAATATCCTCAGTGAGATACAGGCAAAAGCCTAGTTTACTGGGGATATGACAAATGAAAGGCAAAAAACCCAGATCCATTAAAATTATATGTCCAAATCAAATAACCTGTTGTTTTTTCTCAAATTGTGTATATTTCTTGTCATGTGTAATAATAATAATAATAATTCTAGCAGTTTTGTACAAAAAATTGGTATTTTGTAACTCAAAAGTAATAAAATTCATTTTATACTTGGAAATATTGATGCAAAATATTGAAATTTTGCAAAATTTGCCGTTTAGGACAAAACACATGGGAACACGTGGAACAAATAATAATTCTGTGGTGATTTTCTTATATATTCGTAAGCTTGGTAGTCAACGGCAGTTTTTTGAGTAAAAAGTGTGAAATTGCTCTACATATATAACTAACAAATGTTCATACGTTTTTTTGAGGTTTTAAATGTTTATATGACAAATAACGTCAATGCGTTTCTAAAATACTTTTTTCTTGATTCATTATAATTCTAACGTTTTTGTACGAAAAATCGGTATTTTGTAAGTCAAAATTAAAAAAACACAATTTAAACTGACATTATTGACGCAAAATATTGATATTTATAAAAATAAAGCATTTGGGATGAAAAACACGAAAACACGTGGAACAAATAATAATTTTGTGATGATTTTCTACATGTATTCGTAAGCTTGGTCGTCAATGACAGTTTTTTGAGTGAAAAGTGTGAAATTTCCATATATTACAAACAAATGTCCAGGAGGTTTTAATGTTTTTCTATCATAATCAACGTCAAGGAATTTCTACTACACATTTGTCTTGATTCCTTTTAATTCTAGCAGTTTTGTTAAAAAAGTTTTTTTTGTAAATCAAAAGTAATAAAATTAATTTAATACTTGGAAAAATTGTTGCAAAATATTGAAATTTAGCAAAATTTGCCGTTTAAAACAAAAAACATGGGAACAAATAATAATTCTGTGGTGATTTTCTATATATATTCGTAAGCTTGGTCGTCAATGGCAGTATTTTGAGTAAAAAGTGTGAAATTTCTCTATATTACAAACAAATGTACAGGAGGTTTTAATGTTTTTATATCATAATCAACGCCAATGCATTTCAACTACACTTTTGTCTTGATTCCTATTAATTCTAGCAGTTTTGTACAAAAAATTGGTATTTTGTAAATGAAAAGTAATAAAATTCATTTTATACTTGGAAATATTGTTGCAAAATATTGAAATTTAGCAAAATTTGCCGTTTAGGACAAAAAACATGGGAACACGTGGAACAAATAATAATTCTGTGGTGATTTTCTATATATATTTGTAAGCTTGGTCGTCAATGGCAGTATTTTGAGTAAAAAGTGTGAAATTTCTCTATATTTCAAACAAATGTATAGGAAGTTTTGATGTTTTATATCATAATCAACGTCAATGTATGTTAACTATACCTTTTGTGTGGATTCCTTTTATTTCTAGCAGTTTTGTACAAAAATTGGTATTTTGTAAGTCTTTAGTAATAAAATTCATTTTATACTTGGAAATATTGTTGCAAAATATTGAAATTTTGCAAAATTTGCCGTTTAGGACAAAGAACATGGGAACACGTGGAACAAATAATAATTCTGTGGTGATTTTCTTATATATTCGTAAGCTTGGTAGTCAACGGCAGTTTTTTGAGTAAAAAGTGTGAAATTGCTCTACATATATAACTAACAAATGTTCATACGTTTTTTTGAGGTTTTAAATGTTTATATGACAAATAACGTCAATGCGTTTCTAAAATACTTTTTTCTTGATTCATTATAATTCTAACGTTTTTGTACGAAAAATCGGTATTTTGTAAGTCAAAATTAAAAAAACACAATTTAAACTGACATTATTGACGCAAAATATTGATATTTATAAAAATAAAGCATTTGGGATGAAAAACACGAAAACACGTGGAACAAATAATAATTTTGTGATGATTTTCTACATGTATTCGTAAGCTTGGTCGTCAATGACAGTTTTTTGAGTGAAAAGTGTGAAATTTCCATATATTACAAACAAATGTCCAGGAGGTTTTAATGTTTTTCTATCATAATCAACGTCAAGGAATTTCTACTACACTTTTGTCTTGATTCCTTTTAATTCTAGCAGTTTTGTTAAAAAAGTTTTTTTTGTAAATCAAAAGTAATAAAATTAATTTAATACTTGGAAATATTGTTGCAAAATATTGAAATTTAGCAAAATTTGCCATTTAGAACAAAAAACATGGGAACAAATAATAATTCTGTGGTGATTTTCTATATATATTCGTAAGCTTGGTCGTCAATGGCAGTATTTTGAGTAAAAAGTGTGAAATTTCTCTATATTTCAAACCAATGTATAGGGAGGGTTTTGATGTTTTATATCATAATCAACGTCAATGTATTTTAACTACACTGTTGTGTTGATTCCTTTTAATTCTAGCAGTTTTGTACAAAAAATAGGTATTTTGTAACTCAAAAGTAATAAAATTCATTTTATACTTGGAAATAATGATGAAAAATATTTAAATTTTGCAAAATTTGCCGTTTAGGACCAAAAACATGGGAACACGTGGAACAAATAATAATTCTGTGGTGATTTTCTATATATATTTGTAAGCTTGGTCGTCAATGGCAGTATTTTGAATAAAAAGTGTGAAATTTCTCTATATTTCGAACAAATGTACAGGAGGTTTTAATGTTTTTATATCATAATCAACGCCAATGCATTTCAACGACACTTTTGTCTTGATTCCTATTAATTCTAGCAGTTTTGTACAAAAAATTGGTATTTTGTAAATGAAAAGTAATAAAATTCATTTTATACTTGGAAATATTGTTGCAAAATATTGAAATTTAGCAAAATTTGCCGTTTAGGACAAAAAACATGGGAACACGTGGAACAAATAATAATTCTGTGGTGATTTTCTATATATATTTGTAAGTTTGGTCGTCAATGGCAGTATTTTGAGTAAAAAGTGTGAAATTTCTCTATATTTCAAACAAATGTATAGGAAGTTTTGATGTTTTATATCATAATCAACGTCAATGTATTTTAACTATACCTTTTGTGTTGATTCCTTTTATTTCTAGCAGTTTTGTACAAAAATTGGTATTTTGTAAGTCTTTAGTAATAAAATTCATTTTATACTTGGAAATATTGTTGCAAAATATTGAAATTTTGCAAAATTTGCCGTTTAGGACAAAGAACATGGGAACACGTGGAAGAAATAATAATTCTGTGGTGATTTTCTTATATATTCGTAAGCTTGGTAGTCAACGGCAGTTTTTTGAGTAAAAAGTGTGAAATTGCTCTACATATATAACTAACAAATGTTCATACGTTTTTTTGAGGTTTTAAATGTTTATATGACAAATAACGTCAATGCGTTTCTAAAATACTTTTTTCTTGATTCATTATAATTCTAACGTTTTTGTACGAAAAATCGGTATTTTGTAAGTCAAAATTAAAAAAACACAATTTAAACTGACATTATTGACGCAAAATATTGATATTTATAAAAATAAAGCATTTGGGATGAAAAACACGAAAACACGTGGAACAAATAATAATTTTGTGATGATTTTCTACATGTATTCGTAAGCTTGGTCGTCAATGACAGTTTTTTGAGTGAAAAGTGTGAAATTTCCATATATTACAAACAAATGTCCAGGAGGTTTTAATGTTTTTCTATCATAATCAACGTCAAGGAATTTCTACTACACTTTTGTCTTGATTCCTTTTAATTCTAGCAGTTTTGTTAAAAAAGTTTTTTTTGTAAATCAAAAGTAATAAAATTAATTTAATACTTGGAAATATTGTTGCAAAATATTGAAATTTAGCAAAATTTGCCGTTTAGAACAAAAAACATGGGTACAAATAATAAATTCTGTGGTGATTTTCTATATATATTCGTAAGCTTGGTCGTCAATGGCAGTATTTTGAGTAAAAAGTGTGAAATTTCTCTATATTACAAACAAATGTACAGGAGGTTTTAATGTTTTTATATCATAATCAACGCCAATGCATTTCAACTACACTTTTGTCTTGATTCCTATTAATTCTAGCAGTTTTGTACAAAAAATTGGTATTTTGTAAATGAAAAGTAATAAAATTCATTTAATACTTTGAAATATTGATGCAAAATATTGAAATTTCGCAAAATTAGCCGTTTAGGACAAAAACATGGGAACACGTGGAACAAATAATAATTTTGTGGTGATTTTCTATATATATTCGTAAGCTTGGTCGTCAATGACAGTTTTTTGAGTAGTAAGTGTGAAATTTCTCTATATTTCAAACAAATGTATAGGAGTTTTTAATGTTTTATATCATAATCAACGCCAATGTATTTTAACTATACTAATGTGTTGATTCCTTTTAATTCTAGCAGTTTTGTACAAAAAATTTGTATTTTCTTTAGTAATAAAATTCGTCTTATACTTGGAAATATTGTTGCAAAATATTGAAATTTAGCAAAATTTGCCGTTTAGGACAAAAAACATGGGAACACGGGGAACAAATAATAATTCTGTGGTGATTTTCCGAATACATTTGTAAGCTTGGTCGCCAATCGCAGTATTTTGAGTAAAAAGTGTGAAATTTCTCTATATTTCGAACAAATGTACAGGAGGTTTTAATGTTTTTATATCATAATCAACGCCAATGCATTTCAACGACACTTTTGTCTTGATTCCTATTAATTCTAGCAGTTTTGTACAAAAAATTGGTATTTTGTAAATCAAAAGTAATACATTTTATACTTGGAAATATTGTTGCAAACTATTGAAATTTAGCAAAATTAGCCGTTTAGGACAAAAAACATGGGAACACGTGGAACAAATAATAATTCTGTGGTGATTTTCTATATATATTTGTAAGCTTGGTCGTCAATGGCAGTATTTTGAGTAAAAAGTGTGAAATTTCTCTATATTTCAAACAAATGTATAGGAAGTTTTGATGTTTTATATCATAATCAACGTCAATGTATTTTAACTATACCTTTTGTGTTGATTCCTTTTATTTCTAGCAGTTTTGTACAAAAATTGGTATTTTGTTAGTCTTTAGTAATAAAATTCATTTTATACTTGGAAATATTGATGCAAAATATTGAAATTTTGCAAAATTTGCCGTTTAGGACAAAGAACATGGGAACACGTGGAACAAATAATAATTCTGTGGTGATTTTCTTATATATTCGTAAGCTTGGTAGTCAACGGCAGTTTTTTGAGTAAAAAGTGTGAAATTTCTCTATATTTCAAACCAATGTATAGGGAGGGTTTTGATGTTTTATATCATAATCAACGTCAATGTATTTTAACTACACTGTTGTGTTGATTCCTTTTAATTCTAGCAGTTTTGTACAAAAAATTGGTATTTTGTAAATGAAAAGTAATAAAATTCATTTTATTTTTGATTTACAAAGAACACGTGGAACAAATAATAATTCTGTGGTGATTTTCTTATATATTCGTAAGCTTGGTAGTCAACGGCAGTTTTTTGAGTAAAAAGTGTGAAATTGCTCTACATATATAACTAACAAATGTTCATACGTTTTTTTGAGGTTTTAAATGTTTATATGACAAATAACGTCAATGCGTTTCTAAAATACGTTTTTCTTGATTCATTATAATTCTAACGTTTTTGTACGAAAAATCGGTATTTTGTAAGTCAAAATTAAAAAAACACAATTTAAACTGACATTATTGACGCAAAATATTGATATTTATAAAAATAAAGCATTTGGGATGAAAAACACGAAAACACGTGGAACAAATAATAATTTTGTGATGATTTTCTACATGTATTCGTAAGCTTGGTCGTCAATGACAGTTTTTTGAGTGAAAAGTGTGAAATTTCCATATATTACAAACAAATGTCCAGGAGGTTTTAATGTTTTTCTATCATAATCAACGTCAAGGAATTTCTACTACACTTTTGTCTTGATTCCTTTTAATTCTAGCAGTTTTGTTAAAAAAGTTTTTTTTGTATTTACAAACTTTTGATTTCAAAAGTAATAAAATTAATTTAATACTTGGAAATATTGTTGCAAAATATTGAAATTTAGCAAAATTTGCCGTTTAGAACAAAAAACATGGGAACAAATAATAATTCTGTGGTGATTTTCTATATATATTTGTAAGCTTGGTCGTCAATGGCAGTATTTTGAGTAAAAAGTGTGAAATTTCTCTATATTTCAAACAAATGTATAGGAAGTTTTGATGTTTTATATCATAATCAACGTCAATGTATTTTAACTATACCTTTTGTGTTGATTCCTTTTATTTCTAGCAGTTTTGTACAAAAATTGGTATTTTGTAAGTCTTTAGTAATAAAATTCATTTTATACTTGGAAATATTGATGCAAAATATTTAAATTTTGCAAAATTTGCCGTTTAGGACCAAAAACATGGGAACACGTGGAACAAATAATAATTCTGTGGTGATTTTCTATATATATTTGTAAGCTTGGTCGTCAATGGCAGTATTTTGAGTAAAAAGTGTGAAATTTCTCTATATTTCAAACAAATGTATAGGAAGTTTTGATGTTTTATATCATAATCAACGTCAATGTATTTTAACTATACCTTTTGTGTTGATTCCTTTTAATTCTAGCAGTTTTATACAAAAAATTGGTATTTTGTAAATGAAAAGTAATAAAATTCATTTTATACTTTGAAATATTGATGCAAAATATTGAAATTTTGCAAAATTTGCCGTTTAGGACAAAAAACATGGGAACACGTGGAACAAATAATAATTCTGTGGTGATTTTCTTATATATTCGTAAGCTTGGTCGTCAATTGCAGTTTTTTGAGTAAAAAGTGTGAAATTGCTCTATATAACTAACAAATGTTCATACGTTTTTTTGAGGTTTTAAATGTTTATATGACAAATAACTTCAATGCGTTTCTAAAATACTTTTCTTGATTCATTATAATTCTAACGTTTTTGTACGAAAAATCCGTATTTTGTAAGTCAAAATTAAAAAAACACAATTTAAGTTGACAATATTGACGCAAAATATTGATATTTATAAAAATTAAGCATTTGGGATGAAAAACACGAAAACACGTGGAACAAATAATAATTTTGTGATGATTTTCTACATGTATTCGTAAGCTTGGTCGTCAATGACAGTTTTTTGAGTGAAAAGTGTGAAATTTCCATATATTACAAACAAATGTCCAGGAGGTTTTAATGTTTTTCTATCATAATCAACGTCAAGGAATTTCTACTACACTTTTGTCTTGATTCCTTTTAATTCTAGCAGTTTTGTTAAAAAAGTTTTTTTTGTAAATCAAAAGTAATAAAATTAATTTAATACTTGGAAATATTGTTGCAAAATATTGAAATTTATTAAAATTTGCCGTTTAGAACAAAAAACATGAGAACACGTGGAACAAATAATAATTCTGTGGTGATTTTCTATATATATTCGTAAGCTTGGTCGTCAATGGCAGTATTTTGAGTAAAAAGTGTGAAATTTCTCTATATTACCAACAAATGTACAGGAGGTTTTAATGTTTTTATATCATAATCAACGCCAATGCATTTCAACTACACTTTTGTCTTGATTCCTATTAATTCTAGCAGTTTTGTACAAAAAATTGGTATTTTGTAAATGAAAAGTAATAAAATTCATTTAATACTTTGAAATATTGATGCAAAATATTGAAATTTTGCAAAATTAGCCATTTAGGACAAAAACATGGGAACACGTGGAACAAATAATAATTTTGTGGTGATTTTCTATATATATTCGTAAGCTTGGTCGTCAATAGCAGTTTTTTGAGTAGTAAGTGTGAAATTTCTCTATATTTCAAACAAATGTATAGGAGTTTTTGATGTTTTATATCATAATCAACGCCAATGTATTTTAACTATACTAATGTGTTGATTCCTTTTAATTCTAGCAGTTTTGTACAAAAAATTGGTATTTTCTTTAGTAATAAAATTCGTCTTATACTTGGAAATATCGTTGCAAAATATTGAAATTTAGCAAAATTTGCCGTTTAGGACAAAAAACATGGGAACACGGGGAACAAATAATAATTCTTTTTCAAGTGATGGATAGCTTGTTCGGAGTTTCGGTCCGATGGTAGGACACCTTACTCCTTCATCGGATAAGTTCTGACTGTTAAGATATTTATTGGAAATTTTTGGATCTTTTTGGGAATCGGGAAAGGATAGGTTTGTGGTAAATGTTTAGATTTTATGAATGATTATGAGAAATTATAAACGATTAAATACATATGTAAATATGATGATATAAACATAATATTAAATACAAATATACATAAATTTGTGTCGTCACACACTGTTTTATATTGAATGGGTGAAAAAAAAAAAAAAAAAAAATAATGATGGTGAACAAATTATAAGAATGAATATAGTATATGTAGAAAAGTAAATGAGTGGGGAAACGTGTGTGACTTTTATAAATATATTAAGGTGTTGAAAATGTTTGTGGTGATTTTCTATATATATTCGTAAACTTGGTCGTCAATGGCAGTTTTTTGAGTAAAAAGTGTTAAATTTCTCTATATTTCAAACAAATGTATAGAAGCTTTTTATGTTTTATATTATAATCAACGTCAATGTATTTTAACTATACTTTTGTGTTGATTCCTTATATTTCTAGCAGTTTTGTACAAAAAATTGGTATTTTGTAAGTCTTTAGTAATAAAATTCATTTTATACTTGGAAATATTGATGCAAAATATTGAAATTTAGCAAAATTTGCCGTTTAGGACAAAAAACATGGGAACACGTGGAACAAATAATAATTCTGTGGTGATTTTCTATATATATTTGTAAGTTTGGTCGTCAATGGCAGTATTTTGAGTAAAAAGTGTGAAATTTCTCTTTATTCTAAACAAATGTACAGGAGGTTTTGATGTTTTATATTATAATCAACGTCAATGTATTTTAACAATACTTTTGTGTTGATTCCTTTTAATTCTAGCAGTTTTGTACAAAAAATTGGTATTTTGTAAATGAAAAGTAATAAAATTCATTTTATACTTTGAAATATTGATGCAAAATATTGAAATTTAGCAAAATTAGCCGTTTGGGACAAAAAACATGGGAAGACGTGGAAATAATAATAATTCTGTGGTGATTTTCTATATATATTCGTAAGATTGGTCGTGAATGGCAGTTGTTTGAGTGAAAAGTGAGAAATTTCTCTAGAGTTAAAACCTCTTTTGCCCAAAGGCAATATGCTTATTTGGCTCTTATTACATACAATGGCGTGCCGACTTCAATAAAAGTAAAGGTAGGAAAACCATTTAGACAGTCGATCGGAGCGTGGTTGTTATTGCGACAGGATTTTGAGTACTTGGGCTTTCAGGATGAATGACGAGTGGAAAGGATTTATGTGAGCTCGTGAGTGTGGGTCTCTTCTTGTTGTTTTAATTTTGGTTGTTTTTGTATTTGTGTTTCTGTGTGTTTTTCTTTTTTTCTTCTTTTTTTTGTTTTGGATTTGTTTTGATTTTTATTCTTATGATTGTGTGCGGTATATTGTGGGATGAATATTTTTGGTCTTTCTGGAGTGATAATGTGTGAGGAGTTGAGTTTCGCAAGATGTTTCCAGTTGTAGTTGAGTGTCACTGTTTGTCAGGTTGATGAGAGCGTGCAACGGGGTTTTTTGTGTTATCAAAAATCGGAAAGAAGTATCGATTTATTTTTTCATGCTAAATATCCTCAGTGAGATACAGGCAAAAGCCTAGTTTACTGGGGATACGACAAATGAAAGGCAACAAACCCAGATCCATTAAAATTATATGTCCAAATCAAATTACCTGTTGATTTTTCTCAAATTGTGTATATTTCTTGGCATATGTAATAATAAATAATAAATAAATAAATAAATTTCAAACAAATGTATTGGAGGTTTTGATGTTTTATATCATAATCAACGTCAATGCATTTCAACTCCACTTTTGTCTTGATTCATTTTAATTCTAGCAGTTTTGTTAAAAAAATTGGTATTGTGTAAATCAAATGTAATAAAATTCATTTCAAACTTGGAAATATTGATGCAAAATATTGAAATTTCACAAAATTAGCCGTTTAGGACAAAAAACATGGGAACACGTGGAACAAATAATAATTTTGTGGTGATTTTCTATATATATTCGTAAGCTTGGTCGTCAATGGCAGTATTTTGAGTAAAAAGTGTGAAAACAAAAACATGGGAACACGTGGAACAAATAATAATTTTGTGGTGATTTTCTATATATATTCGTAAGCTTGGTCGTCAATGGCAGTTTTTTGAGTAGTAAGTGTGAAATTTCTCTATATTTCAAACAAATGTACAGGAGTTTTTGATGTTTTATATCATAATCAATGCCAATGTATTTTAACTATACAAATGTGTTGATTTCTTTTAATTCTAGCAGTTTTGTACAAAAAATTGGTATTTTCTTTAGTAATAAAATTCGTCTTATACTTGGAAATATTGTTGCAAAATATTGAAATTTAGCAAAATTTGCCGTTTAGGACAAAAACATGGGAACACGGGGAACAAATAATAATTCTGTGGTGATTTTCCAAATACATTTGTAAGCTTGGTCGTCAATGGCAGTATTTTGAGTAAAAAGTGTGAAATTTCTCTATATTTCGAACAAATGTATAGGAAGTTTTGATGTTTTATATCATAATCAACGTCAATGTATTTTAACTATACCTTTGTGTTGATTCCTTTTATTTCTAGCAGTTTTGTACAAAAATTGGTATTTTGTAAGTCTTTAGTAATAAAATTCATTTTATACTTGGAAATATTGTTGCAAAATATTGAAATTTAGCAAAATTTGCCGTTTAGGACAAAACACATGGGAACACGTGGAACAAATAATAATTCTGTGGTGATTTTCTTATATATTCGTAAGCTTGGTAGTCAACATCAGTTTTTTGAGTAAAAAGTGTGAAATTGCTCTACATATATAACTAACAAATGTTCATACGTTTTTTTGAGGTTTTAAATGTTTATATGACAAATAACGTCAATGCGTTTCTAAAATACTTTTTTCTTGATTCATTATAATTCTAACGTTTTTGTACGAAAAATCGGTATTTTGTAAGTCAAAATTAAAAAAACACAATTTAAACTGACATTATTGACGCAAAATATTGATATTTATAAAAATAAAGCATTTGGGATGAAAAACACGAAAACACGTGGAACAAATAATAATTTTGTGATGATTTTCTACATGTATTCGTAAGCTTGGTCGTCAATGACAGTTTTTTGAGTGAAAAGTGTGAAATTTCCATATATTACAAACAAATGTCCAGGAGGTTTTAATGTTTTTCTATCATAATCAACGTCAAGGAATTTCTACTACACTTTTGTCTTGACTCCTTTTAATTCTAGCAGTTTTGTTAAAAAAGTTTTTTTTGTAAATCAAAAGTAATAAAATTAATTTAATACTTGGAAATATTGTTGCAAAATATTGAAATTTAGCAAAATTTGCCGTTTAGAACAAAAAACATGGGAACAAATAATAATTCTGTGGTGATTTTCTATATATATTCGTAAGCTTGGTCGTCAATGGCAGTATTTTGAGTAAAAAGTGTGAAATTTCTCTATATTACAAACAAATGTACAGGAGGTTTTTATATCATAATCAACGCCAATGCATTTCAACTACACTTTTGTCTTGATTCCTATTAATTCTAGCAGTTTTGTACAAAAAATTGGTATTTAGTAAATGAAAAGTAATAAAATTCATTTAATACTTTGAAATATTGATGCAAAATATTGAAATTTTGCAAAATTTGCCGTTTAGGACAAAAACATGGGAACACGTGGAACAAATAATAATTTTGTGGTGATTTTCTATATATATTCGTAAGCTTGGTCGTCAATGGCAGTTTTTTGAGTAGTAAGTGTGAAATTTCTCTATATTTCAAACAAATGTATAGGAGTTTTTGATGTTTTATATCATAATCAACGCCAATGTATTTTAACTATACTAATGTGTTGATTCCTTTTAATTCTAGCAGTTTTGTACAAAAAATTGGTATTTTCTTTAGTAATAAAATTCGTCTTATACTTGGAAATATTGTTGCAAAATATTGAAATTTAGCAAAATTTGCCGTTTAGGACAAAAACATGGGAACACGGGGAACAAATAATAATTCTGTGGTGATTTTCCAAATACATTTGTAAGCTTGGTCGTCAATGGCAGTATTTTGAGGAAAAAGTGTGAAATTTCTCTATATTTCGAACAAATGTACAGGAGGTTTTAATGTTTTTATATCATAATCAACGCCAATGCATTTCAACGACACTTTTGTCTTGATTCCTAATAATTCTAGCAGTTTTGTACAAAAAATTGGTATTTTGTAAATCAAAAGTAATACATTTTATACTTGGAAATATTGTTGTAAAATATTGAAATTTAGCAAAATTTGCCGTTTAGGACAAAAAACATGGGAACACGTGGAACAAATAATAATTCTGTGGTGATTTTCTATATATATTTGTAAGCTTGGTCGTCAATGGCAGTATTTTGAGTAAAAAGTGTGAAATTTCTCCATATTTCAAACAAATGTATAGGAAGTTTTGATGTTTTATATCATAATCAACGTCAATGTATTTTAACTATACCTTTTGTGTTGATTCCTTTTATTTCTAGCAGTTTTGTACAAAAATTGGTATTTTGTAAGTCTTTAGTAATAAAATTCATTTTATACTTGGAAATATTGTTGCAAAATATTGAAATTTTGCAAAATTTGCCGTTTAGGACAAAACACATGGGAACACGTGGAACAAATAATAATTCTGTGGTGATTTTCTTATATATTCGTAAGCTTGGTAGTCAACATCAGTTTTTTGAGTAAAAAGTGTGAAATTGCTCTACATATATAACTAACAAATGTTCATACGTTTTTTTGAGGTTTTAAATGTTTATATGACAAATAACGTCAATGCGTTTCTAAAATACTTTTTTCTTGATTCATTATAATTCTAACGTTTTTGTACGAAAAATCGGTATTTTGTAAGTCAAAATTAAAAAAACACAATTTAAGTTGACATTATTGACGCAAAATATTGATATTTATAAAAATAAAGCATTTGGGATGAAAAACACGAAAACACGTGGAACAAATAATAATTTTGTGATGATTTTCTACATGTATTCGTAAGCTTGGTCGTCAATGACAGTTTTTTTAGTGAAAAGTGTGAAATTTCCATATATTACAAACAAATGTCCAGGAGGTTTTAATGTTTTTCTATCATAATCAACGTCAAGGAATTTCTACTACACTTTTGTCTTGATTCCTTTTAATTCTAGCAGTTTTGTTAAAAAAGTTTTTTTTGTAAATCAAAAGTAATAAAATTAATTTTATACTTGGAAATATTGTTGCAAAATATTGAAATTTAGCAAAATTTGCCGTTTAGAACAAAAAACATGGGAACAAATAATAATTCTGTGGTGATTTTCTATATATATTCGTAAGCTTGGTCGTCAATGGCAGTATTTTGAGTAAAAAGTGTGAAATTTCTCTATATTACAAACAAATGTACAGGAGGTTTTCATATCATAATCAACGCCAATGCATTTCAACTACACTTTTGTCTTGATTCCTATTAATTCTAGCAGTTTTGTACAAAAAATTGGTATTTAGTAAATGAAAAGTAATAAAATTCATTTAATACTTTGAAATATTGATGCAAAATATTGAAATTTTGCAAAATTAGCCGTTTAGGACAAAAACATGGGAACACGTGGAACAAATAATAATTTTGTGGTGATTTTCTATATATATTCGTAAGCTTTGTCGTCAATGGCAGTTTTTTGAGTAGTAAGTGTGAAATTTCTCTATATTTCAAACAAATGTATAGGAGTTTTTGATGTTTTATATCATAATCAACGCCAATGTATTTTAACTATACTAATGTGTTGATTCATTTTAATTCTAGCAGTTTTGTACAAAAAATTGGTATTTTCTTTAGTAATAAAATTCGTCTTATACTTGGAAATATTGTTGCAAAATATTGAAATTTAGCAAAATTTGCCGTTTAGGACAAAAACATTGGAACACGGGGAACAAATAATAAGTCTGTGGTGATTTTCCAAATACATTTGTAAGCTTGGTCGTCAATGGCAGTATTTTGAGTAAAAAGTGTGAAATTTCTCTATATTTCGAACAAATGTACAGGAGGTTTTAATGTTTTTATATCATAATCAACGCCAATGCATTTCAACGACACTTTTGTCTTGATTCCTAATAATTCTAGCAGTTTTGTACAAAAAATTGGTATTTTGTAAATCAAAAGTAATACATTTTATACTTGGAAATATTGTTGCAAAATATCGAAATTTAGCAAAATTTGCCGTTTAGGACAAAAAACATGGGAACACGTGGAACAAATAATAATTCTGTGGTGATTTTCTATATATATTTGTAAGCTTGGTCGTCAATGGCAGTATTTTGAGTAAAAAGTGTGAAATTTCTCTATATTTCAAACAAATGTATAGGAAGTTTTGATGTTTTATATCATAATCAACGTCAATGTATTTTAACTATACCTTTTGTGTTGATTCCTTTTATTTCTAGCAGTTTTGTACAAAAATTGGTATTTTGTAAGTCTTTAGTAATAAAATTCATTTTATACTTGGAAATATTGTTGCAAAATATTGAAATTTTGCAAAATTTGCCGTTTAGGACAAAAAACATGGGAACACGTGGAACAAATAATAATTCTGCGGTGATTTTCTATATATATTTGTAAGCTTGGTTGTCAATGGCAGTATTTTGAGTAAAAAGTGTGAAATTTCTCTATATTTTAAACAAATGTATAGGAGGTTTTGATGTTTAATATCATAATCAACGTCAATGTATTTTAATTATACTTTTGTGTTGATTCCTTTTAATTCTAGCAGTTTTGTACAAAATTATTGGTATTTTGTTAGTCAAAAGTAATAAAATTCATTTTATACTTGAAAATATATACGCAAAGTATCGAAATTTAGCAAAATTAGACGTTTGGGACGGAAAACACGTGGCACAAATAATTACTCTGCGGTGATTTTGTACATATTTTCGTAAACTTGGTCGTTAATGGCGGTTTTTTGATTAAAAAGTTAGAAATTTCCGTGTATTCCTAACAAATATTCAGACGTATTAAGGAGGTTATAAAGTTTTATATGACAATTAACGTCAATGCGTTTCTACTACATTTTTGTTTTGATTCATTATAATTCTAACATTTTTTAATTTTATAACTGTATTCCATGACAGATTAAATAACGTCAAAATTAATATTCCTTAAACTTTTTGTGGTATTTTATGTCCCAAACCTCTTATTTTGCCAAATTTCAATAATTTGCGTGAAATATTACGCATTTTGAATGATTTTGACTATTTTTAATCAACAAAACACCCACTTTTGTACAAAAATGCTATAATTTGAATGCACGTAGACAAAAATATATATCGAAATGCATCGGCCTTAATAATGATGTAAAACGTGCAAATCCGTTTAATGCGTTTGGGCATTTTAAAGAAATGGACTCAAGTTTTCTACTGTTTGTTAGAAAAACACACATGGTTGGCATAGAAACCGGAATTATGCACAAAATCATGACAGGATTAATATTTCTTAAACGTTTTATGGTGTTTTATGACTTAAACCTGTTATTTTGCGAAATTTCAATCATTTGCGCCTATATTACGCAGTTTGAATGTATTTGACTTCTTTTAACCAACAAAACGCCCACTTTCGTACAAAAATGCTATAATTTGAATGCACAAAGACAAAAATATCGTCGAAACGCATCTGAGTTAATAATGATATAAAACGTCCAAATGTACTCGTATGTAAGAGCATTTGAACGAAATATATTAAAATTTCCTACTTTTTACTCGTAAAACTACCATTGACGTCCAAAAAAGCGTAATTATACACAAAATCACGACAGAAGTAATAGTCCTTAAACGTTTTTTTATATTTTATGTCCCAAAATTCATATTTTGCAAAGTTTCAATCATTTTTATGAATATTTCGTAGTTAGGATTAACTAAACTACTTCTACCCAACAAAACACAACTTTCGGTCAAAAAATGCTATTATTATCAACACACAAAGACATGAATATCGCAGAAACGCATCTACCTTAATAATGATATAAAACGTCCAAATGCACGTCAGAGCATTTTGAAGAAATGGACAGAATCTTTTTACTTTTTACTCGAGAAAACCCCCTTTGACGGCCCAAAAACCAGAATTGTGCACAAAATGATGACATGATTAATATTTACGTACATATTGCCGATTTTATATTGTTTGATTGAACCTATCGCGACTAAACAAGACACTACCGTGCAAAGTATTTAAATCGATGACCTTGACTATATGCGTTCTAGTAATCTCAAAGGAATCCTTCGAGGTTACAAATCCACTAATGAACTAATTGAAAAGGGGTTACCCAACGTATTAAATCATTTTTACAGCTAGTTGTATAACTTATCTCTTATTATATAATTGTTTTGGTGACCTACATAATAATATAATATCTATTATAAAATGACATTAATTGGTTCCACTGACGATTCAAATAGATCTGACTGCAAGCATAAACTGGGAAATATGGACTTAAAAAGCCTTGTTGGAAAGACGTCTATCTTCCAGTCCGGGGGCTAATGGTTTAAGTCCTTCTGGTACCCGATTTTTTTAAAAGGAGTATATAGTTCAGTTTTCACTTACGGCCTCTAGTAATAGGAAAATAACAATTTGTAAAGCGATATTTAGAAAGTAGAATCCTTTAAAGTTCTCTCACTCGGAATTTGAATTTACTATTATTGACAGATTCAAAATATAACAAAAAAACAAGTTGAATGTAAGGATAGGATTTATACAGCATCGTTCAGAGAGCAAACTCTCATCAAGGGCGTTTTCACTCAGAATTCGAATACACTATTACTGAAAGATTTAAAATATTACAAACAAAATAAATAAATTGATAAACCCACATAAGTTGAGTTTGTGGATAGGAAAGTAGTTTTTTTTTAAACTTGGCGAGTTTATTGCCATGTGGCAATCTCTTCCAACCAACCAGAGAGATGTTTCTATAAGCCCTAAGTGTTAACCAGACTGGAATCCTATTTTACAAAAATCTGATTTCCAGCGGGGATCGAACCCGCAACCTCCAGATCGGCAGACAAGTGTCTTACCACCAGGCCACGGAGGTCGTCAGTAGTGGCTGGTGCCATTAGACTAGGTACTTCTTCCGCATCTGTATACATTTTGAAAATATATTTGGTTAGAAAACTGTAGACACGTACCTAGAGGAAACGAACTGCAAATAAACCATTGTAGATCTTCCGTAAAGCGATTATAACACATTCGGCTTCAGATGGAGTGATGTGTATGTGTGTTGTGTTCATATAATGTTCTGTAAGATATTTCTGATTGATTGGAAGAAATTGCAATAAAATCACCAAGTTGTATTGAGTACAACAAAAGTGTAATAAAAGTATACATAAAACACAACAAGCCGTCCCTACACATCACCTGACAGCTGAATTTCTAATCCCTCTGTTCTATTATTTATTCAACACTATGTCAAAATGTGGATAAAAAGAAGGGATTTAAACTTGGATAAAAAGAAGGGATTTAAACTTGAATTCAGGATGAATGACGAGTAGAAAGGATGTATGTGAGCTCGTGAGTGTGGGTCTCTTCTTGTTGTTTTAATTTTGGATGTTTTTGTATTTGTCTCTCTGTGTGTTTTTCTTTTTTTTTTTTGTTTTGATTTTTATTCTTATGATTGTGTGCGGTATATTGTGGGATGAATATTTTTGGTCTTTCTGGAGTGATAATGTGTGAGGAGTTGAGTTTCGCAAGATGTTTCCAGTTGTAGTTGAGTGTCACTGTTTGTCAGGTTGATGAGAGCGTGCAACGGGGTTTTTTTTGTGTTATCAAAAATCGGAAAGAAGTATCGATTTATTTTTTCATGCTAAATATCCTCAGTGAGATACAGGCAAAAGCCTAGTTTACTGGGGATATGACAAATGAAAGGCAACAAACCCAGATCCATTAAAATTATATGCCCAAATCAAATTACCTGTTGTTTTTTCTCAAATTGTGTGTATTTCTTGTCATGTGTAATAATAAATAAATAAATAAAATAAAACTTTATAATTGAATTATTGCTGCGGGTACCTTTATTTTATTTTCAAAAGTCAAATAATAGTACACGTATTACTACAATTTAAAATTATTACCGACAAAAATGTGCTATTTATAGCGACATCTGTTTTAAAATTATTTTTTTCACTTCCGACGAAGTTCAGAGTTTCCTGATATATCTGGGTAATTAATATTAAAATACCTGTTCTTTCTCAATGTATCTAGGAATATAACAACTATATCTGGAATACATTTAATCTCTGTAAACATAAAATCAACAACTTCTTGCGTATTATACCAAATTATTGTGTTGTATTACAGTTTCGTTGTATATAGTACTTTTACAACTTGGACGACTACTTGCTAATAGATAATTTATTCAGGAAAGTTGTTCCAACAGGAAACAAACACGCAGCCCCCGGGCTGGAAGGCAGACGTCTTACCACCTTGATTACAGAGGTCGTAGTGATTCTATAACCATATTACTAATCACACAATGTACACAGAACCAATCTTATCAAAATCAATTATCTTAATAAAAATCTAATTACTTATTTTGTCTGTGCTTGTCGACTAGCTCGGTTGAATCGTCGATGGAACTATTAATATAATGTCATATGAGTGTGTCTCTATAAACACTGACCCATTGATTTACGCGGTTTCATCTAACCGCGGTTTTGTTTTCATCGAAACATGATGTTTCCTTATAATTTGAATTTTGTCTAGTCAATTATATATCTGGACCACCGTACATTCGCCTCAACCAGCGAACTGGGCACTGAAGTTAAGATCAGGGGAGAGGCAGCCTAGCAACATAATGAATAGCTACTGCATTGTTTTCATTCAGTTTTACTATCAACTTAAATACAGTATTGTGCGAATTAAAGGAATAACTCACAATGTAATAGTAAAAATCAATTATTTTTAATACGATCAGAAATATGTGACAATAAACTGTACTTAAGTCATCATTCAATAAGAAATATGTCCTTATTTAGCAATCAAATCTACCAGTCACCCGCGGTGGTGAGATTTGTCGATTGCAGGCGCGACTGTCACGGAAACGGGATGGTGCCAACAAGTTGGGCAAATTATGGACACGATAAGCGGACCACTTACGTTGTCCAAAATTACTTCGTGGTCGCGAGGGTTGGACCCGAAACAAAATTGAATCACTCTTCACACGGATGCCGTGCAGGGTGAATTCTCCCCCTGAAAAATTGACTCTTCATCCGGCTGCCATGCTGGTTGGCTTCACTTCACCTAAGAGCTGTGCCAAGACTGATCTTTACTTCACCTGAGAGCTGTGCCTGCATCAGCGCCAAGCTAGTATTGAACAACTGCCAGTTACAGTCGAGGATAATTCATCAGCCAGCAGCAGACCGGCAAAGACATCTCTGCTCCAGCTCTACCGTTTTATTTAAGGGTTGACTTCCCCACCAATCGTCGTTTTGCCCGGACCAGCGTTGTCGCCTGCTGAAACTGTCCTACCCGGACCAGGATTGCCGCTGCATGGAGCCGCCCTGTCATCCTACTTGGACCAGCGTTGCCACCTGCTAGAGCAGCGTCGCCGTCTCGCCTGAACCAGCATCGCCGCCCATCTAGAGCTGCCAGCCGTCTTGCCTGGGCTAGCATTGCCGCCCATCTGGAACTACCTTGCCATCCTGCCTGGACCAGCGTTGCCACCTGTTTGGGCTGACCTGCCATCTTGCTTGGACCAGGATTGCCGCCCACCTCGAGTCGTCTTACCGCCATTCTCGGGCCAATGCGGCTAACATACATAAACCTTTACCGCCCTACTTTATCACCTCTACATTCAAATAAAATTAAAAAGATATGTTGTTGAGTTGTCATTGTCGCCCTGAGCCCCTTGAATACGCTCCTTCAGTCACGGTTGTAGTACCGTAAGGATGTTTTATTTTCTATCCCTGGGAGGTGGTATCATACCCATTAACAAAATTGGTTTATTATATCTTTATTTGATTTTAATAAGGATATTATTATTTTTAAGTGTTTCTTTGTACCTTTATTCGACATTAATACGAGTTATATACAAGTGTTTCAATTGTGAGAGGAAAGCGTGTAAGAAAAAGTATGTGCAATCTTTGGGGCAAAATGAAAGATTGGAGAAAGTTCATGAATTCTAATATTTGAGAAGAAATTTTTCGGATTCTGGAAGAGGGATATCGAACGGCGTGTAGCGATAATAACCAAAGTCAATAGGGCACCAAAATATACATGTACTCGTACATCATATACTCGAACCGAGCAGTATCAAAATCTGTTAAGATGATAGTTCATAAAAGTATTTCGATGGGTGGGAGTGAAACGTGAACGTGGAAAAAAGACTAATAGAAGTCGGAATGAATGTGGATGTGTTGAATAAGATGAAGAACACTGAGATGGTTTGGGCATATACAACGAATAAACGAAGAAAGACTAACTAAACAAATATACAGTGCAAATATTTGTGGAAGGTGTGGTAGAAAGGCAGAGAAATTATAGTTGTATGAGGATGTTATATATGGATGTTGAAAAAGCGAAGACTGCGTTTGTCTAGCACTACATCGTCTCTGTCTAGCACTACATCGTCTCTGTCTCTATCTTGATTTATATAAATTTTTAAATTATGAAACGTATCTTTCAATTTTAGGTAAGGTTCTTACTTCAATTTGTGAGCTTTCGATTTATGCCGAATTTTCTGGGTACATGTCTACCGCGTAAATTGAGGGATGAATGTATATAAAAATTAATTATGTATTCATAGTGTTGTTTCATTGCATGTCGATATATCTTGTTATTGCAGATCTCCACTTATGTCGATCTCTGGTCAAATCTTCCGCTTCCAAGCAGCCTTGTTCAAGACCTCGCTACCTGCCTTCTCCAATTCCTTCTAGATCAATTCTCTGGATTTTTCTATGGACTGGCATTTAATATTTCACGAAATCTCGCAAAACATTACTATAATTGATAAAACAATTGACATAATATAATAATACATTCTCAAATAACATATATATCTCAAGATAAATAGTAAAAATACATTGAAAAGAGAAGCTATCAAAATGTCAGGGCTCCTTTTTTAACAGCCCCCGGCCGAGATACACCCCACCAATATAGGGCGAGACCAGCCACGAAGAAATCAGATGTTTTTCAGCCCAAACACACCCTAACTTTTGAACTCAGTAGATATTATAAACTCAATTCATACTTTTTGGGTTTACCGTAGTACCCATACGAACCTTAATAATATCCACCTCAATGAAGCAATGCGGATAGTCAGCTGTACTCTAAAATCAACTCCTTTGAGACGGCTTCCGCTTCTTGGAAGCCTGATGCCTAAAGGTGTGTCTAAATGACACGCTGTTAATGCATGTGGGTGTTTCAGCTTTCGGGGCTTCACCCGAAGTCAGAGCGTCTCCGGATGTGGCGTTTTACGCGCGATTCGAGTAGCGTATTTTGAATCGCGCGATTGCGGGATACTAGGCGCCCATACATGCCGTCCACATGCAGTCGCGCGTGAATCACGCACAATACGCCGGAACCTCGGGAACGCAGCAGAACGCGCGTTCCACACGCGAGTCGAGATATTAGGGACGCCATTGCTGCGTCCAGTAGCCGCGCAATAGTTGCAGCGAGAGGACGTATTTGATTTTTTGTATATCCATTTTGTATACTGACTGAATGCTACCTCTATAAACTCGCACGAACAACGCCTCATATGGACGCAACAAAAATAACGAGTAGCGCGTTTCGAATCGCGAGTAAAACATTAGGCGTTTTACGCGCGATTCGAAACGCGCTACTCGAATCGCGCGTTATTTTTGTTGCGTCCAGATGAGGCGTTGTTCGTGCGAGTTTATAGAGGTAGCATTAAGTCACTATATATATAAAATGGAGTTATCCTGCTCCATTGCAAACATCAAATACTATCGCGCAAATACTATCAAAACTATCGCGCAGCTACTGGACGCAGCAATGGCGTTCATAGTATCTCGAGCGCGCTTTCTACGCGCGAGTCGAGGTTCCGACGTATTGTACGCGATTCACGCGCGAGCAGCAAAACGCGCGACTGCATGTGGATGGCATGCATTGGCGCCTAGTATCTCTACTCGAATCGCGCGTAAATTCGAAACCCGCTACTCGAATCGCGCGTAAAACACCTCATCTGGGCACGCTCCTAGATTCCGAAGTCCTTTTTGAATCAAGAGACAATTATTGAAATGAGATTAAGCTGGCGACAACAATGGATTCGCTTCACGATCGGAATTCTCCAACTTTGTGAATGATCTTAAGGAGCTTTTCCAAGGATTTGACCTGCCACGAAGATTGTGGTGTTCCCTGAATCGTTTCAGGTGTTCTCATAATTGCGGTGTACACGCATTGCGTCGGTGGTGTTCCATTGATCTCCTGTTGAGCTCATGGTCCGGATTGTTGGTCACTTCCAAGCTTATTCATTCCCGGGATCACTGGAGGAGTTCCATAGACTAAGAACCTGACCATCCGACTGTGAGATAAAAACCACACGAAAGTAGAAAAAACTGCAGTATGTTCACGAGAAGGCAGACACGTCGTGTTATGCGGAGTAAAAATTGTATCATCTATAATACCTTACATGCGACGCGAAGAGATATGATACGATACAATGCAATATGTTTTAATTCACTGAAGCCTATTTTGCCTTTTAAATAAAATACTCTCGTTTGATATTATCGAAAAAAATCATAATCGATTGAAATATTATACAAAAACTACTTTGCATTAATTAAACCTACACAATATTTCCAAAGATGTCTCCAGTTTCTCTAACATTAAATAGTCAAGTTTAAAACCATATTTTGTTAATTTTCAGAAAACTTATGATAGTACCTAATTACGATCCATCTTTTAGACTAAATATTTTAAATAGCGCTTCATTTGAAAACCAATAAAAATGGAAGTTCACCTGGGCCTCGTATAACACGGTCATATGGTTCCAAAAAAACGTCTTGTAGTACAAATCCGTGTTATACGAGGTTTGAAGTTCTTACAAAAAATAGTCTGCGTTCCAAAAAATATCGAAGTTTGTTAGTATCCTTTATTTTTTTATTAAACAATCGACAAAATATACATTAACATATTTGTTGAAAAAACTTGAATAACATACATATATCATTCATTCATCATCGCTATCACCAACAATTCTACTTGTTCGACTCTTTTTCGAGATCGGTTGTGAGTTTTCATCATCGAAGGACTCAGGAGTATTTTTAAATTTAGACTTTAAAAATTCTGTTATAAGCGATTGTCTCCTTTTAGCGTATAAATCTTTACGTATTTCGTGATAAGGGGCCAAAATATTTTGTAATTCCTTCTTGAGTTTCAAACTTCTTTCCATTATGGGATCATTTTCTATAAAAAAATGTTATAATTTATCAGCCGATCCCAAGCTGACTATAATTTATTGTTTTTAATGTGAAACATGCGACTACTTCGCTGCAACTGCTTTCTGAGTCATTAATTATGGTAGGTTCATCCAACATTTCGACTAATTCTTCTTCGTTCAATGTACGATCCTCCAATATTTCTTCGCTATCTTGAATATAAAAATCATCAAATTCTTCTCGTCTATTGGTGGTACAAAATCATCGAATTCTTGTTATCTATTGGTGGTACAAACTCATCAAATTCTTCTCTTCTATTGGTGGTACAAAATCATCAAATTCTTATCTTCTATTGGTGGTACAAAATCATCAAATACTTCTCTTCTATTGGTGGTACAAAATAATCAAATTCTTATCTTCTATTGGTGGTACAAAATCATCAAATACTTCTCTTCTATTGGTGGTACAAAATCATCAAATTCTTGTTATCTATTGGTGGTACAAAATCATCAAATTCTTATCTTCTATTGGTGGTACAAAATCATCAAATTATTCTCTTCTATTGGTGGTACAAAATTTTCTCCAGGGACTACTTCTGGCCACAGCTTTTTCCAACAAGCATTTAAAGTGGATTGTTTTATTTTTATAACGGATGTAGAAACCATATCGACACAATTTCGAATAAAAAAACGTTTTCAAGCTTGTATAACTGTTAAATTCTCATCTTGATCGATATCATCTAATATTTTTTCAAATATTCGACGAATATAATACGCTTTAAATGTTGAAATTATTCCTTGATCCAAGGGCTGTATTATAGACGTAGTGTTTGGTGGTAAAAATAATATTTCAACATTTGGATGTTTAAAACCGAGCGGATGTCCTAGTGCATTGTCCAGTATCAATAATATTTGAAGAACAAAATTATTTTTCCTCATATAAGTTTCTGCATCAGGTATAAAACATTTGTGAAACCAATCTTTAAAAATAATAACTGAGGTCCAAGCCTTTTTATTTGCTCTCCAATAAACAGACAAATTCATTTTGTCATATCCTTTCAGTGCTCGGGAGTTTAAAGACCGATTAATAAGTAAAGGCTTCATTATGAAATCTCCGGAAGAATTAGAACATTAGAGTAAAGATATTTTTTCTTTCGCCACCTTGAATCCCTTCGCATGTTTTTCGCTTTTTGATATGTAGGTTCGATGGGGCATCTTTTTCCAGTACTATCGCAGTATAACTAACCATGGCGCCTCAGATTGCGCCATGACTAATCCTGGCGCGATCTATGGGTGTACCAAATCAAAATGTTAATTCATTTTTTTTAAACCGTGTTATATAAAGCGTGTTGACAAAAAGATGCCAAAACAGTTATATCAAAACCGTGTTGTATAAACCCGTGTTATACGAGGCCTAAGTGTATTTATTTTTATTCCAAAAACACTTGAAGGAAATTTATCTAGATTTTCACTCAAAACATATAATTTATAAATAATACCAAGGATTAATATCCTAATTATCAGTGTTCATCTCTTGTACAGTTTCCTCACGTCAGCGGGTCAGCGAAAATGTTACAAATTACATATGATACAATATATAAAAAGAAAATATTTCTTCCTCAGTCCAATCAGCCGCCATCCACATAAACTCTGAGAGTATTGAACTATATACGCTACATCCGAGTCAGTTATCGCATTGTACTCAACAAATTCTTACTATGGGGTAAAAGTCATAATGATGGCAAGATTTACTCAATACTATATTTCAACCAAGACAACAACCAATTTATTACAGTTTGAGAAATGGTTTAAAAGATGGCTTTAAATTTTTTTTAATATTTAATTTATTTAGTAAACATAAAATATTATGAATAGCAGAGTAACAATAAACACTTTTTTTTTACCAAGGTAATTTATATATTTTAATAACATCATGCATAACTTATAATTTAAAATAAAAAATGTAAAATCACAAAAAAGGTCAGCAATTTAGCAAAGACAACTACCCTTTTTTGCTTAAAGTTTCATATATATTTAAATAGATGTCACTATATTTTAAAATATTGTGTTGTGGTTGAAAGGCAATCAGTAAAAAGAAAACGATTGATATAAACGAGGAACACGAAACACTTTTACTTTTCTACCGAGAAGTGACGTTTGGACAACGGATATTGTAAGTAAAAGTAAATTTATTACGCAATAATGACGTTTCATACAGCTGACCCAAATTTACTGGTCGACGCGTAAAATGTCGGCGTAAGATACGTATTGTGATGTTTTCTTTTGTTTTCGTAATATTACGAAGTAACAGGCCCGTCATGTTTTCGCATGCAATGAATGTAACAAATATGAGCGAACATTATCAAAACATTTGCATAAATTAATCTTGAACCTGTTTACTGTTACTTTCGAATGTCAATAATTGACCCACAGAAGTTGGTTCTCAGTTGTCAAAAAATATGTTGATTGGCGGTCAACGGTGGGCGCTGTTGGTTATTACCAAGGCTTATAGGACAGAAGCACTCTCGATCTCAAAAGGGCTCGTTCCGTTGGATCTGGTGGTAAACCCACGAGGAAAGGTAATGCCCGTCTTTATCCCACGCCAGGGATGATTCTTCGCGTGATTCTTAAAACTCGCATAGAGGGTCAGTTGTCAACTCTTCCATTCAAATTATATTAGGACGCAAATCGATTTCCTATTGGTATATCCAAGCGATTGGACTACCCAATTTCGCCCTAGCCATGGGAGATTAATTGTCAAAAAAATTTGCTTTAATATTCATCCTTCCTCCGATTGTATTTTTGCGTCCATCAGGATCAATTCGCAGATCACATTTTATGGTACTGATCGGCTTCTCAGGTTCACCTTTGAACTGATCGGCTTCTCCGTTCTAGTAGTGATTTTAAATTATAGTTTAGCTGCACTCGAAGTCTGTGAAAGTACTGGCAAGTTGCTAGTCGGTTTGAAATCCAGGATTTCATCCACTTCATAAGTACAGTACCCGGCGGTAAGTAACACACATCGGGCTTAAGAAAGAGACTGTCAGCCACAATCGGCTAACTTCGGCTTTGTAGAACGTCGTCTCTGTCGTTTGACAACGACTGACAAATCGCGACGGAACACGTGTATGAATGACAGAGACGACGCTCTACAAAGCCGAAGTTAGCCAATTATGGCCGACAGTCTCTTTCTCAAGCCCGATGTGTATTACTTACCGCCGAGTACTGTATATTTAATGCGATGTGAGTCATTTTCATTCTTCCGTGACGTCAGACCCGAAGTTCGTTGTCGTTTAGATTAATTCCACACTCCAGGTGTGTCGGCACCGAAGGAGGAGACTCGTTAGACATTTTCTTCATCGTCATAACGTAATGTCGCTGTTATGAAAAATAAAGAAGTGTAGACCGCGCTGGATGGGGGATTTATTTTGTCACCCATAACAGCGTGGATGGAAGTGGGGTCCAACTGAATTGAATTGTTAATTATTGGCCAATAATTGATAAAATACCTTATCCCTTTTTTCTGTATTTCATCACAACAGGCTGAGGATATTTTTTGTACCTTAAAAGTATGTTCACATCGGATGGTTGCGTGCAGTGTGATATTGAAAGAAGTGTATCAGCAAGCAATAGAGTGAATGGTGGACTATACACGATGGTTTATAGACCGCAGCATTTCATGACAAGCCAAAGTGGGTGCTTACAATGAAATCTCGAATATGCAAGCATTATTACTACTGCTTTTATATCTCCATGTTAATTTAAGATAAAGTTTTGCATTTTTTGTCAATAATTTTAAATACTTGTATAACTTGTAATATGTTCATTTGTATATAAAAGACACTGTTGTATCGTTAATAAAATAAAAATACAAAATTTAGATGTGATCAAAAAAATATGAAAGTAAGAATATATAGCGTTGCGTAGAATGCGTAGGAAAACAATGTATGGCAGAATAAGTGACGTTAGAAATAATTGCGGATTTAAAGAAGATGCAGTGCTTAAGATGAGGAAAGATGTATTGAGATGGTTTGGTTACGTAGAAAGAGTGAATAAGGAAAGATTTACGACAAAAATACTCTATATGAATAATATACTCGTTAGAAGGTACCAGAAATTTGGGAAGACCTAGAAAAAGTTAAACTACCAAATTAATGAAATTCTGAAAGACGGAAGAGTTAAAATTCTTCATTATAGGAAAGAACGCATTACGAGGTGTTATAGTATGAACGTGGCAGAAGCCAAAAATGTGTACCGGAACAGAATGAAGTGGAGATCTGTTCTCTCTACAAATCCTAATAGGGGCATGGCGTGATGGTGATGATGATCTGATACCCTTTTTTATTTATTTATTTATATTTTTTAATTTTTTTACAATAAAACATACAAAGCACTCCCCTGCGTAACTACGCATATGTCTGTCTTATGGCAGGTAGGTTTCATAGATCTAAACAAAATATGTCTGTCTTATGGCAGGTAGGTTTCATAGATCTAAACAAAATATGTCTGTCTTATGGCAGGTAGGTTTCATAGATCTAAACAAAATATGTCTGTCTTATGGCAGGTAGGTCTCATAGATCTAAACAAAATATGTCTGTCTTAAGGCAGGTAGGTTTCATAGATCTAAACAAAATATGTCTGTCTTATGGCAGGTAGGTTTCATAGATCTAAACAAAATATGTATGTCTTATGGCAGGTAGGTCTCATAAATCTAAACAAAATATGTCTGTCTTATGGCAGATAGGTTTCATAGATCTAAACAAAATATGTCTGTCTTATGGTAGGTAGGTTTCATAGATCTAAACAAAATATGTCTGTCTTATGGCAGGTAGGTCTCATAGATCTAAACAAAATATGTCTGTCTTTTGACAAGTAGGTTTCATAGATCTAAACAAAATATGTCTGTCTTATGGCAGATAGGTTTCATAGATCTAAACAAAATATGTCTGTCTTATGGCAGATTGGTCTCTTAGATCTAAACAAAATATGTCTGTCTTATGGCAGATTGGTCTCTTAGATCTAAACAAAATATGTCTGTCTTATGGCAGATTGGTCTCTTAGATCTAAACAAAATATGTCTGTCTTATGGCAGCTAGGTCTCATAGATCTAAAGAAAATATGTCTCTCTTATGGCAGGTAGGTCTCATAGATCTAAACAAAATATGTCTGTCTTATGGCAGGTAGGTCTCATAGATCTAAACAAAATAAACAAAAAAATATACTATATCATATAAAGGGTCTTTCAAATTGAGCGGTTTTTTTTGTAATTTTTTTTTAACTTTTGAATTAAACACACAATTTGCTTTGATTTCAAAAAACTTTTTATTAATCATTGAAGTATAATATATGACATTTAAACACAATAAACAATATCCGCCAAAATTGAGTAGTATGATTGAGTAGTATGAATTATGAAACGAGTTAGACTAAAATAACTTGAAATAACATTTCGACCCAATTGCATCGTGGAGAACTTAATAAGTTAATAAGTCCAGAGGAACCTTTCAATGTTGGAAGGGTGCGTTAAGTTAACTGTAGCCTAATAAGGCTGCATTCAAGATACTTCAATTGAATGCACTTCAAAATGTACATTATTTTGTAAAAATCTAACTACTATCCATATAAATGAACTTAAAAAAGTTGTTTTTTTTTTTAAATATGATGTAACGGAGTTTAAGACCAATAAATACACAAACTAGTTGCCTTTTTAAATTTATTTATAAAAACAATCTATAATATACATTTATTAAAGGCTATATACTCGTATCCATAAACAAATTTACTACATTTATTTATTTAACACTTTTATAGCAAATACAATCTGGCAGGCTTATGGCCAGGCGGCAATCTCTTCCAACCAACCAGACAAAAGTAAATGAAGCAAGTTTCGTGGTCGCATAAATCATTCAAATAACTATCCATCCCCACGAAATCCATAAACATATGTTATACGTGAGCACATGCCCACGAACCCCACAAAGACGAGCAATCACCCGAACATTCTTTTTCATATCAAGTGAGATATCATGAATCAAAAGGAAAGAAAGGGATGGGGGAGAGGAAAGGAAAATAAAAATCAGGAATGAAACACGTTATTTTACTGACTAGAAATTAAGAGTTTTTTCAGTCGCTTCTTAAAACATGCCAAGGATAGAGCGAGTCTTATATTGCTTTGTAACTGATTGCAGAGTCTCACTGCATGGACAGTAAAGGATGACGTAAAGAAAGAGGAGCGGTGAACTGGAAAGGCCAATAAACAATCCCTGTTTGAGCGTAGCGCGAATTCATGATTGGAAAGACGCTGAAAATTTTCGGCGTGATAAGAGGGGTCGGCGGGACAGTTAAAGATATTATACAATAGAGACAGTATGTGAATTTGGCGTCTATTTCTAACGTTCAACTAGTTCAATGCCTTCTTGTATGAAGTTATATGATCGTACTTTCGTAGGTTGAAAATGAATCTTAGACACACATATTGAAGACGCTATAATGTGTCCAGCTGTCTCTCTGTTACATCTAAGTAACGTACGTCCAAGTAGTCTAGAATTGGAAAGAGCAGAGATTGTACGAGTAAAATTTTGGTTTAAGTTGGTAGGAAATTTTGCAACACTTTAAGGGAAGGAAGGCTGAAGAAGATCATTTACTAAAGGCTACGAGTATATATCTATAAACAAATTTCCTACTTTAGAACTACTATACATTTATGTAACTTTACCTTAATGTTTGACTTCTTAGAAATAACTAACACATACTCGTACATACTTACATAACTAGAAACTATGTTGTGACGATTTTTGGTATTTTAAATATGTTCATTTTAAGATCAAAAGTCTGTACTTAACGGTCCGCAAGGCCGCTGGTTCTCTACCCCTGTATTAATTAGATCTGTCAAAATTGTCCGAGATTTAAGGTTGGATTTATAAATATATTTACGGACTTATATCTTATCATTTTCTTACAAATAACTTATTGTTTTAATTAATTCCTCATCTCTCATATAATGTCAAAAGATAATTAATAAAATAATTAATTGAAAGACAAAATCTACAACATTGTTTCTCAACCTTTTAGCTTGGTGACCCCTCCGAAAAAACTTAATGTTTTGATGCATGTGAACGCACAAACATTGTGTTTGCACAAACACGAGGTTGGTAGATGATCCTTATCAGATGGCCACTGTTTTATATCACATACTATCTAATCTATACAAATTTTTAAATGAAAAACAAATGCATTTTTTTATCACATTTTTTTTCACTATAAAAAATGTCAACTTGTAACAAGATTAATTACCTTTAATTAAATTTGAGTAAACAATGCATAACAATGACTTGGACATTGGTCTGTAATATTTTAAAATAATTAAGTTCCTTTATCTCAGGAAATTGTTATTGCAAAATTTGAATGATTACCATGGACCAGACATTTACTTTTTAAGATTGTTTAATCCAACAATACGAGTAATTTCTTATCTTGATTGCTGTAAATACGAGGATGGATTAAATATAAACGAGACTATTGATTTAGAGCGCGTAATTTTAAACGGAGCGCGCGGCCGCCACGATGAGTGTTGGGTGGGGATATCAGGAGCGAGGAGAGCAGTTGGCTGGCCTTGGCAGATTCCGTCATTAGTACATACGATGTCTGAGAAAAAGATACACTCGTCGATTGCGCAACGCATAATTATCAAGTTTCTCGCTCGTGAGGACATAAATCCAGCCGAAATTCTGTGGAGACTAACGGCACAGTTCGGGGATCAAAAACTGTTAAAGCCACGTGTGTTTGCTTGGCATAAGGAGTTCATGAAAGGCTGTGAAGGGGTTGAAAACGAGAACCATGATCGTCGCCCACGGACGAGCATTATCGAACATAACATTAACGTCATTCGTGATCTTCTGGAAGGCAACCGACGGTTTCTGAAATTTGTTATGAGATAGAAATAAGCTTATGGAAGCACTCAATCCATAGTCACAAAGAACCTAGGATTCCGTAAAGTGTTTGCTCGATGGGTCTCACGTCTTTTGACTGCAAAATAAAATTTGACACGTTTGCACGCCATTGAGCAGCTCTTGGGGCGGTTTGCACAAGCAAGGAACGCATTTTTTATTTGCATCGTTACTTGGGATAAAATTTGGGTACACCACTACACGCCCGATTCGAAACAAGTCAGCATGGAGTAGAGAAAGAAGGATGAGGCAGCTTCGGTGAAAGCCAAGACTCGGCTGTCAGCTAGTAAGGTGCTTGCGACCATTTTTTGGGACCAACGCGGTACATTGTGCATCAATTTTCGCCCGATCGTCGCACTATTAGTGCGGCGTAGTACTACGAGCTTTTGAGTGAAATTAAATTTAATTATTGATCCAAAAGACATGACCAACCGATAAGAGAAGTGATTCTTCTACATGACAACGCGAGGTCCCATACAGCAGCTGTAGCATGCGAACTATTGGAGGAAATGAATTGGACACGACTGGAACACCCTCACCTCTATAGTCCTGATCTATCGTCCTGCGACTTTTATCTATTGTATTTGGGCCACTGAAAGAAACTTTGGGAGGCCAACGATTCAACGACGACGATGGAGTAAAGGGGTTCGTGCGTAATTGGCTGCCGACACAATTCACTTCTTTTTACGATGATGACATAAAAAAATTACCAATCCGCTGGGAAAAATGCATTTCCAAAGCAGAAGATCATATAGAAAAATTATTTGTACTTGGTCTTTTTCTTTCTGCAAATAAAAAAATTAAAACAAAAAAGTCTCGTTTATATTTGATCCACCCTCGTATATATCGATCAAAATTACAACAATTCAATAGATCAGGCGATGAGAAATTCTTTTTGCATACAAACACATCACACCACATCTTACAAATCTTTATTTTCGTTTCACTCGGCGCGACAATGGAACAATCTTTCAAGATTTATCAGATGTGCATCCTGTGTACACATATATTTACATTTAAGAGAGAGACTCTTTAAAATATTACTACACCTAGATTTTTCTTTGTTTGCCTTCCAATCCTTGAACAAATTGTATTCCTCTAGTTCTATCATTACTTATTTGTTGTTTTTTTTCTTAAACATAATCAAATATACATAGTATATTATTTATAGTTAAGGCATTAACCTTTCCCTTCCTGTGCTAAAAAAATCCAGTTCCGGTGCTTTGTATTCAATACACATGTAAAAAAATTTGCGATTTAAAATCGGTAAATTAAGAATATTCATAGCCAATCGCTTAAATTAATTAAATTTGAAGTCAAAAGTGATATTAATTGAAATTTAATTGCTGAAAACATGATAAAAACATCGGCCGACGTTCACAAAACGGGCGAAGAGACCACCTCAAATGGATGCCTGAGAGCTACTGAAGCGAGATAAGCGAGCGAACTGAGATCCTATTTCTTGCGTTCCCACATACCAAAGTAGAGTGAGAGTGAGACGTGAATAGCGTCGCTTCCTCACCTATAACGGTTTTTTAGAATGAATATACCTATGTCACACACTGGCACACGTTTGATTGTATTGGTGAATTTATTCCCGATTTTCACAAACTATCTCTGATGTGGCCGATAAGTGCTAATTATTATTAATATTTTTTTTCCTTCAATGCGTAAATGTATTACGGAGGAATACCTAAAATCGGACCTCAATATTTATTATATTTATAGAGATATTCAAGTTTTTAGAAGCAATGTGTACTAGTTACACATCACAGGGATGAAAAGATTAACAAGGTGGAGGTTTAAAGACACTGTATTTTTTTTTTATCAAACACTGTTTATTCCATTTTATGTAACGGTATAATTCTACCGGTTTCAAGGCTTTCACCTCATCATATATATAATCATACCTATGATATAAATGAAGCGGGACCTACATAAACGGTCTTTCAATTTGAGCGGATTTTTAATAAATTTTTTAAATTCTTGAATAAAACACACAATTTGCTTTGATTTCAAAACACATTTAATATTGTTCATTAAAGTATAATGACATTTAAATTTAAAAAAAAACAATATCCGCCAAATATTCACCTCTTGCAGCTCCACCGATTTTCGATAATATTTGGCATAATTGCGATTCTAACTCACCAATAACGCGAATAATTTCGTCCTTCAGCTCAAGAATTGATCGGGAGTCATTTTTATAGACCTGGCTTTTCACGTAACCCCAGAGAAAATTGTCCAACGGTGTCAGATCACATGATCTTGGTGGCCAATTAACATCACCGTTTCCGGAGATTACAATACATAAAATAATTCAACAAGTTGAACGCGTTGTTGTATTGTGTGCGACACCATTTTTATAAGTGTCATACATTACACTTCTCAAATATCACAAGACCCGGCAAGTTCGCGACGCCATCTGTGTTTTATCCAAGATGGCGTCGCGAAATACTCTTTATAAGCACACATATAAATTGAGCAAAGTCCTATTTATAAAAAAACACATACGAAATAATAATTAAAAATTCCAGGTCATATAAAGCCAGCTTTTAACTCTTAATTTCTAGTCAGTAAAATAACGTGTTTCATTCCTGATTTTTCTTTTCCTTTACTCTCCACCTACTTTCGATTGATATCTCACTTAACATGGCAAATAATGTTCAGGTGATAGTCCGTCTTTGTGGGGGTTGTGGGCATATGCTCACATATGTATTTATGGATTTCGTAGGGAGGGATAGTCATTTGAATGATTTATGCAACCACGTAACTTGCCTTATTTACTTTTGTCTGGTTGGTTGGAAGAGATTTCTGGCTGGCAATAACCCCACCAGATTGTATTTGCACTAAAAGTGTTAAATAAATTTAAAAAAATTATCCCCGGAAACTCTTCTTTAACGGGAAAGGCAAAAACTGAATACTTAGCAACAGTGGTGTGTATAAACTTTTATGTGTTGACTGTGATAATTTCCATATAGGAAAGACAGGAAGATCTTTTCAAAAGAGATTTCGTGAACACAAATCTACCTTTACAAATTCTTTAATTTATTCTGAAATGGCTAATCATTGTCACCGTGAAAATTATACATTTTCTATCGATGATGCCAAATTCTTACATATCAGTAGTAACGGAAATAAATTAGACAGATTAGAAGCCCTAGAAATATCTAAGTCAGTGCATCGAGGTGAACATCTGGCAAACACATATATCCCAAGATTATGCCGCTACTCCTTGTCATCTCCTGCCTCCCTCTACCCACAATCCCTAACCCGAATGTTAACCGTTAGAAGTGTACCAGTTCGAACAGAATTCAGTCTTGTTTGTACTCCCCTGATGATGAGGTGAAAACCTTGAAACCGGTAGGGTTATACCGTTACATAAAGTGGAATAAACAGTGTTTGATAAAACAAATTACAATGAACGTACATTTTTTTTTTGTAAATCTGTCATGGATAAAAACAGTTTAATGTATCTAATATGAAGGTTGAAAGAAATTGCTATGTATTCATTATACTATTTTACTATTGTTATTGGAAGATCTGTAAGAGTTTCTTTGTGGTTTGTCTTCCTTTGATAGATTTTCTTGTTTTATATGTCGAATGTCATTCGACATTTTTTTCTTGTGAACATAAATATAGTTTTATTAAAAACAACCTGGATGTATTGTTTTACCCTGTAATTCTGTAATTTTTTTGTGGACCGGAAAGGGTTAAACATTTCCAGATACGAGAAGGTTCCCGAATTAATTACAGTAGCCACCACCTACCTCCCTATTCTTACACACACCTGATATATTTTTTTTGAATTATTATTTATTTAAAAAGAATAGATTTGACCGAAATCATAGGTATCCTAATACCCCCGAATACTAGACGGAAAAATATGCTTGTGTCATTCGAGGGAAGTAGCACAGCGTGGGCTTCGAACTGGTGACATTCCGCATGGAAGTTCAGTCCGTTACCGTGCGGCCATGCATCTCATTTATATTTAATCTTTCAATAATAGTGAATTCGAACCCGAATCAGAACTCCCTTGAGGAGGGACTTTTCTATAAACGGCGCTTTATAAAATGTCCTTTAATCACATAAAGCCAGCTTTTTACACTAACTTTAATCTCCGGAAACTCTTATTTAATGGGAAAGGCAAAAATGGAATACTTAACAACAGCGGTGTGTATAAACTTTTATGTGCTGACTGTGATAATTTCTATATAGGAAAGACAGGAAGATCTTTTGAAAAGAGATTTCGTGAACACCAATCTGCCTTAACAAATCCTCTAATTTATTCTGAAATGGCTAATCATTGTCACCGTGAGAATCATACTTTTTCTATCGATGATACCAAATTCTTACATATTAGCGGCAACGGAAATAAATTGGACAGATTAGAGGCCCTAGAAATTTCTAAGTCAGTATACCGATCAGAGCATCTGTTGAATAGTTATTTCCCCAAAATCTCCCCGCTCTTGGCCGAAATTATACCTAGCCTTCCCCTCACCCCTTCCGCCTCCAACCGTTGAAGTGTCTATATCGGTGCCAGTCCGAACAGCATTTAGTCTTGTTTGCGCTCCCCTGAAGATGAGGTAAAAGCCTTGAAACCGGTAGGGTTATACCGTCATAAAAAAGTGGAATAAACAGTGTTTGTTAAAAATAAATTACAATTATAATTATATATAATATATTTCCTTTTTCTTGAAATAAAATCAATAATTTCAAAAAACGATCTTCATTCTGCCTTACAACGGTATATATCTTAAGACCAATTAATTCAAATGATAGTTTTACTGCATTCGAGGATTTCTAGTAAAAGTACTGGCAACTTGCTGAGTTGTTTGAACTCCAAACCATTTTATATGTATCATATGTTTACTGCGATGTGAGTCATTTTCCTTCTTCCGTGACCTTAAGTCCGGCGTCGGTACTATTCTTTGCACACTTCTTTGCCGGTGTGTCACCACCGGAAAAGAAGTCCTTTTGAGCAGTTCCTTCTCCGCCAGTTTATATGAAAACATATTCACCTACCCCAATTCTTCTATTAACCTACTAGCCGAACATCATCATCCTGTCGTGTAGCTCTTGATTGAGCATCCCATGGTAGTCTCCGACGACTCCTCTCCATCCATCCCTGCACTCCGTGGGCAGTTGTTAAGAGTATTTCAGTTGCGTCTCTCATTTGGTCAGTCCGACGAATTAAGATTATTCCTCTAGTGCATCGTCCACGCCTCCAGTAACCACAAACTTCTCCAAATTGTCTCCTTGGCCATGAGCAACGTGCCCAAAGAATCGGAGGAGGAAGGTATATTGTCGACAATCTGTCGGTTCTTCGAGAATGGATGCGTTAATTAGCGTTGCTGTCCATGGAATGAACTAACTGAACAGTACACCCACAAATGCTTCAAAAGGATCCTTCTCAAGGATTCATCCTCCAAACCGTCAAATTTAACTATCAATTTTCTTACGATTCGTAAGTAAATAAATACAAATGTAAAAGCCAGGAGTCAAACAACTCAACTTTGTTTAGATCAAGGTGGCCAATGACTAATGACGTTCTTCTTCACTAAGTGGCGTTGCAGTCAATGTTCACGATTTAATTCCATTTTTGGTCGAGATGAATTTTTCAAGTCACTGTAAACAACACAAATAGCACTCGTATGACAAAACTTTCTGAGCACGTTTACCATTAAAAACGTCAAACTTTACGATGCTGATGTCAGATTTGACGTATCTACAGTGTTGTTGCCATATCTCAAAACTTAAGTAGCAACCCTCGTATAAAGATCCACTTTATAAGGCAACGTCTGTGATGAAGTAGTCTTATTCCTTGATCAAAAATTGTATATACAGTCAAACTTGGTTTATTAAAAGCATGGATATAAGATTATTGCTATAGTGAACAAAACTATAATGGTTTTGATTTTTTTTTACAATTCGTAAATAAATAAATACAAATGTAAAAGCCAGGAGTCAAACAACTCAACTTTGTTAAGATCAGGATGGTCAATGACTAATGACGTTCTTCTTCATTAACTAGCAGTTGCAGTCATAATAATCAAAGAAGATTTAAAACCTTCTAATAAAGACACGCTGGATGATAACAGTGTGGGTGGTAGTGGGATTGAATTGAAATGTACACTTTAAAGCTTGGTGGGTTAATTGCCAAGCGGTAATCTCTCCCAAACATTCAGAAATATGTTAAAGAAACCTTAAGTTAAATGCAAACTGAAACCATTAAAAAAATATATCAACGGGAAAAGAACACTTAACCCTCGGGTTGGAAGAATAGCGTTTTACTAACTATGCTACGGAGATTGTCCTGTTTCCACTCCATAGATTTTTTACCACGCGAATTTTGTTTTAATACTTTTTAATAAAGTTTTTAAATAATTTAATCCCGGCGGCATTACTCCTTCAGTATCCCCTGTAAGACGGCAAATAAAATGAATAACGTAAGCCACGACTCTCTGTTTTCATGATGCGGTTTGATCGCTCAGATGAAAAATTTTCACGTTTATGGATCATAAATTTATTATGATTGTTGTTTATGCGTAAAAGTACAAATCAGCTTGATGGAGGCTATTTCGCGTATTATTTTTTTATTGGACGAATATTTGTAAAACATATTGAAACCACAGACATTTTTTTTAGTTAACAGAATAATATTCACCAACAATTTATTGATGCCTTAAAACAAAAAAGTCACGGTGATAGAAAAGTGTGAAAGGAAAAGTAAATGTGTTTATTTATTTTCTCAACACAGGGTTAGCCCAATTACATTGAAAAATACAAAAAATGTTAACATTAAAAAAATTATATAAAATAAAAAATTATGTATATGCATACATATATACACACAAACATACACATATATTCAAAGTCACTTACATATGTTGATGAGTGCTTTCTAACGCGCTCAATCTTAGAAGAAAGTTTTCTTTTGCTTTTGGTAATGTGATATGAAATATGTCAATATCCGAAGCAGTCCCGTTCAAGAGTTAAGGCCCTTCCAACAGGCATATCGGCTGGAAGACCCGTTCTTGCGTATGTTATTGAGAACAGTTCTTGCCCGCGCAGTCTAGTGTAATTGTTAGGAACATTTAACGCTAATCTTTGTAGTAATGCTGGACAGCTCACAACTCCTTGAACGAGTTTGACAACGTATACCAGGAGACGCAGATCTCTTCTTACGCTCAAGGAGTTATACCCGAGCATGCCCAGCAGAAACTGAGCAGGATAAAGCCTTGGATAGACACTGAACTCACTCATATAGAAATATCGTAGATATTTTTTTTGTACCTTCTCCACCATGAGTGTACCATTTTGTACCTTCATTCCACTATTTTGTACCTTCTCCACTATGATATATGGGAGAGTAATGAACGATTAGAGAAAGTTGAAGAATTCTAATATTTACGTAGTATTTTCTTATGTGATAACGGCTTGTAGCAATAGGAAACAAAATCAATGGGGTACCAAAACATATATGCCGGAACCGGACGTTATCAATATCTGCCAAGATGGCAGTACACAACAGCATTTTAGTACCAACTAAAGATATACATAGAATAAGACGTGGAAAAGAGCAGAATAAATGCTGAAGAAATGCATGCACTTAGAATAATACATGGAGTAACAATATATGAGAATACGGAATGGAGTGATAAGAGATGAACGTGAACTTAAGGATGATATTTTGAGAAAGATGAAGAGAGAACGCGGATGTAGTTTAGGCATATAGAACGGATAAACGATGTATGAAAAGGAATGTTCGGGTGATTGTTCGTCTTTGTAGGGTGTAGGTATAGGCGAATGCTCACGTATGTGTTCATGGGTTTCGTGGAGATGGGTAGTCATTTAAATGTTTTTTGCGCCCATGTAACTTTACTTTTGCCTGGTTAGTTAAAGGAGATTGCCGTCATACAATAAGCCTGCCAGATTTTTTTTACAATAAAGTGTTAAATAAATAAATAAGGCGACCTTTGTAATTTGAAAAGTACTTCCTTATTACGAAAATTTCTTAACTTGCGCTATTTTTTTCTTTTTCCTGTCATATACCACCATTTCCATACATGTATATATAAATACAATAGAATAACTAATCAGGTAGCAATGACTGATAGTAATTGAGGAATATAGTATGATTAGAAATGAATAAAGCACTCATTGCAAGTATTATGTTTACTGTATGCATATTATCTGCTTCGGTAATCCTTTTGTGCGATCAACAAACTGTTTACATGCAGTTATATACAAGTTCGATGCACCAGATATTAATGACTTGTCAATTGTTCTTTTGCTGAGAAACGAAAACTGATAAGAGGCTAGCTATAAAAATATTAGATGAATATGTTGTTGAATGAAAGCAATAGGAAAATGAAATGAAAGTGTGAAACAAAAAGTAAATGCGATATATGTTATGGAGGAAAATAAAAATTGGAACAAGTTTATGAATTGTGCTAGTAATTTCCAGATGTTGGAAGAGTTAAGAGAGATACCGAAAAGCGTGTAGCGATAGGAAACAAAGTCAATGAGGAAATAAATTTTTTTTAACACTTAATTACAAACACAATCCGGCAGGTTCATTGCCAGGCCGTAATCTCTTCCAACCAACCAGACAAAAAAGTAAATAAAACAACTTACATGGTCGCAAAAAAATATTCAAATGAATATTCATTTTTATGAAATTTATGAACATATAATAACCAATAAACTTAGATGGAAAGCCGCTAGAGATTGTTCAGGAATATGTGTATTTGGACCAACTTATTTCCTTTGTAGGTGGCATATCGGAGGAAATTGCACGCAGGACAAAACTAGCATGGAGCTCATTTGGACGCTTGAGCAACATCTTCAAAAGTAATCTCCCAATATCCTTGAAGCGAAGGGTCTACAACTAGTGTATTCTCCCAGTACTAACATATGGCTGCGAGACATGGACACTCACAGTAAAGAATATACAAAAGCTCCAGACCGCACAAAGGGACATAGAGAGATGTATGTTGGGATATACTGAAATAGACCGTAAACGAAATACCTGGACTCGCAATATAACAAAGGTAGAAGAAGTTATAAAGGTGTGCAAAAGAATGAAGTGACAATGGACAGGACACGTAGCCAGAATGTCAGACTCCCGATGGACATCCGAAATAATCCAATGGTACCCAAGAGACCCAGAAGAAGACTGAAGATACGCTGGATAGATGAAATCAGGAAGCGTAGCAGCAACACATGGCATCAATGAGCATAAAACCGAACTTTTTGGAGCCAACTTGGGGAGACCTTCATCCAGCAGTGGATCGACCCTGGTTGACAATGATAATGATGATACATATAACAAAGTAAAGTGAGATAATTATCGAATCAAATAACTCGATTATTTTACCAAAAATCTTTAGTCTAGTCATAATGTCTGTTAATCAGGCCCGTTCTAAATAAAGTAATCAAATCGAAAGATTTTTTTCTACGTTGCATAATTATTAGATATTATTCCTTAATAAAGTATTTAAAATAATTGAATATTTAACCAGATAAAACCACTCTACTAATTCTTATCTTATTAATTAACAAGCTTCTTTACCCCCACAGTGCGTCATACATTAAGAGTCAACGCCCCTTGATAACTACACAGGCGCATTGAAAAGGGTCTGTCACTATCTGGTGTACTCGTGTTTGATATCTACCTGTCAACTACCATCTGTCATCTAGTGTCTTTTGTGTATGCTTAATGAATGTTGTGCGTGATTTCATTTTAATATTGAGTACATTAATTGTTTCTTGTGTTACTCATTATTTATACAGTTTACTTAATAACAAAGATAAACAATCAGTAGCGAATACTTGATCCATTAAAAAGGAACAGTACATTTCTTGAGTAACTTATTCTAAGAAATTATTTGCTCAATCAAAGACAAATTATTCCAATTGATGTCAAAAGATATGGATGATTTTCTAGCTTGGATTCTTTCACATGTTGGTATCACTGGTAATGAATGTGTTGATCCCTTGGCAAAAGAAGCATGTTCTGGCAGTTATCCTATATCTGATTTTTCACAGCCAGTGACTGATCAATCTTATAAAATTAAACATGGTACTTGACACCGATGGACGTTGGGTCGGGATTTAAATGGTGTAAATAAGGGGTCTTCTTCATCATCATGTGTCATGTCAGGTCCCCCTAATAAAATTAAACATGGTACTTGACACCGATGGACGTTGGGTCGGGATATAAATGGTGTAAATAAGGGATCTTCTTCTTCATCATGTGTCATGTCAGGTCCCCCTAATAAAATTAAACATGGTACTTGACACCGATGGGCGTTGGGTCGGGATGTAAATTGTGTAAATAAGGGCTCTTATTCTTCATCATGTGTCATGTCAGGTTCCCCTAACGTTAAATATCACCTGAGAGTAAGCATCTTTGTCCCCGGCAACCCGAAAAAGATCTCCAACCCTCCTTATACAAGTCCAATCACGTATATTGCGGAGCCAGGAGATTTGCCTCCTGCCAACACCTCTTCGACCCTATATTTTGCCTTGGATGATCAGGTGCAGTAATTTGTACTTTGCTCCTCTAAGTACATGACCCAAGTAGGACACCTTTCGAATTTTAATATTACTCAGCAACTCTCTATCAACTTTGGCTCTTTAAAGAACCCTTGTTTTGCTAACCATATTCGTCCAGGGTATCCGTAGCATTCTCCGGTGCATCCACATTTCGAATGTTTCCAGTCGGTTCATATTACCAACTTTGAGTGTGAAGGGCTCTAGATATAAATAAATCAAACAATCTATCCCTTTGAAACCATGGTTTAGTATAATAAGAATTAACAAGACGGAAGTGTCTGTCATGTGTCGTTTGCGGACGGGCTACTACGTGGTGACTAGTCATCTTTACAGAATGGGTATTGTGGGGAATCCCTGCTGCGAGTGTGGGCTGTATTATGAAATTATACACCATGCATTTTTTTGTTGTCCTTTGCGAGATAGATTTGAAAAAGCCATATCTTTACCGCGTGCAATGAATGTTGAGTTTCTTCTTTCTTCGAGGAACTTTTCCACTTAAAGATCGATTGTAAAATTTTTGAAGCTTAATTAGTTGAAACTTTAAATTATCTAGATTTGTCATTATTTAAATTATCTAAATTTGTCATTATTTAAATTAGTTTTATCATATTGACTCATATAATTGCACAATAACTTTAATTTGGTGTCACAAATCATCCTAGTATGGGTGAATTGCCTATTATAAAATTAAAAAAATGAACCGACTATAAATTCCAAAAAAATATTTAACACGTTTACAACATGCATCCTTCAATAAATTTTGAATATTTTTGAAAAAAATTTGAAGTAAAAATGAAGAGTTGGCAAAAAAGTGTGTCTCAGAATTGAGGGGACAGTCGATGTTGATGATGATGTGAATTCGTCGCATTTACAAGTAGTCAAGACATGCCCATTCATGAGAGTTTCTCACAACGCATAGTGCCTACGTAACATCTGATAAAGAAGTGGTCCATGGAGGATCAATGGTCACATCTGTCAGCGTGCAGGTAGCTCGGGTAGGTAGGCTGCTTTCTGCTCTCAGACTAGCCCATGGGAAGGTTCGCACGAGGTCTGCAGATCCAGCGCCACGTAACCCAAGATCGTGGGACCAGGAAAGGTCTTCGGAATCAGTTGTTCTTACTACATTAGCCGAAATTATCGCTGCATCAACAAAATCATTGTTACGTTTTTATTTTTCCCAAAGGCGTAACCATATGGTTAACAGAGACGTAACTATTGTATATCACTTTCATTTTAAACAGTGTTACATGGCTGGTTTATTGCCATGTGGCAATTTCTTCCAAACAACAACACTAAATATATTTATAGATTTGTACATGTGATGTGTAGCGAGACGTCAAGCGATAGTTCCTTGTGGACTCAGCATTCTAGGTTCTCTCAATACGTGGCCTTACTAACACGAGCACTTAGCCTTTATTGGTGGGTTTATAGGCTGCTGCTGGGTCTGAAGACGAACCATCTCATTCGTCACACGGTTGTACCACCTGATACCCATCATCCTCCTAAGACGTAGGTTCTCAAAGCAAAGAAGTCTTTGCTTTTGGACCTTGGTAATATGCCAAGATTCAGAGTAGCACTAAACGTTGAGAAGTATTTTACGGCTCTTTAATAATAATACTAAAGAGCAGGGACATCACATTAATATACGAGTATTTATAAAATGTCGACATTTTAAGGGAAATATATTTTTGTAAACGTTATATATAGGTGAATAATGAAATAATTCTGGTATTTAAGTAGTATTTTCTCAGATAATGGAAGATTTACGAGGGATATTGAATGGCATGTAGCGATACGAAACAAAGTCGACTGGGTACTAAAATATATATTGGTAAAACCGGACAAAATCAAAGTTTGCTAGGATGACAGCCCACAACAGTATTTTAGTACCAAATTTGATGTATAGTAGTGAAACGAGGACGTGGAAAAAGATTGAAAAGAGCCGAATAAATGTTGTAGAAATGCGTACACTTAGAAATAATACATGTGGGCATAATGTATGCCAAAATAGATAAATATTTTTATTTATTTATTATTACACATGACAAGAAATATACACAATTTGAGAAAAAACAACACGTAATTTGATTTGGACATATAATTTTAATGGATCTGGGTTTGTTGCCTTTCATTTGTCGTATCCCCAGTAAACTAGGCTTTTGCCTGTATCTCACTGAGGATATTTAGCATGAAAAAATAAATCGATACTTCTTTCCGATTTTTGATAACACAAAAAACCCCGTTGCACGCTCTCATCAACCTGACAAACAGTGACACTCAACTACAACTGGAAACATCTTGCGAAACTCAACTCCTCACACATTATCACTCCAGAGAGACCAAAAATATTCATCCCACAATATACCGCACACAATCATAAGAATAAAAATCAAAACAAATCCAAAACAAAAAAAAGAAGAAAAAAGAAAAACACACAGAAACACAAATACAAAAACAACCAAAATTAAAACAACAAGAAGAGACCCACACTCACGAGCTCACATAAATCCTTTCCACTCGTCATTCATCCTGAAAGCCCAAGTACTCAAAATCCTGTCGCAATAACAACCACGCTCCGATCGACTGTCTAAATGGTTTTCCTACCTTTACTTTTATTGAAGTCGGCACGCCATTGTATGTAATGGGAGCCAAATAAGCATATTGCCTTTGGGCAAAAGAGGTTTTAACTCTAGGGATGGTGAACATTCCATTAGTTGCCATGCGTGTCATGTGTGTCTGCTGAGTTTGCATCTTCCCCTCCTCTCGATGGTAGTGCCAGAGAATGGATTTGAGATGTAAATTGGCTATGTTCAGGACCTGATACTCTTTGAAAAGCTCCGTCGTGGGATACCGAGCAGGAAGTTAGGGTTAATACGTTGAATAAGGTGAAGAAGAGCGCTCTGAGATGATTTGGACATGTAGAACGAATGAATGAAGAAAGACTAACAAAACAAATGTACAGTGCGAATGTGAGTGAAAAACGTGGTAGAGCAAGACCAAGGAAAGTAAGATTCGATCAAGTGAATGATATTTTGAAAGAAGTAAGAGAAATTGTTGGAGATGTATGAGAAGGTGTATCAATGTGGAAAATACGAAGTATATGTGTCAAGAAAGTCTGACACTCTATCGTCGATAAAACGGCGTTATGGTATGTATCTATTTTTTAGCGTTGTCAAATCTCACAAGCGGTTGCAACTTCGACTTGCATTGTTTAAGTGTGTTTACGGATGAACTTCATGGGTTTAAGTCAGCTGTCTCATTACAGGCAATTAACATATCGAGACAGCTGCTGTATACTGTTTCTCTTATATAGAATTATGTAAACATTTAAAAAATATTTTTTATAAAGCGTCATATACTCATAGTGGACAATTCTCCTTAATCGTGTATTTAAATAAATCAAAACTTTACTGGAATGTCTATTGCACCTTTTAATAAAACTAAGTAAAAAAAATTTGTTACGCCTATGTCCAATTTGATACAAATTCATCATAATTCTAATAAGTTATGCTTTGAAAAAATCTCACATAGGAAACTTATGGTAAAAATTATAGGCGCACACTGTAAAGAATGAGTTATGAATAAAAAAATCAAGTTGCATAACTTTGTATTCTCATTGCGCAATCTGTTACACTTTTAGTGGCGAAAATTATTAAATTAAATTTTACGAATCGTCAAGTGTTACGCAAGTGGTTAATTTTAATTGTATATTTTTGTGTGAAATTGAGAGTTTTAATTTTTTCAGCGCAACCGCGCCGTATTCACATGGGAAACAAATTTGATATGATTAGCCTACATGTAATGCTATTATATAATTGACCAAAAAGTGTGTTAATTATTAGAACATGTATTATTTTTCTTTATTGCAAAGCATCGATGCGATTATTGGTTTCTTGGTTGTGTAGTTTACGCCACGCAGACATTCTGAAAAAATTAAGTTAATTCGGAAACAAAGCTGAGTTCCAACAGAGATTTTTTTATATTATTTATAGTTAATTCATTAACATTGTGGAGGTTAAAAGATATTGTAATTTGTTTTATCAAACATTGTTTATTCCACTTTTTGTAACGGTATAACCCTACCGGTTTCAAGGCTTTCCCCTCATCATTAGGAGAGCACAAACAAGACTGAATTCTGTTCGAACTGGTACCGAGATACACGTTTCTAACGATAAACATTCGGGTTGGGAGCTGGGGGCTGGGGGAGGCATGGGACAACCTCGGCGAGCAGCGGAGAGATTCTTGGGATATATGTGTTTGTCAGATGTTCACCTCGATGCACTGACTTTGAAATTTCTAGGGCCTCTAATCTGTCCAATTTATTTCCGTTACTAACATACTGATATGTAAGAATTTGGCATTTGGTATGGTTTTTACGGTGACAATGATTAGCCATTTCAGAATAAATTAGAGGATTTGTAAAAGTGGATTTGTGTTCAAATTTATCCTCTAATTTATTCTGGCAAACACATATATCCCAAGAATATCTCCACTGCTCGCTGAGGTTGTCCCATGCCTCCCCCAACCCCCAGTCCCCAACCCGAATATTTACCGCTAGAAGCGTGTACCTCGGTACCAGTTCGAAAATAATTCAGTCTTGTTTGTGCTCCCCTGATGATGAGGTGAAAGCCTTGAAACCGGTAGGGTTATACCGTTACAAAAAGTGAAATAAATAATGTTTTATAAAATAAATTATAAGATATGTTTTTAATCATTTTGGTATTTACGAGCGTAGCGAATCCATCCTGTAACGCGCTGGACTTCCGTGCGGAAGGTCGCCGGTTCGAACCTTGTGCTACTCAACTTGAATTACACATGCATTTTTTCCGCCTAGTATTCAGGGGTATAATGATACCTATGATTTCGATCGTTTAAATTCTTTTAAAAAGAGAAAAAAAAATTGCCGGTGTGCTCCGATTGTTTCACTCTGGTGTACCGTTGAATCTAGTACAGCGATGTGACCGGTGAGTTTGCTGGTGTGCTCCGGCTCAATAACTTGAAAAAAAATCTACGCCACAGCTTCGTCTTTCAACTGAATTGACGTAAGATCCTCGACTACAAGACCCAGTAACATATGAACGAATAAACGTGTAACTCATGACTGAATTGTGACTCCCATGATAGCCCTTGAAGAATCCTTTCCATGTATCCCTACACTCCTCGGTTCGACGACGAATCATTAAGGGTACGACTCTAAATTGGCCAGTCTAAAGCATAGTTTCACAAACTTTTTCGCCCCGTAGACCACTTGCCGATTTTTTTGTTTTCCGTAGACCCCCTGCCTGCCTAATATTGAATTTTCCTAAACTTATTAACTTCAAATGTGCCTTTGACAGCTGACACAGTGCTGTTCACATTGATAAGGTTTCTTTGTAGAGTGGACAATTGTAAAAAAAGAAAGACATTAACAATTTTTATTCATACCTTTTTTGAAAAGACACATAATTCAAGTAAATATTTGGCTTTGGAACGAAACAAATCAAAACCTAGTAAAATTCTTACATAAAATTAATACATAAATAATACTGTTAATGATAGAGATGAACCTGGTGCTCTGATAGCAATGGCTCAATATTTGGCTTCAAATTAGTGAGGTATAGTCTTAAATCTCCACGTTCAGTGATTTCCATTCGATTTCGTTATATAAGTATTTTCTGTCTAATATAAGTATTATGTATACACAATCTGTGTTAGGTGTAATAAGACATTTACGGAACGCCTCAATATTGATGTTGATCTGCCTAAATGGGATCCTCTCACGTGGACCTCCATTTACATCTCGTACACCCCAATTTATTTTCTTGCTGACATAGACCCCCTGCAAGTCGAAATCGACCCTTGGGGGTCCATATAGACCACTTTGGGAATCTTTGGTCTAAAGCATTGGGGCTGTTTCTCTTGTGCGTCATTCTTCCACGCTTACAGTGGCCACAAGTCTGTCCAAACTTTCTCCTTGGTCACGAGCGATGTGCCCAAACAATCGAAGACTAGCTCATTTATAGTATCATCAAATTCTTTATTCGCTCCAAATGTATGCTTCTTTTTTCTCTTGAAATACAGCACATAACATAGAAGGAAGACAATACAAGTATTCACACATATAAACAACTTTGCATACAGATGAGGAAAATCACATTTTCCAAGCAATAAACATACTTAAACACTATGTTTATTGCTTGCAAAATGTGTGTGCTTAAACACACATATAAACAACTTTGCACACAGATGAGGAAAATCACATTTTCTAAGCAATAAACACACTTAAATTCGCGTTTCTAACTTTTATGCAATTTTTTCAACCAAAAAGTTTTTTACTTCAGGCTTTTAAATATTATTTCTGATTAATTGGAAGATATTACTAGATATAAAATAACTCGTTATTTTTTACTGTACGAGTATATAACGAAAGCTTTATAAAATACAACCATGTGATCTGGCTTGGATAAAATCATTGTTTAGGCCATGAAGTTTATCTTAATCATTATTATCAACATCGTATCATGCTCTTATTGGGGTGTGCAGAGATAACAGATCTCCACTTAAGTCTGCCTTAGAACAAACCTTTCGCTTTTGCCACATCCACATACATCTCGCTATGCAAACTTTCCTATTAAAAAGGATTTTCAATTTTCCCTGTTTCAGAATGTGATTCATTTGGTCGTGCGTCTTTGTAGGTCATGCAGAAAATCGCGTACCTCTATATTGCTTGTACATACGTACATATCACGCCGTTTTACTGTCAAGGTAGACATAGAGGATATAGCAGCAGATTTTCCTATAACAACACATTTCTTTTCCTTCCATATTAATACACCTTCTCATACAACTCCTACAATTTTCCTGAATGTTTATATTTACCTCTTTCAAAATAATCTTTACTAAATTCAATCATAATTTCATTTGTCTATTTTTACCCCACCTGCCACTCACATTAGCACTGTATATTTGTTTTGTTAGTCTATCTTTATTCATTCGTTCTACATGCCCAAACCATCTCAGAATGTTCTTAATCGTCTTACCTAATACAGTCTTAATTTCACATTCATTCCGTATTCTGTCATAATATATTGTCAGCTCATCCACGTCCACGTTTCACTTCTATATATTAAAGTTTGTACTATAATACTGTTGTGGACAATCATGTAGCAGTTTTGATACTGTCCGGTCCAAGTTTATGCGTTACTATTATTTTATAGATTTTTAAGCGTTTATCGCGTTTAATTGTTTTGAATAAAATACATGACCAAAATTAAGGTAATCCTGATACCTTCGAATACTAGGTAGACAAAAAATGCCCGTGTTTGAACCGAACCTTAAACCTTCTGCATAAATGCTTAACGTATTACCACATGACCATGCATCTTACCATTTATTGGTTTAGCACAAATTAATAATCAAAGATCACTCCAAGGGCACCCTTATTAGAATAAAACATTTCTCAGTTATTGTAACACTAGTCTATATATCTTTCAGCCCGGACTTCATGGTTTCGATTCCCGGTGACACCTATCATTTATAAAAATGGTTCCATACTCATTTTCACTTAACATTTGCATAAACAGCTTTTTAGTTGGTTGTTAGAGATTGCCACATGACAATAAATTTGCCAGGTTGTACTGCACACAGCAAAATTATAATATATCACATCAATAAATTAAGAAAGTTTGCTTATAGTTAGTTGGCTGAATATGATTCAAGGATTTAGATTGATGCTGTGGACATTGCGTGTTCAAAGAACATTTTTGGAGTATCAATGTATGCAAGAAGGCGAAATGAAGATATCAAAAATTAATACTTGAAAAAAATGGATATTTTAATAAGTATGTAGGAAAGATTTTTAAGATGTTGTGATGTATGACGAAAGAATGACTTAGCGAGTATACAAGTCTGAAAGAGGTATGTGGAAAACGTGGCTGGATGGAGTGGAAGAAATTAAGGAAAAAAAGAAAAGTAGGAAATGGGAAAAATTCAAGATTATGCTTGACTACGAATATACGAATGTGGAGGAGGCAAAAGCTGTGTGCTTGGATGGAAAAGCAGATCTGTTCTTTCTGCCTATCTCGCAAGGGGCACGGCGTGATGACATGTATGAGTAGCTCGCTCCAAGGGCACATTCGTTTTTGTAATATATTACACTTTTTTTGTATACAGTATAACCTAACGGGCTTAGTTCCATGTGGCAATCCATTCCAATCAACTAGAAATATTATAGATGGCCGTAAGTGATAACCAGATTGGAACCTTTTTCACAAAATCTACTCCCAACGGAAATCAAATCCGCAACCCCCAGGTTTGATAACAGACGTTTTATCCACTAGGCTAAATAAGTTGTATCATTTAACATTTTTTCAATAATTGTGAACTTAAGAAACCTTTTTGAATGTCATCAGCCTTTCAACACTCCTATTAATAGACATAAGAAGCCTTTTTGCCTATCAACACACATAGCTTATCAATACATATAGCCTATCAACAACATAGCCTTTCAATACAAATAGCCTATCAACAACATAGCCTATCAACACACATGAGAAGTATTTTTGAATATCATCAGCCTATCAACATTCCAGAGGAAGCCTTTTCCATGCTATAATGCCACCCACTTCAAAAGACTGATCGATATACTAATATATTTGCCCGATTTATTTTAACCAAACGGCTAATACTTTTTATTCATAAAAATTAAATGATTATTTGTTTTATGTAAATAAAAAAAAGCATTAAAACAATTACAGTTATACCCAAATTAAAATTATTTTTGCTTGTTACGAAATTGAGTCAAACAGTAAAGTAAAGTAGGTAGTGGTAGAAGTTTCCATTTTTCTCCGCTAGGCGGTGCCGGGCGCTGCAGCTCGGACCACTTGCCAATCCGTGCGTTACACCGTATTTTCACTTTCGTTTTGTCGCTACTAAAGTGTTACCATGGATGATGTGAATGGATAGAAAACTCACGTATTAATTTGTTTATTTAATTTTCAATGTACAATATAATATCTTATCCTTTTAAACTAGATTAGTAATCGTTTCCTACAAAATAGAAACAATATAACGTCTTCATGTAATAAATTTATTGTTCCAAATCGAACCAATATACAGTTCCGCATTTGTACAGACGTAATCAACAAACTTAAATTAACTCCTTATATGTATTAGAAAAATGCTTATCCTATATGTTTCAAATGATGATGTAATTCGCGCCACATAACAAACCATTACAGTTTACGTCTTGCTTTCTTCTCCGCAAATGCATATGAGATGTCATTGAAGTTCAGAATAACTGCTATTTTGGTAACCCATTTATTAATCTTTGAGCGCGCCTTTGGCTTGGCGTCCTTTGGTAAATATCAACGTTAGCTTGTTAACGCGGGTCTGCCAATGGGTGGGGTTTTATGTTACAGCTTTTGCCATTATTGGTTGGAAGTTTGTATTTTAGTCTAAGATATATGGGTGGAGTGTACAACTTTAGCAAGCACTTGCACCCAATGCTTTTTGGGAGGTCTTATAAAAATTTGGGATTGTACCATATATGAATACTACACATATACACTAACTACACTACACTTATAACATAATGTGTTACATTCGCATATCGAAAGTTCTACAAAGGTTAATTTGTAGTTCGTATTGCTTTGGTAAGTTTTGTGCAGAGGGGCAGATGATTAGCATGTATAATGGTCATAGCCACCACATTTCAATCTATAAAATCTACTAATATTATAGGCCATCTAATTTTTATTAATTAAAAAAAGTTTATTTTCTATCCTTAAAATATCATCTGTGGCATTGATCATCAGGGCGTGAAGTGGGAGCAATTAAGGTGTGAAGCATTTTCTTATGTTACGGAAATTATGACATTAGGCAAGCCATAGACAAACCACGGAGCGAGGAAAGCAATCGGTGGAGGGACTTTTCCAGACAAATTATGTAATATTTTTTTAATGCCTGCTGAATTTCAGATTCACTGTCCGTAAATGCATAATTATAAATCAGAATTTAATCCGATTACTCTTGTTTGCACATCTATGATTTACATTAAAATACAATTTAAAAAGTTTAAATAAATTTATTCGTAATTTTGTGTGCGGCCGAGAATTTAAACAGTACTCTTGAGTGTAGGGCAAGATTCTAGATTGACTCGTGAGCTTTCTTTCGCTTACTTCACTTCAATCAACTAATGGTCAACAGGTTACAACCTGATGATTTTATTTGATACTCGTTCAGACGCAATTTTATACAAGTACTAAATTGAGCATGCTTTTATAAAATCATGTTTGACTCTAAGGCTACCTGTGAGTTTTTTGGAATGTAATCGTGGCCACTTATAGGAAGATTTATTTCGCGATGACTATAAGATCTCCTAGAACTATAAGATATCTAAGAAATTATTTAGCATCTTTTCGTAACAGTTATTATCTCAAGATAACTGAAAGAATTTATATTAGTCAACATCTAAATTCTACGATATTGATTTCATTCGTTTATCATGCCTTCAATATATCCGATATGCTGAAGTTGAATTAACGTGTTCATTTAGACTTTAAAGATCCTTTTTTCTTGTTGGGTGGTTATTTTTTTATTTCGTAATAGCATCCTCTGTCTCTTCACTGAATAGTATTTTTATTTCGTAGTAGCATCCTCTGTCTCTTCACTGAATGGTATTTTTATTTCGTAGTAGCATCCTCTGTCTCTTCACTGAATGGTATTATTACTAAAGCTGGAAGAGTTCGTTTGGTGCGATGGGCGAGGATTTTTGAAGTTGGGGTGGAGAGTTTGTTTTTCCGCTGAGAGGGCTCGCAGCCATGCTAAAGAAAAAGTAAATTATCTCTGTAATGGGATAAAATTACGAACTCTGTATTATCTCTGTAATGGGATAAAAGTGGAGAGTTTGTTTTTCCGCTGAGAGGGCTCGCAGCCATGCTAAAGAAAAGTTCAATTATCTCTGTAATGGGATAAAAGTACGAACCTAGTAATAAGGATGATATTTCTATGCTATAAATTGTTACTAAAAAACTTGTCATACTGAAAAGCATGACCGGGAGACAACCTACTCGAGCTTTCGTATTTAGAACCATTGGAGTAGACACATAATTCGCATTTCGTCATTGCGCATGTTGGTATTACTACCTAGCACGTAAAGAGTCAAAAACACTCGTACACATCTAGCGCGTGCGAGAGCCGTCGTGACCATACATATTTTTCATTTAAACTTTTTCAAGTACCATAGGGATTCAAATCAAAACCCCCTGGGTGAAATTCAAGCATATTTTCTACTAGACCATGGAAACCGATACCATAATAAATTCAAATGAAGAAAGATCTCAAAGTAAAACCTGTCAGGGGACGCTGGGATGCTATACTACTGTCAGGGGACGCTTGGATGATATACACACGGTGGCCGGTTCTAAAACTTTTTGATCAAGGTAGTACAAGCATTCTAATCACTGGTTCAATTTGTTTACTGAGTAATATCACACTAGGCGAATTTCAGTTTTATTAAATGAAATATTTTCTTTTACAAAATGCCAAAAGCAAATAATCATTACGGAAAAAGAACGCTGCAGGTCACAATCTCAAGAATCGTAATTTTTTTAAAGACTGTCTGGTTTTAAACATACACATGCATACCGTCAAGCTGTTCCCGTGTCGGGTTAGGCAGAGAAGAGCCCCAGACTTACCGATCGCGACACAAATCTTTCACATTTTGTACATCCATACACTTTCTCAAATAACTCCTACGATTCCTCTGACTTTCCCAATTCCTTATTTCTAAATATTATACGAGTACACTTTATATAACTATATTTTCCTAAGTCTTCGTCTACCACGCTTTCCACTCAAATATGCTCTGTCTATTATTTTGTCAGTCTTTCTTCTTCATTCGTTTCACATGCCCAAATCATGTCAGAGTGTTTTTCTTACTCAATACATCAGTCTTAAGTTACAAACATTTACCAAATTTTAATATTGCCGATTCCTTCAGATGTGTTTGACATAGTAAATTTAGAACATTTTAATATTGCCGATTTTAATATTGTGTTTGACATAGTCAACTTGGAACATTTCAATATTGCCGATTCCTTCAGATGTGTTTGACATAGTCAATTTGGAACATTTTAATATTGCCGATTCCTTCAGATGTGTTTGACATAGTCAATTTGGAACATTTTAATATTGCCGATTCCTTCAGGTGTGTTTGACATAGTCAATTTGGAAAATTTTAATATTGCCGATTCCTTCAGATGGGTTTGACATAGTAAATTTAGAACATTTTAATATTGCCGATTTTAATATTGTGTTTGACATAGTCAACTTGGAACATTTTAATATTGCCGATTCCTTCAGATGTGTTTGACATAGTCAATTTGGAAAATTTTAATATTGCCGATTCCTTCAGATGTGTTTGACATAGTCAATTTGGAACATTTTAATATTGCCGATTCCTTCAGATGTGTTTGACATAGTCAATTTGGAAAATTTTAATATTACCGATTCCTTCAGATGTGTTTGACATAGTCAATTTTCAATGATGCATTGTGAAGAATTAAAATAAAAAAAATTTAAATATTTTTTGCGAGTTTAATTTAAAAGTAAAATTAAAATGTTATATATTTCTTATATTACTAAGATATTTTTTTTTCAAGTTTTGCAACGTTTCGGTTTACATGCAATACTTGTGTTTTTCTTAAAAAACAACAAAGTAAAGTACAGTCCGACCTAGATTTATTCTGTTTTTTGCAATTATTATTGATTGATACGCATTGTCATAAAAGGAACAAAACTGTCTCAAAGTGATTGAAAACCTTTTTACTTAACCCTCAATAACAAAATGGGGTATTTTCTTGTTCAACATCCGTAGTTTTTTTTATCACATTCATACATTATAATATATTTTTATTGGTAGCAATAAATTGCATTTGTATTATTGTTTCCCCAAATCGTAGATATTGCTTATATGGCAATGTGTTCCCAATGCGTATAAATTGCTTATATGTCAATGTGATATCTAATTCGTATAAATTGTTTATATGTCAATGTGATCTTCAATTCGTATAGATTGTTTATGCGTCAATGTGATCTCCAATTCGTAAGGATTGCTTACCATGTATGTCAATGTGATATAAAATTCGTATAGATTGCTTATATGTCAATGTAATCTCCAATTCGTATAGATTGCTTACAAGTCAATGTGATCTCCAATTCGTAGATTGCTTATTTGTCAATGTTATCTCCAATTCGTATAAATTGCTTGTATGCCAATGTGATCAATAGATTAGTATAGATTGCTTACATGCCAATGTGATCTCCAATTCGTATAGATTGTTTATATAGTATAGCAATGTGATCGCCAATTCTTATATATTGATTATATGGCAAAGTGGTCCCAAATTCATAATGTTTACAGATAAAGTTAAATAAAATATAATTAAAGGTAAGCATGGACAAACATAAGTTCGTCTAAAAGCCATACTCGTGTAGTATATTGATACTTGTATCATCATCAATATTATGCCATATCCGAAAAATAGAATAGAAAAACAACAAAGACAAAATAAGGAATGAGGGCATTAGAAGATAATGCGAATCGAAAGAAGATGCAGTGTTTGCAAGAAGATGCAGTTGAGATAGTTCGATCACGCAGAAAAAACGAATGATAAATCATTTACATAAATAATACACACAAGTAGTATAGAAGGAACGAAAAGATTCAGAAAATCATGGTTCGAATAAATTAATCAAATTCTGAAAGATGGAAAAACGAAAGCCTACGTAATAGGGGAGTATGCATTTCAGAGGTTCATAGACGTGGTAGAAGCTAAATATATTTGCCAGTATATGATATGATATAATGAAGTAGAGATTTGCTGTCTCCGCTAGGGACAGCAAATCTCTACTTCATTATATCATATCATATACTGTATATTTTAATATTTTCATATAATTATAATATTTCATTTGAATATCTCTTAAAAATAGACGAAAATAATACGATGATGCCTTAAAATAAACATTGCATAGCAATTGTTTAAATATAAGATACAACAGAGATAATACATACACATTAATTAAAAACTGGTGATAGTGAAAAGTTGTATTTAATTCAAAATTCAAAAGATAGAGGCAGAAGCCTAGTTACTGGGGCCATGACGCAAGAAGGACGACTAACCCAGATTCACATAAATTAAAATTCATTATAGTTTGTTGTCGATATTTGTCATGTGGCAAGCATTATAAACAAATACATTGGCACAATTTTATTGAAATACTCAAAAGCTGGACATATTTACGTCAAACTCCATCTATCGAAATGGTTTTAAATATCAATGTCCTTGCGCCGCGGCCTAGCAAATATAAAGTCAACAAACTTACATTTTATATACATTTAAAATTATTACCTGACAACTTGTTAAACTTTCGTTGTATATATTACAACGTAGCGGATTTATGGTATTGTCATGTAGCAATCTGTTCCAACAATTAAAAAATATGTTAAAGCATCCTTAACTTAAAAAACAGACTGGAAACCTTTTTTTTTATTTAATTGGATTCTAACGTTAAATCGAACCCGTTACCCCCGGGTTGGAAAACAGGTGTCTCACCAACTAGACAACGGAAGGTATCAGTGCACACTTGTTAGTTATAAACCAAAACAATTACATAAAACATCAGAACTTTTTCCCACGACATACCTACTCTTCTGAACTGTAAGCTCGCCATCTTTCTTCACTTAAGGTGGATCGAGCTGGTCGCCGCCTTCAGATTGCCCTCGAGATCCTTGAAAAATACAACCAGGACTGTAGGCTCAAAATCAATGACGCCAAAGCTGAGACCATCATGTTCTCCTACAAAATCAAGGAGTGCCATTGATGCCCTTATTCATCGGTGGTTGCCTGGTCGAACGGTGGGATGTGGTCAAATACCTCGGCGTGCACCTCGACTGTCGAAAAAACATGAACTTTTAGATGATGATGAATCATTTCAGTCTTTCTTTTAATCTTATAAACTGTCGTTTTTTCATTCTGTGGGGGATACTGTCCGGATCGAATATATTTGTTTTAGTGCCCATTGTCTTTGTTTCTGTCGTGACACGGTCCTTTCCCGTAGTATTTTCCTCATGTGAGAAAGTACTACTCAAATACTCCAAAAAATCGTGTTTACTTTTCCTTTCACATTTTTACGTTACCATAACTTTGGACTTATCAGATCTTTTTCTTTGCATCTCTCATAAAATGTACTTACCTATTCTACAATTCATATTTATTCTTTGCTAACATTACCTTTTCATCAGCATACATCAATCCACATATATTTCTATTCAACATTTGTACGCCACCCGTTGAGTTCCTTCATCTAAATAAATATTAAATAAGCAGGGTGACATAACGCACCCTTGCTTTACCTCTTTTGAAATTTTAAACCACTCAGTTAATACATCGTTCACTCGAATGTATGTTCTACTTTTTAACAAAACAAAAAAAATATATGTACCACATTAAAACACCGTATCTGCCATTATATTTGAAAATTTATAATGTAAATAAAACTATTTGAAACAAAATTATTTAACATATAATTTTTTAATAACTCTCGCTTGGGTAAAATCATTCCAGTCACTTCTTTTACGGTTAACACCGACAATGCGCATTGTTTCGTATTGCATAACATCAACTATTATTTTTTTCTCTCTCGAGTGAATGCATGAGAAAAACTAAGGGAAAATGTAGTTTTATTTTTTCTTCTTGCTCTTACTGCGTCGGGCTGAAGCAAGACGCTAACAAAGTGGAGCAATCGGTTACTATGCCGCATTGTGTTATGCTCTCTTATTTTCTTTTGTTACGATTCGCGTGTTGAGGTGAATTTTATAAGTGTTACGTTATATAATTATTGTTACATATTTTGTTGTTCTTTTCAATATTTTTGGAGGGTGACTGATATTAAATGACAAAAAAATTAATTTATTTATATCGTAGAATATAATCAAATAACAGTGTGCGTAATTTCAAAGTAAACTTATAACAAAAATAATAAACAACAAGTTAAAAATCAAATATCAGATAGCAGTGTTACATGCATACTACCTTCCATACATATAATAAATAAATATAGGTTTATTGATAACAACATAGTATTTACATATAAAGGGTCTTTCAAATTGAGCGGTTTTTTTTTTTTTAAATTTCATTGTTGAATAAAACACACAATTTGCTTTGATTTCAAAAAACTTTTTATTAATCATTGAAGTATAATGTATGACATTTAAACACAAAAAACAATATCCGCCAAATGTCCACTATTTGCAGCTCCACAGATGTCCACTGTTTTGTCAAAAATTTCGATGACATTTTGACATAATTGCAGTTCTAACTCACCAATAACGCGAATAATTTCGTCCTTTAGCTCATGAATTGATTGGGGGTCATTCTTATAGACCTGGCTTTTCACGTAACTCCAGAAAAAATAGTCCAACGGTGTCAGATCACATGATCTTGGTGGCCAATTAACATCACCGTTTCCGGAGATCGCAACACATAAAATAATTCTCAATCTGAACGCGTTGTTGTATTGTATACGACTCCATTTTTATAAATGTCATACATTACACTTCTCAAATGTTACAAGACCCAGGAAACTTCGTGACGCCATCTGTGTTTTATCCAAGAATTAAAAAAAACTGCTCAATTTGAAAGCATCCTTATAACTACTATCTGTCCAATGCGAAAGGCGACTGACGGGAAATGAAATACAAGACATTGTTTATTTTTAGTTTACTTTATTCCTTTTATTCAAAATACACTCCTTGTGAGTCAATACAATACTGGAAGCGGTTGTAAAATTTTCTGAAGTACTCCTGAAACTCATTTTTCGGAATTACTTCGAAAATCACTGTCGAAACCTTCTAGATGTCTGAAATCGTGTCGAAAAGCTTTCCTTTCATCACCAATTTCAATTGCGGGAATAGCTAGAAGTCGCGTGGAGCCAAATCAGGTGAATATACGGGGAGGGGGGTCAATATTTTTTTTGTCCAAGAAATCTCGTACAATCTTGGTTTTGTGCACTGGCGAAATTTTGTGCTACAAAGTTCCTACCTGTGCTCCAAAGTGCTACCCTTCGTGCTACAAAGTTTCCGGTATTTGGGTCGAACTCGAAGAATTCTGGCCCATAAACGATTTAAAACACCCACATACAAATCGTAGTTCACCATTTGACCTTCTGACGCGAATTCCTTTGGATTCAAAGAAAACGGTGAACAGAGTCTTGATTCAGTTCTTCTGCACGCTCATTTTTTTCGGGGACCTTTCCATTACGAACTCTGGCGATTTGTAAATGGCTCATTCTGAAAACACCATATTTCATCACCTGTTACAATGCTTGACATGAAGTCTGGATCCATATTAGCCGCTCTTTTTATGCCTCTGCAATGCTCCACTCTGCAAACTATTTGATCGTGTCAGTGTGTGACCTCAAAAATAAAATCAGCCCCCTTTCCTATTGGACAGACTGTGTAACGTATCAATCATCAATTTCCGGGACTAACCAACATATGGCGCATCTAATAACAAATCCATACCATTCTCAGTTAGTACCAGCCTTTAGAAGTTACGTGTCAAACTTTCATGATATTCCAACATTGTGTCCTTGAGTTACAGTAGTTTTAGTGACGCTACTTTTGCTATTTTCAAAACAATGGAAAAAACCGAATTTTGTGTGTTGATAAAACATTGCTTTTTAATGGGAAAAAATACCGTTCAAACTCAGCGATGGCTCGAAAAGTGTTATTTGGGCTCTGCTCCGTCAAAAACAATCATTTGTCGGCGGTATGCTGATTTCAAACGCGGTCGTACAGCACAAATTATGCTGAACGCTCAGGTCGTCCAAATGAGGCTTTTACACCAGAAAACATAAAAGAACCCTCAGAATCGTAGTTAGTCCCGGGACTTATTGATCGCTGTGTTACATTCCAAAATCGTACTTATATCTCAAGATAAATAGCAGAAAATACGTAACCAACAGAATCTATCAAAAGATTTGGACTAATCTCATAACACTCCCCCGGGCGAGATACACTCCACCAATATAGGGCGAGTCCAGCCGCGAGGACATTAGATGTTTTCCAGCCCACACCCTTGTACATGTGGATTAAGAAAAAAAGGACACAAAATAAATAAATGTCAGAAAAGAATAAAAAAGTAAACCCACAATTACCACCTCAGATTAACTGAAATAAATAAATATAGGTTCTTTGATAGCAACATATCGGGCACACACATAAATACATTCCGAAATTATACATATATTATGTTATACTGTAAGTGGCTCATTCTTATCATCTGTATGTGGATGACCTACAGATATATATATATATATATATATATATATATATATATATATATATATATATATATATATATATATATATATTAGGTCCTTACATATGAAATTGGCGTTTTGCCGTACTGGCAACTTTGATCTCAAATATATTCTGTTTGGTTAGGAATTCCAAATTCAAATTTATACAGCTATTTACTCAAGTATTTGTGTTTCGAAAAGTTTACAAAACAGTTTACAAATCAGTTTACAAATCAGTTTAAAAAAATCAGTTTACAAAATGGAAAACTTGAAATATCGCGTTATTTACGAGTACGAGTTCCACCGTGGCACCAGTGCTGCAGAAACGGCTCGAAGGATTAATGATGTGTATGGCGACGGTGCCGCAAAAGAAAACACAGTGCGTTTTTGGTTCCAACGTTTTCGTTCTGGAAATTTCGAGCTGCAGAACAAGCCCCGTAGACGGCCGGAGACCAAAGTTGATAATGAAGAATTGAAGGCTATTGTGGAAGCGGATCTATCGCAAACCACGTCCGAGTTAGCTGCAGGCTGCGGTGTTAGTGATACAACTGTTTTAATCCACTTGAAGCAAATTGGGAAGGTGAAAAAGCTTGAAAGGTGGGTACCTCACGAATTGAGTGAAGCAAATCAACAAACGCGCGTTGACTGCTGCGTTGCATTACTCAACCGGCACAATAATGAAGGGATTTTGAATCGAATCATTACCTGTGATGAAAAGTGGATCCTGTATGATAATCGGAAGCGCTCATCGCAATGGCTGAACCCTACCAAACCAGCCAAACCATGCCCCAAGCGAAAATTGACTCCAAAAAAGTTACTTGTGAGCGTTTGGTGGACTAGTGCTGGTGTCGTTCACTACAGCTTTCTTAAATCTGGCCAGACGATTACGGCAGATGTCTATTGTCAGCAACTGCAAACCATGATGGAAAAGCTAGCTGCTAAACAACCGAGGCTGGTTAATCGCTCTAGGCTACTGCTGCTTCATGATAACGCTAGACCACACACTGCACAACAGACGGCTACCAAATTAGAAGAGCTTCAATTGGAATGTCTAAGACATCCACCGTACTCTCCGGACCTTGCCCCAACAGATTACTATTTTTTTCGAAATTTGGATAACTTCTTGCAAGGGAAAAAATTCAACTCCGATCGGGCAGTCCAAACCGACTTCAAAGATTTTATTGATTCCCGTCCGAATGGTTTTTTTAGTAAAGGGATCGATGAACTACCTATGATATGGCAAAAGTGCATAGATAGCAATGGTACATACTTTGATTTAATAAATATATTATATTAAAAAAAAATCAACTTTATGTTCCTCCCAAACAAAACGCCAATTTCATATGTAAGGACCTAATATATATATATATATATATATATATATATATATATATATATATATATATATATATATATATATATATATATATATATATATATATATATATATATATATATATATATATATATATATATATATATATATATATATATATATATATATATATATATATATATATATATATATATATATATATATATATTCATTATGGTCCAAAATTCTTTCACGCGGCTTTAAACAATTTAAATGCGGACCTTCAATATATCTCGGAGTGGACTGGGGAGCATGGCTTACTCATAAATCATAAATCCTAAGTCTCAAGCGATCCTCATTGGCAGCCCTCAGCTTCTCGGTAAATTCAACACTGACTTACTTCCTCCAATATTACTTATCATATCATTACATAAAACTGTTAAAAACCTAGGAGTGCTAATAGATAACACTCTCTCGTGGCGAGATCAAATAAATGAGGTAAGCCGAAGGATCTTCTTCAGCCTTCATTCGCTTAAAGTGTTGCAAAGATCCTTCCAACTAAAACCAAAATTTTACTCGTACAATCTCTGCTCTTTCCGATTCTGGACTATGCGGACGTATGTTAGTTGGATGTTACAGAGGAACAGCTGGACAAATTACAGCGTCTTCAAAATGTGTGTCTAAAATTAATTTTCAACCTACGAAAGTACGATCATATGACTTCATACCAAAAGGCATTGAACTAGTTGAATGTTAGAAATAGACACCAAATTCACATACACTTTCTCTCTCTCTCTCTCTTTTATAATATCCTTAACTGTCCTCTTATCTCGCCGAAAATTTTCAGCGTCTTTCCAATCATGGATTAGCACTACGCTCAAACAGAGATTGTTTATTGGCCTTTCCAGTTCACCGCTCCTCTTTCTTTACGTCGTCCTTTACTGTCCATGCAGTGAGACTCTGGAATCAGTTACACACCAATATAAGACTCGCTCCGTCCTTGGCATGCTTTAAGAAGCAACTGAAAAAACTCTTAATTTCTAGTCAATAAAATAACGTGTTTCATTCCTGATTTTTCTTTTCCTTTCCTCTCCACCATCCCTTCCTCTCCTTCTGATTGATTTTATCTCACTTTATATGAAAAATAATGTTCGGGTGATTGCCCGTCTTTGTGGAGTTTGTGGGCATGTTCTCACGTATATGTTTATGGATTTCATGGGGATGGATAGTCATTTGAATGATTTATGCGACCACGTAACTTGCTTCATTTACTTTTGTCTGGTTGGTTGGAAGAGATTGCCGCCTGGCAATAAACCCACCAGATTGTATTGCAATAAAAGTGTTAAATAAATAAATAAATATATCTTTAAACAATCGGCAGAAAATACATTTAAGAGAGAAGCTATTAAAAGTTCTGAGCTCATTCCACAACATCCCATCCGCTGTAGGGCGAGCCCGATTGTAAGACATCAGATATAATCTTGTGACAGACCAGGGCTCAGGAGACCAAAGGCCGCAAACAAGGATACATGGTATACACGTATGGCTCACAATAAATGTTAGTTTGTCCGAGTTTCGATAGGACTACATTCTCTGGGTAGAATTCATGCGTATTGTTGGGCGATCTCTGTCATCTCCTACTGGAAACATGTGGTATAGTCGATATTTGATAGTCGGGATAAATATAAAATTAATGTATACCATACACCATATTAAAAACAATAACTTTTGAATTTTAAATATATAATTTTAAAAATATCTTAGCAATACATTGTGTTATAGTTTCGATTAATATTTACTATTGAATTTCCGTGGGTCCCATCTCTCTGCGAATTCAAGTCGGTTAACTGGGCTGACACGCGTTCAATTGCCTGCCCTAATTTCTATTTCGGTGCAGAGCTGGCCCTTAGACAAAGTATGGGCCTGGCTGATAGATACCCTAGATACTCTGCGTAACTGGATCAACGCTATACTATATTACACCGCGTCTGTTTATTTTCTTAAACGCATTTCATGCTTATAACTGAGATTCGATAAACTATTAAACATATATTTGAGCTAGTCAAGGAATTCTGCTATTTGGATAGATTTTTCAATTGATGGAAGACTTGCGAGAGATAGCGAACGACGTATTGTGATGGAGTATATGGTATAATACTTGAACTGTATAACATCAAAATCTGTTGAAATTATGGCTTATAACATTATTTATAGTGAAAATAATACATGGGGTTATAATGTATGATAGAATATGTGGAATGTAATAGTGATAAGGGATCGTTTTTGCCATAAGCTCTTCGGACAGCGGAATACTGACAGGTCTGGAGAAGACTACACAATCTACAGCAATCTCTGCGTGGGTCACGTTCTTCAGCATTGAGGTCACGACGCAGAGAGGAAAAAGATGTTTTGTTTTTCTCTATTTTTTTATTTTCATTATGTGAAGGTGTGTTTTTTTTCTTTTTGTAATGGGGAGATGTCTAATCAGATGGATCATACAAATAATCCATGAGCTTTTGGTGGCATTTATTGTGTATTTTTATCTTGTATTGCTTTGTTTCTAACTAAATTATTATCATTTTTATTATGATATGTATGCGTTATATATATACACTAGTCGCGAGTACAGATGGTCCATAGTGCCCAGTCTAGGTGCAAGATGCTACATGCAGCAAGATCGGGCACACAGCAGCCGCTAGCGTGTGCGACCTAAATACGGACACATAAATAGACGCCCTAGCTGTCTCGATGCCCTTTGGATGAGGTCACCATACTATCTTTTATCTGCAGGACATCGCAACTTAGAGGGAACCACAATAGAACACTCTCTGTATCTTAGAATTCAGAAAAAAAACAAAGACTTCGAAAGAAATATCACGCTTTGAATGTACATGTATTTTCCAGTATTGCTAAATTAATGAATTTGATGTCTTCAAATAAATTAAAATTGAATCTTTCGAAGACTGAGTTCATTTAAGTTGCTTTTCAGCGTCGTTCAAATATGATTAGCAATGAGCAATGATGTCCTCCGTGGTTTAGTTGGTAAGACACCTGTCTCCCAGTCCGGAGGTTGCGGGTTCAAATCCCGCTGGAACCCAATTAAAAACAAAAAGGATTCCAGTCTAGTTTTCACTTAAGGCCACTTCAACATCTTTCTGGTTGGCTGGAAGAAATTGCTATATGGCAATAAACCCGCCAGGTTGTACTATATACAATGAAAGTGTTATACAATACAACAAATGATGATTCTAGATGTCCTTAAAAGGTCAGTTGAATTATTAGGTTTTAAATTAATAGTTCTTTATAGGCTTTAAAGGCTTGTTGTAGGCTTGAGCCCGTTTCGACTTAGGCAGCTTAAACGTATTTTTAGATCTCTTCCAGGTGAATAGTCCAGTTTATTATTTTCTTCGGATCTACTGGAGTGATCATGTCACAAATGTCTCGGTCATGCAACGCTCCAACTGTAAACCTATAGAGGATATGGTTGACATGTGATACACATGGACGATCGTAGGCTCACAAAACGAATCTTGTACAGGGAAGTAGTAGGCAAGCGAAGGGTTGGTGAGCAGAGAAAGCGCTATAAGGACAGTCTGCGTGAGTCACTGACTTTGTGCGGGGTGTTTGAGGATTGAGATTAGGTGTCTCAGGACCGTGGATGATGAAGATGCATTTGTTTTTTTGACTGATGGAGTCTTAACAGTTAGACGTGTGAGAAACAGTCAGCGTTCTGCGAACATGCGTCAGAATTTTTAAGCGACTCAGTAGGATTCACATGTCTGTAATATCTGCGGGAGGGGATCCTAGGGGCTCAACTAGGATGATGACCGGCGTATTAATTAAAAGCGATTATCATTTCCTGCATTGACTATTGTAATAGTTTGTATTTAGACTTACCTATGACACTACTGAATAAACTATAATACATTTTTAACACATGCCACCCTGTGATGGATAGTGAGTGACCAGGACTTATATTTTATTTGATTATTCTACGTTTTAATACACAATAAAATGATTTTTATAGCTAATTAAAAAAAATAACCTAGCAGATTTTGCATAATTTTAATTTAAAACATACATTTTTCAATGTACGCTTAGCGTCCAGTACCTTGGTTGGCGGATTTTTTAGCACAGTAAGGCAAGTATTATACAGCTGTACATCTCATTTTCGGTGATATGACGGAATGCTACATAAATCCACTGTTAAAAAACTTTGATTGTTGAAGATTGAGGGGAAGGTTCAAAATAAAGATGGAATTATGGTGTTCAAGGCGATCAATGATCAAGTTCCTCGATATTTCCAGGATTGTTTTAGACGAGAAGAGATATCCAAATCTAATTTCAGTCAAAGTCAAGCACTGCGTATACTTTGACTCTTCAGATATCTATTAAAGTTAGCTACCCAAATATTTTTATACCGAAATCTCTTCTATGAAACAGTCTTCTATCCTCCTTGAGGCAAATTACCAAGTAAACAAAGTTCTCGATAGACTTGTTCTCTGTACGTCTTTTACAAGTTAATATTACGTTGAGCTAGTTAGGAAGCGCTCTCGAGGTGATTGAATGATTGCGAAACAGCGCTATATCAAATTATTGTTAAACAAAACACCATGGCTGAATAACATACAGCATTGATTTGGACTACAGATCAACAGATAAAAACTCTTTTTGAAGATTACTGAACTGGGAAAGGCAATAAATAATCTCTGCTTCAGTGTAGCGCAAGTCTACGATTGGTAATGCTGAATCTGGTGGAAAGCACGAATGATAGCTGAATCTGGTGGAAAGCACGAATTATAGCTGAATCTAGTGGAAAGCACGAATGATAGCTGAATCTGGTAGAAAGCACGAATGATAGAAGATTGTCCATGACAAGATTTATGAATTTAAGTAAACTTGTTTGTTTGCATATAGTCTGAAAAATATGTATTGGTGATCTCCTTAGCCGAGCTTTGGCAAGACATCATTCCTTTCAACCTGGATGTTGCGGGTTTCATTTCCGTTGAAACTCGAAGTTTATAAAATAAGTTCTAGTTTAATCGTCACTAATGGTCTTTTTATATCATTCAACTGTATGACGATCTCCGTGACATAGTTGATAAGAAAATAACATACTCCTTTTTGATTGGTAAACTGTTTAATATGTCTTAGATTGATTTACGAGAATTAAGATGGCTTTTGATGTTGTATTCACGATCTGAGCTATTAAGAGCGTTACCATTCACACATGGAATGACCTTATTAAATTAATTTTCCGATATCGATATCTTCCATATCTCAGTGGCTAAATTGACACATTTAATTAACTTTGTAGAAATAATTGAGCCACTTCACAAGGAAGCATGACTAAACTTTGTAGGCATAATAGAGCCACTTCACAGGAAAGCATGAGTAGTAAACTTTGTAGGCATAACAGAACCAATCACAGGGAAGCATAATTAAACTTTGTAGACATAACTGAGCCACTTCACAGGGAAGCATGAGTAATAAACTTTGTAGGTATAACAGAGCCACTTCATAAGGAAGCATAATTAAACTTTGAAGGCATAACTGAGCCACTTCACATGGAAGCATGAGTAAACATTGTAGGCATAACAGAGCCACTTCACAGGGAAGCATTAGTAAACATTGTAGGCATAACAGAGCCACTTCATAAGGAAGCATAATTAAACTTTGAAGGCATAACTGAGCCACTTCACAGGAAAGCATGAGTAAACTTTGTAGGCGTAACAGTCACTTAACAGGGAAGCTTGAGTAGTAAACTTTGTAGACATAACTGAGCCACTTCACAGGGAAGCATGAGTAAGCTTTGTAGACATAACAGAGTCACTTCACAGGGAAGCATGAGTAGTAAGCTTTGTAGGCACGAGTATAACAGAGTCACTTCACAGGGAAGCATAATTAAACTTTGTATGCATAACAGAGTCACTTCACAGGGAAGCATAATTAAACTTTTTAGGCATAACTAAGTCCGTTCACAGGGAAGCATGGGTAAACTTTGAAGGCATGAAAAAGCCACATCAGTTTTATATTTGATTTATCGTTGGTCACCCTACGTGTTGACAAGACTAGGGCCAAAGAGAGCTCGGGCAGCACAGTATCGATGCGTATTATGGGCTGTCACTCGGACTCGTACGTCATCCCGTAACCTACAAACTCTCCTATCCACCGGGGGTGCCCAAATAGTGGCTCGCAAAATTCATGCACTTTTTTTAAATTTTTATAATAGGCACATAAATACCACATCGCGCCATTTCTCTTTTATTTTTTATTAATTTATTTTACACATGACAAGAAATATACATAATTTACAAAAAAAAAAACAGGTAATTTAATTTGAACACACAATTTTAATGGATTTGGGTTTGTTGCCTTTCATTTGTCGTGTCCCCAGTAAACTAGGCTTTTGTCTGTATCTCACTGAGGACATATATCATGAAAAAATAAATTGATACTTCTTTCCGATTTTTGATTATATAAACCCCCGTTGCGCATTCTCATCAACCTGGCAAACAGTGACACTCAATTACATATGTATATGTTACATCACGCGAAATCAAACTCCTCACATTTCATCACTCCAGACAGGTCAAAACATTCATCTCACAATATACCGCACATAATCATAACAAAAAAAAATACATATAGATATAAATATAAAACAACAAAAAACACCACACTCAAGAGCTCACACAAACCTTTTCCTCAAGTCATTCATCCTGAAAGCCCAAGTACTCAAACTCCTGTCGCAATAACAACCACGCTCCGATCGACTGTCTAAATTGTTTTCCTCCCTTTGCCTTTATTGAATTCAGCATCACCAATTTTAGAGTAGGTAGAGAGGATAGAGGGCTAAAATTTGTGTTTAGAAATAAATTGTTTACTTCTTCCACATCCATACACCTTCGCTTACAACTTCCACGGTTTCTCTGCCTTACTAGTTTCCTTCTTTCTACATATCACAGGGCATTTTGACAAAAGAGTGGACGTACATATGTGGAGCTGCAAGAGGTGGACATTTGTGTGGATATTGTTTTTCGTGTTTAAATGTCATACATTATACTTCGATGAACAATAAAAAGTTTTTTGAAATCAAAGCAAATTGTTTGTTTTATTCAAGAATTAAAAAAAATAGAATTAAAAGAACCGCTCAATTTGAAAGACCCCAAAATTAAAATTTGTAACTAACTATAGCAATGTTACCCACTATTTTTAAGAGATCTTATTCAGAAATGAGCACCTTAACAATTGGTAATTATAAATTATATTATTTACTCTCAAGTTATCTTCACATTAACATCCAAGAGAAGTATAGATTCAATCCGTAATCTGTCATACATTATCACCCTATGTACGCTTTTCAATGCACATATTTCTAAATAATTTATTCGACTTACACTAATCTTTTTCCTAGTAAACATTTCAATACATCAAAGCTGATACATAAACACTTTTCAATAATTCTGAGGCAATGCCGGTTATCTTCCTGATTGATTTTTACATATTTTTTTATCACATAATTTTACTCTTAATAAAAGCGATACTATAAGAGCCGTTCTATGTGAAATTGGCACAATTTAAATAAAAATTATATCTTACCCTTTCCAAAAATTAAATACCATTTTGGCAAGTACTTTTTTTTTACAAATATTAAAAAAAAAACGGCAAATTCGAAGGAATTCGTGTGTTTTAGAAATATGTGACATGTAAAATTATATTATGGATAACATTTGATATGGCCTCCATTTTTGCATGGGATCAATAATAACATAGCATCCCAAAATGTTACTTGAGAGATAGTGTATGGTATGTATGTAGGGGAAGCGAAAGATGTGTGTCGCAATAGGAAAGTCTGACGCTCTATCCTTTCTGTCTATCCTTACAGGGAGATTGTGTGTTTGTATGTACTATATGTTTGTATTAATATGCATATTATTGAAGGTTTAAAACATGAATTTAATCGATTAATTTAATTTAGAATAATAATTAAATGACAATTTATACAGCTCCCTTACATAGCAAACTCTCCTCAAGGATGCTTCAGCTCGGGACTTGAACCCACTGTTATAAACAGATAAACAATATTGTGTATGTGTGGTGAGTTAGAATGGAATATCTCATTAGATTTTACTTTATAAACGCTGCAAGATAAATAAATTAGAATAATTAAATATAAATTATTCGGTTCGGTTTATTGACCAAAATATCTTTTCCGATATCTGCAGGCACCGGTTAACATTTTCTCTTGCACTTGCACATATCGCATATTTTATATGCACTATTAATTCGCTAGTTTTTAATGAGAAATCAGTTCCAATATGCAGAAAACCCTAGTTATCTATATTGAATACACATTCAATTGAAATACCATAAAAACATCGTAAAAACTTGTTCAAGTACTCCGAATTCGTGATAACATCGTATTTCACATTTGAAGTATTAAAAAGTGTACCGAACTACTGTATTTATTTAAGTTATCTATTAGCCCTCCTAGGTTTTTAATTTTTAATCCATGGCCCAGTTGGTAAAACACTTGTCACTGAATAGGGGGTTTTGGGTTCCATCCTAGATGGTTTTCCAAAAACTAATATTAATAATATCCAATTCCCGTTGGCACAAAATTTTTTTAATAGTTTTTTAGGGGCCATAAGACTCTCGCTCTTGTTGGTTTGCTTCAAACAACGACTTAAAAACTATTACATTAGTCTTCAACAACCTGTGGAAAAATATGTTTCTTCATAACTTCTTTTGTTGTCCTTTCCCATATTCCTTCTCATTTCCTTTTGTTGTCCTTTCCCATATTCCTTCTCATTTCCTTTTGTTCTTTCCCATATTCCTTCTCATTTCCTTTTGTTGTCCTTACCCATCTTCCTTCTCATTTCCTTTTGTTCTTTCCCATATTCCTTCTCATTTCCTTAAAATAATTTGTCCCCATATTTTCAATTGATTTTAATGTTTTAGGTATACCTTTAATCCGGCAATTGGCACGTATCTGCATTACTCCTATCTGGTTAGTTGGAAGCGATTACCGTAAAGCAATTAACATGATATTTATATATAAAACAATAAAGTGTTTAACTAAAAGAGCTGTAATAATAGTATAATTCGTTTCACAGACCTAAACCTTCTCAAAGTGTTCTTCTTCGTATTTCTCGACAGCTTAATCACCCTTAAATTCACATTCATCCCTTATCACATTTCGAACTGTATAATGCATCATCACCCCCTTGCATTCTTCCCAGTGCACGCATTTCCAAAGTATTTACTAAGCTCTTTCATTTTTCACGTTTCACTACCATACATTAAAGTTGGTACTAAAATCTGTTGTGAACTCTTACGAATTTTGATACTATCCGGCTAGAGTATATATGTTTTAGGCACCATTGACTTTGTTTCTTATCACTACAAGACTCGATTTTACTCCAAAATGTTTCATCTTGTGTGAAAATACTTTGTATATAGCAGAATTTATTAACTTGTTTTAATTTTCCATTGCTCTATAATATTATATATTGCATTTACTTTCCCTTTAACACTTTTCCATTGCCGTGGCTTTGGTATGTCGTGCCTGCCATATGTAATTGGCATGCCTGACATATATAATAATGAACTTTGATAAAAACTCCCAAAATGGGTTATTTACAAGTGTTTCAGCAGCAAAAGCCACCCTATCTCTAACTCTTGAAGGTAAATTATTTTACACTACACTAACGGCAATGGTTGAAGCTCTTTGATAATGGAGACACCCCATTAAGGGTATTTTATAATAAAAATAATCATATAATTCATATACAATTAAAATATCTCCCAATAAAGGTTGTTTTCAAATACTTCCTTCACCTGCTTACGTCACTCATATCTGAGACATCTCTTTAAGGGACTTGAATATAAAGAGACAAAGTTTAAAATCAATAAAATTATGAGGTGTATGGCCGCGCGGTAACGCGTTGGACTTCCGTGCGGAAGGTCATCGGTTCGAACCCCACGATGTGCTACTCCCCTCGAACGACACAGGCACTTCCTCCGCCTAGTGTTCGAGGGTATAAGGATACCTATGACTTCGGTCATATCTATTTAAAAAAAAAAAACTTTGGCGACACGTTAGCCAATACAGACTTTTTAATAGCGGATTAATATGATAATATTTATGAGTACCACATATCAGTCGAGCAGCTGTAAAAATGTAAACTTAAAAATGTAACGACTGATGAAGAAATTACTCAGGGTTTGATTTTTTCACTTTGGTCAAAAGAAAAAAAAGATCTCTGGTCAAAACGTCCGTTAGTTGATCAGGCCTGTCCTAAATAGGGCAATCAAGTCCCTTTTATTGTATAGCCGTGATGTCTCCTGACAATCCAAGATGGCAACCCAAGGGCTCCCAAAGTAGAGCAGGGCGCTACTTAGGGCCGACCTCAGCGGCTCATTGAGAGAAAGCCAATTTAAGTCAACGAAATGTAACCTTACCAATTAAACTGATCATAACTTATTGCCCTCTGTGTCCCAGCGGTAAAGAATTTTGAGACAACTCTGCATATTCTTTTTTTATTTTATTGTTCATCAACGGTATAATATTCCTTACAAAATTATTAAAAAAAAAAGCTTTTTATGTTTTCTGTACTAAATAATCTTAAAATTAAAAAAAAACTAATATGTAAAAATTCAACAAAACCAAATAAAAGCCGCATAAAAACATTTAAAATAACATATAAGTAAGTACGCAAGTCAAAATTATTACAAAAATATACATAGGCGATCACACGATACTGGACCGTCTCCAATCAGCTACCCGCACCTCACCATATCAATTTGACATCAGTTTGCAATCGGCCTACCTGTATAGTAGGCAGGCAATGGAAAAATATATCTGCAATTTGAGCAAAATTATAGAGGAATTTTATTGGTTATTTGTTTACAATAGAAAATAACCCTATGGGGAGTATGCACTGAAGGAAATAGCCCTATGGGGAGTATTCACTGAATAAAATAGCCCTATAGGGAGTATGCAATGAAGGAAATAGCCCTATGGGGAGTATGCAATGAAGGAAATAACCCTATGGGGAGTATGCACCGAAGGAAATAGCCCTATGGGGAGTATACACTGAAGGAAATAGCCCTATGGGGAGTATACACTGAAGGAAATAGCCCTATGGGGAGTATGCACTGAAGGAAATAGCCCTATGGGGAGTATGCACTGAAGGAAATATTGAAAAAAAAACTAAGCAAATCAGGACAATTTAATTGACAATTGATGATTTTATGTACATTAAATAAATCAAATCATTTAAAATTATTATTTTGTTCAGAGGTAATAAATTCAATCTTCGTTTGAGATAGTTATGATTAATGTCTATATACAATTTATGTTATATACTATACATGGCATGTATAATATATTCAAAATATTTAAGGGTAAAAAATATTTAAAAAAATATTTTTTATTTATTTATTTTATAATAAACTTCATTATATTACTATTTCTCTGTATACAATATATCCTGGCGTGGTCACAGCTATGCGGCAATCTGTTCTAAACATTCAAAAGGTAAAAAGCTTTCAGTGAAAGCCAATTCGAAGAAAACATGGGTATGATTCGAACCCGCCACCCCCGGGGTATGAAGACAGGTGTCTTACTAACTAGACTATGGAAGTCGTTTAGACGTTTTTTTCAAATCTTCTGTAGAGATAAAATTATTGATCCACAGTATAACGGCACTTCAAGGAATACTTATGAAAATAATTTACAAAAAATAATGTTTAAATAAATGGAAAAATAAAGATTTTCCTATGAATGAAAGAAGGGATTCATTAATAAATAAATGTAATGAATACATTATTTATTCATTTATAACTTTTGTGCAAATATATTTGGTTTATTTATTGCTTTAAAACAATTTCTTCCAATCAACCCGCTTTGGTTTCATAATTATTATTGGTATCTTTGACGTAGAGAGAATGAAAATAATATTTGAGAAAAACTAAGAAAAATTCAAATCTCAAAGGAAAAAAATCAAAAGGAAAAAAGGGTTAGGATTTTAACAAATAGAAAATATTTATATTTGTTTGGAACAACACAAAGAACAAAAAAATGTCTTACAAAGGTGACATATTAAAGAGCGTGAATGAGAGACAATATTGTCTTTGGTCCCAGAAATCGAACCATTGTATTGTATTACACTTTCATTGTATAAAGTACAACCTGGTATGCTTATTGCCATGCGGCAATCTCTAATATATAACCCCTGGGTTGAGAGACAAGCGTTTTGTCAACTAAGTCATGGAGGTCGTCAACAGGCTTAGAATTGCTGAATAGGCACATGACTCGTGGTTCGTCATAGCACGTGTTTATAACACTACCACCACACACGAAGATAACAATTATTACACACGTCATCGGCGTGTGCGAGTGTTGTTACTTTCTAGATAGCATAGTATCATCTCAGGGGCGATTTGTTTATATATTTTCATTTATAAAATGTTGATCATAATGACGACCTCCGTGGCCTAGTTGGTTAGACACTTGTCTTCCGACCCGCATATTCGGCGGGTTCCATTCCCGTTGGTATCCAGATTTATTGAAAAATGTTACACACTTATTTTCACTGAGAAGAATACACAGTGATAATGTATGACAAAATACGAAATGAAGTGATAAAGGATGAATGTGAACTAAAGGCTGATGTATTAAGTAAAACGAAGAACAATACGCTGAGATATGTTGGGCTTGTAGAACGAATGGAGAAAGTATAACAATACAAATATATAGTATAATCTGGTGGATTTGTTGTCCCCTGGTAATAAGCTCGCCAGGGTATACTGTATACAACGAAACGAATTAGATGCTTCTATTGATAGACTCTTTTACATATTTCTGGTGGGTTGAAAGAAATTACACTATTTCAATAAACACGGATGGATTACATACAATGAAAATGTAATATAATATTTACGTATTACATTGTTTTGACTTTTATCGAACATTAAAAACAGTTACAATAGTTAAACTCAAATTAGAATTTTGAGTGTGCATTAATATAAAATCAACTTGTCACAAAAAGTATAAAAATTAACATAACTCATACACAAAAATATCAGAAAGCAGTATTTCATACATGATGCCTACCATATATTTAATATAAATATAGGACAGACCAAGGCTCAAGAAATTCAAGGCCTTTATATACAAAAAATGAAAATTGGGAAAAAAATACAACGAGAAGAAAGAAAAAAAACAACAAGAGTTATGCCATAGCGCCGAAACAAAATGCTCCCTGAGAGAACTTAAAGGTATTAAGGTGGGATTCAAATATGTCTGAGACTGCAGCATACGCATTACCCAATCGATGCAATCTGGATATGGGAGAATCAGAGTTTCGTTCTACAGCTCGCGCACCGGAATACATCCTACGATCTCGCATTTCTCGAAGGAATTCGGAAGTTAATCAATTCAAGTAACTTAAGACAGTCAATTATTTCATGTACCGTTGTTGAAAAGCAGAACTAAGTCAAACATTAGTCTTCGATCAGAGTTTTATCAAGTTCATGTGAGATATCAATAAATAATAGTTTACCTACATAATTATTTCTAAGAATGAGGCTAAATTTGATCTGGCTCAAAAATATGTGTTGAGCTTCTTCAAAGCGTTCGAGTGAACAGCGTTAAAGGAGTCCTGATACTTGAGTTGTATTCAAGTTAATATTAATAACATATCAGAGAAATTCTAAAAATCAAATAAGATGTACAAAAAGATGAATAAATTTATAGCACACGAAGGAAGAATGTCATTATAGAAAAGTACGGAGCTCTGTCATCTCAATATCTTCGATAGTGTGGAGTGGTTGTACTAGTATGCATATTATTTCAACTTATGACGATCTTTGACTAAAGGTGCGTTGTTATGGTAGCGATGCATGGAGATGGCTGCACTATACACAACATTCACTTTCAGTCGCAACGATACGATAATGTAAATATGACCCAGTGCGCGATGCGGGCATTTCCGCGTGCTAGCGCCATCTGCCGCCCCAGATGTGTCGGTGTATTGCGTAACTTGGGCCACTTTTACCAGCCGCCGCCACTTCCATCGCCTCTCTCACCTTACCTTGTCGACTTCCCATACCACGAGTGTTTACATTCTAAAATTACGGCGGCTGTCTTAAAACTATGTTATTTTTGTTTAAAATAGCAAATCTGGTTGCTCACAATGGTGTCTTGGTAAAAACGCAAGAATTTTTTAACTATTCCGCGATACTAGAAGTCTAACTGGCAAGGCATTTGTCTCCTAATCCGGGGATTGCGGATTCATTCCACATTAAAACCCAGATTTTTCAATGATGATTTCAGTCTACTTTTTATTTGAAATATGTTAGCTATACTATTGAGTATCAGGGTATGAAGGTAGCGGCTGCAGCCATTCGATTTAGAGACTCTTTACTACCTTTCTGGTTGGTTGAAAGAGATAGAATGAAAAAAAAATGTATTCGTGTAGAGGAAAGATACAAGAAGATTGGAACATGGAAGATACAAGAAGTTTAGAAAGACCTTAAATGAAGTGACACGACCTAATTAATCGAATTGTGAGAGATGAAAGAGAGAAAGATCTTAAACATTGTAGACTTTTCATGTAAAGGTATATAGGCGTGCGATATACAAAAAGTATATGCTATGTTCTCTCTGCCTATCTCAATAAACTACTTATAGGCACTAACTACCCTTACACTATTCCAATAGGAACTTGGCGTAATGGTAATGATGAGAATGAATATTTTTTTCATTTGTATGGTATAACCCTTCAACATATCGATACAGGTGATTAAGACGTATTGAAGAGCGGGGCCGAGACAACGGGCTTAGAGCCACTGGAGTAGCCAATGAGCTAGTCCGTAGCATGTAAGCATTTAGAGCACTAATGTGGATCCCGTGAGGAGTTCGTTACTCTCAAATGGTGGAGAAAATCCAAAAGATTTATTTTATATTTCTCTACTTATGGGCTTGTGGTTACTACCCGTGGCTTTAACCTACAAGATTTCTTCTTGGTATGTTGGGATACTACCTTCTTAGCATGAGGAGGAAAGTAAGGTTCTCTCCTTACACCTTTAAGTTGCTGACGGGAACTACACCTAATCCTACTTTATCGGAAAAGTTTTATATTCATAACAACCATTCGAAGTACGAGTACATAAACATTGACTGGCAATAAGTATGACTGACTTATCATGTGCTCTTTCTCCATTTCATGGGCTGTCCCTTTTGAATAGGACCTCGGATATTGACATTTAAAAAAATATTTAATAAATTATTTGCAAGAAATAAAACATATATTAATTATCATTTAATACTGTCAACAACTACAACCGGCGACCTACATGGCCTAGTAAATAAGAAGCTCGACTTCAAGTCCGGAGATTGCGGATTCGATTTCTATTTATAAAGGGTCGTATCTTTATTTGTATTAAATCACTCTTAAAGATATTTTTGGTTGGGCGTAAGAAATTAAAACGTGATAATACACGTACCAGGTTGTTCTGTATAAAATCGAAAATATAAAACATTGCATTAAGTCATTAATTTATTCGTATGATACCCTTTAGCATATCCGTTTAGGTGATTCAGATATATTGAAAAGCGTGGACGAGAGACAATATTATCTTTAGCCTTATTAATCGAGCCTTGGGATTAGACCCACTGGAATATGTACGGAACTTGCGGTTCGTCATCGCATGTGTTAATAATATGAATGGCGTTTTGGTAAAGAGGTACATGTCATCAATTACTTATTTGTCAGTTTGAAGTTTTGCAACACTTGTATTCCTGAAATACAGACCTCAGGTAAATTTTAAAGGTAAACTTTGAATACGTAAATAATTTATGTATTCAAAGTTTATCTTTAAAATTTACCTGAGGTCTGTATTTCAGGAATACAAGTGCTGCAAAACTATAAACTGACAAATAAGTAATTGATGACATGAACCTCTTTACCAAAACGCCATTCATATTACTCCGTACAAATATAATTTTTGCACAGGTTTCGTGCGTGCGAGAATAACTTACCAGATTGGGACCCTTTAATATTTCTAATTTTTTTTTATTTCCACCAGTAAGGCTATACGATACAATAATCTTTGCGAATATTAATATATACGGTTTATATGGATTATATTTAAACATTCTCGTTGCTAGAATGAGAAGACCATATGACAATAAATACGTCAGGTTATATGTTAGGTGCTGTGTATAACGAAAGTGTAACAAAATATATTGTAATTTGTTTTTATCAAACACTGTTTATTCCACTTTTTTGTGACGGTATAACCCTACCGGTTTCAAGGCTTTCACCTCATCTTCAGGGGAGCGCAAACAAGACGTTTGCACTCCCCTGAAGATGAGGTGAAAGCCTTGAAACCGGTAGGGTTATACCGTCACAAAAAAGGGGAATAAACAGTGTTTGATAAAAATAAATGACAATGTCTTTAAACCTCCACAACGTTAATGCCTTTACTATAAACAACATAACAAAATATAATTAAAATCAAAGCGTCATCTGTTGCCTGACTAGTCCACCAACATAACGAGTATTAGCTGGGAGGACCAAGGTCTGAGTGAATGTGATGGATATGCAAGTGGCTTGAACGAGTGGACATGTACAACGTGCTAAATACTAAGAATTAAAATAATTCGTTTTCAGAATTGTTATCTAGTTATATAGTATGTTACAATGGAGGTATTAATTTTCCCAAAAAATTAAAATTAATATTATTTAAGATAAAAAAATACACGCAGGAAATTAAAATTACATTTTTATTAAATAAAAAAAACATTTAAAATCATGTATTAGGTTAAACGTTACACTTTTCTATTTAAACCTTAAAGTACGTTTAAAAAGATTACATTAAATTATTCTGGTTGCTAGAAAGAGAAGAGCACATGCCAATAAATCCGTCAGGTTGTACTGTACCATATACAACGAAAGGGTAAATACAACGTAATTAAAATCATGCATAAAGTTAAATGTAACAATGATCTTCGCAAACCTTAAAATACGTTTATAGAGATTATATAAAAACGCATGTTAGCTGAATGTATGTATACAAAGAAGGCATGCAAGACATGTAACGCGATGCATGTTGCATGCCGCATAGTGGGTCACTGGTTCATTGCCTGACTAGACGGTTATATCACGGTATTTATAGATCAAAGGGGCTGGACCCACTTCAACTCTTGACAGAGAGAGAAACGAATGAAAGTCATTAGCCGTGCTTTCATTGAATCGATTTCACTTGCTGGGAAAATATGGACCATTACAGTTTTTTCGATAAGCTTAAATTTCTTACCGTCTTTAATGCAATGAAACTTAAAATATATATATAAAATTCTTAACAATAAATAAATTTGTACATCTGTTCATACATACCATCACGCCATTTCCCTGTCGGGGTATGCAGATAGGACAGAACTTCAGACTTTCCTATCATGACACCCACGTCATTGGTATTTTGTGCATTCATACAACTTCTATGATATATCTTAATTTCAACGTTTCTTTCTTTCAAAATATTATTCACTTGATTCGAGCATATTTTTCTGTGATAACCTCCATGACCTAGTTAGCAAGATACCTGTCTTCCGACCCGGAGGTTGTGGGTTTGATTCCTACTGGAACCCAGATAAAAAAATAACGTCTTCAGCCTATTTAAAAATATATATAGTATATTTAACAAAAAAGAATCTTTGTACATACAAACCATCACGTCATTTCACTGGAGGGGCAGGCAAAGAAGACAGATCACCAGACTTTCCTATAAACTCTTTCTTAGCCTCCTCCATATCCATACACCTTCTCATGCAACTTCTACAATTTCTCTGACTTTCTACATTTCCTTCCTTCAAAAAATTATTAAATTGATCCAACCATACTTTCCTTTCATAACCTCCGTGGTCTAGTTGGTAAGACACCTGTCTTACGACCCGGAGGTTGTGGGTTCGTTTCCTACTGGCAACCAGGTATAAAAAAAAGTTTTTAGTCTCGTTTTCAGTAAAGGCCATAAACACATTTCTGGCTGATCGGAGGAAATTGCAACATGACAATATCTCACAAGGTTAGACTGTGCAAATAAAGTGTAACGTGTTTCGCTCGGACGCCACTATAGCTGCCAGAGGTGATTTGTTTAATAATAGTGGGTTTGAATCCAAGCTCCCTTGAGAAGAGTTTGCTCTCTAAACGGCGCTATATTAAATTGTTATTTTCTTTTTCCTTCTTAGTCTTCCTCCCTCACGTCTTCTTCTCACATTTATTAAAATAATTTTTCATCCCATATGCCCAAATTATCTCAGCGTGCTCTTCTTCATCTTACTCTAAACATCAACTTTAAGTTCCCCTTCATCCCTAATCACTTTAATCCCTGTTCTGTCATACATTGTTCGCCCATGTATTCTTCTCAGTGAACGTGTTTCTACAGCATTTATTCGATTCTAATCAGTTTTTTTCTACGTCCACGTTTCACTCCCGTACGTTGGTACTAAAATACTATTGTGTACTATCATTGTAGCAGATTTTGATGCAGTCCGGTTCGAGTATATATGATATATGTTTTAGTACCTTACTATTTTATTGTAGTATGTGTATTCTTTTCAAAGCAATATTTTCAATTATTTTGTTATTTCACTAATCCCTGCTACACGTGTTTCTACCTCCTATCTTGAGACTTCAATTTGTTAAAACGTTCATTATGAATATTCAAATCTATTGGATAAAGCTCAAAAGTATATTTTTTTCCAACTTCGTATTTGTGTGAAAATCGCCTTAAGTTCACAAAATATCGAACCCTGTACAGCTACACAAACATAATACTCGTATATAGGTCACAAGAGTGTCTATCCCAGTCACTAGATTTTATTATTTATATATATGGTATATCAGATTAATATGTATATTTTTAATAACAATTTTAGTCAAAAGACGTCATAATATAAAACAATTCCAGAATATCTCTATTTTTGTCAAAAGTGGGGTAAGTTGGTAAAATATGTATATTGAAGGGTATGAACATGTTTTATGTTTGGGCAACACTGGTCTAAGGAATTTCGGAATTTTAGGGTTATTTCGATATCATAGTATAAATAGGCCAAAACCCATACGATGGTTGTCGTCAAATAGAGAATACGAGAATTGAATTTTGAATACAAGAGAGCGAGAGAGGAATACTTAGATTCTCTGAGAAAGTAATTCGAAATTTAAACTCGGTGGGTCCGTGATACTGAACGAATTGTAAATACCTAGCGAACAATTTTTGAACCGGTGTAAAAGGGGACGATGTATAAATGATATTTATGAACAAATTCTATATTTATGAATATATTAATGTTGTTAGTCATTTTGAGATTGTCTTAATATTTTTTTTGTATCATCATCATCATTGTCAACCAGGGTCGATCCACTGCTGGATGAAGGTCTAAATTAATTCCAAATAGTTCCTAAATTAATTCTGCCATGCTTCCTGATTTCATCCATCCAGCGTACCTTCAGTCTTCTTCTGGGCCTCTTTATGCCTCTTGGGTACCATTGGATTATTTCGGATTCTGTCATTTTGGCTATGTGTCCCGCCCATCTTCTTCTTCTTCTTCAGCCGTTCTGGATCCATTCCTGGATATAGGCTTCCCTTCGGTCTTCCACAACTCCCTATCTCGGGCACACTGCATCCACTTCACCCCTGCGGCCCGTTTTGTATCGTCCGACCATCTTGCCTATGGTCTCCCCACACCTCTCTTGCCTGTTCTCGGCTGCCATTCCAGGACCTTTTTCGTCCATCGAGAGTCAGAGCATCTGGCAATATGTCCTGCCCAGCTCCATTTTAAGGCAGCTGCTCTCTCAACTACGTCCGTGACTTTGGTTCTCTCTCTTTTATCCATTTGTTGGTCTTTCTATCTCGCAGTGAAACTCCCAGCATCCTCCTCTCCATGGCTCTCTGTGTCACTAATAGTTTTTTGCATTATTCGCTTTGTTAGGACAGAGGTTTCGATTCCATATGTGAGGATATCGGTAAGATGCATGAATCAAAGACTCTCTTTTTCAAATGATTGGGGTATTTTGGAGATTTCACGATGTAAGATAATTTACCAAACGCCGCCCAGGCAAGACCACGTCTATGCTCTATCTCGGCCTCTTGATTCTCTTTTCCCAGCTTTACAGTGTGTCCTAGGTACACATAACTTGTAACTCTTTCTATATTTCTTCCACCTACCAAGACGGGGAAATTATTTGTCGTGTTGCTCATTATTTTTGTTTTGGCAGCATTCATTTTATGGTAAATTTTAGCGCAGGCTGCATTTATTTGATTGAGCATTATGTTCAACTCTTCCTCCTTTTTGGCAAACAAGACAACGTCATCTGCGAAGTGCAAGTTACTGAGAAGTTCCCCATTTATCGGAATACCTTTATCTTCCCAGTCAAGAGCCTTGAATACGTCTTCAAGTGCCAGAGTGAAGAGTTTCGCAGAAATCGTATCTCCCTGTCACACCCCTCTTTTTATATTTACTTTCTCCGATGGCTCGTGGAGTTGTATTGTTGATGTGGAATTTTCATATACTTTGTTCAAGAGCTGAGAGTATCTGTAGTCCACTCCATATATAACCTTCCTATTGCGTTGGCATTCATAGACTTTGAAAAGGCCTTCGATTCAGTGGAAATATGGGCAGTGATGAGGGGGTTAAACAACTATGAAGTGAACTACAGATACTCCTGCCCATTACTACTTCATTTCATTTTCTTGCACACCTTTTTTTATATATTATGTTATGTAGAGATTTTTCGATATTGTAAGATATTTTTGAACATTTTTGCCATTGGAAATTTTTGTACATTTTTGACAAGTTGATTTATTTATAATATGATAAATATTAATTCTTCAAAACATAAATATATGGTAGTCGTAGACCAAAATATGGAAGATTATTCTATTTTGTTTGAAAAAATAAACAGTTAACGCAACCTGATGATATAACCGTATAAGATACATCTATTTTATTTGTTTAATTTTATTTATTTTACACATGACAAGAAATATACATAATTTGCGAAAAAAAAAACAACAACAATTTATGTTGTTTATAGTTAAGGCATTAACGTTGTGGAGGTTTAAAGACATTGTAATTTATTTTTAACAAACACTGTTTATTCCACTTTTTTTATGACGGTATAACCCTACCGGTTTCAAGGCTTTCACCTCATCTTCAGGGGAGCGTAAACAAGACTAAATGCTGTTCGGACTGGCACCGATATAGACACTTCAACGGTTGGAGGCGGGAGGGGTGAGAGGAAGGCTAGGTATAATTTCGGCCAAGAGCGGGGAGATTTTGGGGAAATAACTATTCAAAAGATGCTCTGATCGGTATACTGACTTAGAAATTTCTAGGGCCTCCAATCTGTCCAATCTATTTCCGTTGCCGCTAATATGTAAGAATTTGGCATCATCGATAGAAAAAGTATGATTCTCACGGTGACAATGATTAGCCATTTCAGAATAAATTAGAGGATTTGTTAAAGCAGATTGGTGTTCACGAAATCTCTTTTCAAAAGATCTTCCTGTCTTTCCTATATAGAAATTATCACAGTCAGCACATAAAAGTTTATACACACCGCTGTTGTTAAGTATTCCATTTTTGCCTTTCCCATTAAATAAGAGTTTCCGGAGATTAAAGTTAGTGTAAAAAGCTGGCTTTATGTGACTTGGAATATTTTTGGTTATTTCATTTGATATATTTTTTATAAATAGGACTTTGCTCCATTTATAGGTATGCTTATAGGTGTCGTTAAATATATAATCTTTTATAAGTTTCTTTTTTGTTTTGTTTTTTAAAAGTGAATCAATGAGGCTTCCAGGATAGCCATTATTTGTAGCAATTTTTTTGATGGTTATTAATTCCTTTTTAAAATTGTCGTCGGTTAATGGGACACTGAGCAATCTATGAAGCATACAGTTAAAGGCGGCGAATTTATGATTATTAGGATGGTTAGAAGTTGCTGGAATTATAGAGTCTGAATAAGTATTTTTCCTATATATATCAAAGTCAAATGTGCCTTTTTTCCGAGATAATGTTAGGTCCAAGAAATTTAATTTTCCGTCCTGTTCTGTTTCTAATGTAAATTTTATAAAACTTTCTATAGAATTTAAATATTTAAGAAAATGGTGTAATTGTCTATCGGTACCCGTCCAAACACAAAGAATGTCATCTGCATATCTAAACCAGCACAAAACATTTTTGGTTAACTTAAACTTACTCCTAAAAATACATTTTTCAAAATAGTTCATAAATATTTCACTCAGAAGGGGAGACAGCGGTGAGCCAATAGCTAAACCATTCGTTTGTTTATATATTTTATTGTTGAAGTTAAAATAATTTTGTTTGATGCATAAGTCCATCAGTGAAATCAATTCCGAATTTTTAACAAGGTCCTTACTTTTGTCATTTATGATATTTTTTGCGAGCTCTAAGGATCTCCAACCTGGTATGCTTGGATATAGGTTAGTGACATCAAAGGATACCAGTTTTGCATTATGAGGCATTTCTATGTTTTTTAATTTATCAATTAATTCCAATGAGTTTTTGATTGAGTATTCAGCTTTAAATTGGGTTAGATTATAAAACTGTTCTTTGACAAACTTACATATTTTATAGGTTGGTGCCTGGTTATATGAGACTACAGGTCTTATAGGTATATTGTTTTTGTGTAATTTGGCTAAGCCATATAATTGCGGTATTTGTGGATTCATTATACACAAATTCTTTTTAAAATTTTGGTTCATGATGGAGCTACAATTTTTAAGGACGGATTTTACTTTAGTCTGCAGAGAATTTAAAGGGCTGGTTTTTATTACTTGAAATTTATTGTTATTCAGAAAATCTAGGACTTTTTCTTCATAATCCTTTCTATGAAATATAACTATTGATTCACCTTTGTCTGCCTTGGTTAATGTTAAATTATTATCTTTCAAAGTCTTTTTGATGTTCATGGCCGTGGCTAGTTCTTTCCGGGCGATGTTATTCACTTGACACATGGCGATGGATTGTATGGTGCCAGTCCGAACAGCATTTAGTCTTGTTTACGCTCCCCTGAAGATGAGGTGAAAGCCTTGAAACCGGTAGGGTTATACCGTCATAAAAAAAGTGGAATAAACAGTGTTTGTTAAAAATAAATTACAACAACAATTTAATTTGGACACACAATTTTAATGGATTTGGATTTGTTACTTTTCATTTGTCGTGTCCCCAGTAAACTAGGCTTTTGCCCGTATCTCACTGAGAACATATAATATCATGAAAAATTAAATCGATATTTCTTTCCAATTTTGGATTATGTAAAACCCCGTTGCACATTCTCATCAACCTGACAAACAGTGACACTCAATTACATATGTATACATCACGCGAAATCAAACTCCTCTCACTTCACCACTCCAGACATACCAAAACATTCATCCCATAATATGCCGCACATAACCATATATCAAAAAAAATATATTAAAAAAAAACATCTATAACAAGAAAACTTCGGAAACTTCAATTCGAAATCGGGATAGAACCCTTTTGAAGATTCAGCAGGTTTAAACGGCGCTATCTACTCGTATATAAATTGTCTTATACTTTTAATATTATCAATTTTGCCAGGAGAAAAAAACAGAACTACTGCAAAAAAGAATTTTATAAATCTCCGATTTATGATTTTGACACAATGGGCAATTTTCTTATGAATCAAATTGACAGTGCATGTCCATGTTGCAAAAAAATTCAGGGTAAACAAATGATAATGATCTGATACAAATATTAAAATTAAGTATTTCGACATCAACTCAGATTGCAAAACAACACGATAATATATTATTTGAAAAACAACAATTGACAAAAACTAAACGTTGAGCCGTTTTTTTTTATCTGACCAAAATTCCTGTCTGTATCAAAATGTTGGCATCTTTATATCGTACATCAATCTGTGTATAATCATAATACTTAATGTAACAGTTATCATAATTGACATAGCGCCATGTCCCTATTTAGGAAGACAGAGAGAACAGATCTACACTTCATTATATCTTGGAAAACATTGTTTGATTTTGCCATGTCTACGAGTTTATACCTCGCCATGCATTATTTCTTATTATAAAAGCTTGTCAGTATTTTAGAAGTTCACTCAATGAGTATTATCAAGTTTTTTAACGTCTTCTCAAACTTTTCGCAACGTAAAATAAATAATCGATTTATTTGTAGCAAAATATGTAAATACTTTATATGTTAAGGTAATAGAAAAGAAACACTTGAAAAAGAAGTTTTCAAACGGTTCGTGTTCGTCTCATAAAGATCATCCTCTCAATCGAGATACATCCCCACCAATAAGAGGGCGAGCCCACTCACGAAGAGGTCAGCTGTTTTTCAGCCCACACCCTTGTAGTCTTAATTATAATACATCAAAATTACCAAATAATAAATACAGAGTAAATATAACTTTTAACTTAAGAAATGTGTACGAAAATTGTTAAAAGTTTTAATAAACACACACACACAACCCCTGATTCACAGTAGGGAGAGAAATTAAAATAACTGTACAAATTTTGACAAAGAAAAATAAACTGGAAGAGATTTTTTTGTGAACGTTGTAAAATCACAGGAGTGTTTGAATCTCCGATATGTCGAATAATTTATAAGTGTTTATATGGTATGTGAACTTGATGGGTGTAAAAGCAGCTGTTTCAGAACATGCGTTGAACCCTTCTATACTCTCTTATAGAATATTTTTGGCCATTTTTCATCGTCAATTCTTTCTCCGTGACCGAATCATCTCAATGATTCTTTCTTCATCTTAAAAAACAGCACCTTTTTCAAACCGCTCTTTTTCTAAAAGTCTTTATTTCTTATTCTGGCATTCGTTGATTTTCCACACGAAAATGCTAAAAATGGGACGTTTATTTTACACTATAACATTGTACTTTACTCTATTACACTTTCATTGTATACATGACAATCTAACGGATTTATTGTATTGCAATATCTTCCAACCAACTAGGAACATGTTGGTTATACCATAAGTGAAAATCAGATAGGAATCCTTTTTTCTACAAAAATAAACTTTGGATTGGAAGACAGACATCTTTGTCATTGAAAATTCCTGTTAATTTATTAGAAGCCGTGTCTTATTGTTAGCAATGAATTTATTAGAAGCCTTGTCTTATTGTTAGCAATGAATTTATTAGAAGCCGTGTCTTATTGTTAGCAATGAATTTATTAGAAGCCGTGTCTTATTGTTAGCAATGAATTGATTACGCACTTATTTAATAATAAATAATACACAAATGAATTACTCGGCGCTGAATAATTATAAAATATACCTTTAGAGCGCTTTCGTTTTGAATTATTATAAAGTAGTTCACATAAACGTTGCTGACGATTTCAGTAGTCCAGTTGGTAAAACACGAGTTTTCCGGTTCGATTCCTATCGATACCTTATTTAATTAAATACAGTTTTAGTCTGATTTTCATTTAAGGCGTCTTTAAAATCTTTCAGGTTGGTTGGAAGAGATTGCTGTAGTGCAAAAAAAACCGCCAGATTGTACTGTTTATTTATTTAAAAAAGATTTATTTACACATGACAAGAAATCTATAAATAAACAACTTGCCAAAAAACAACAGGTAATTTAAGTTGAATGTACAATTTTAATGGATCTGGGTTTGTTGCCTTTTATTTGTCGTGTCCCCAGTAAACTAGGCTTTTGCCTTTATCTCAATGAAGAAATATATGTTAGCATGAAAAAATAAATCGATATTTCTTTCCGATTTTTGATCACACAAAACCCCGTTGCATATTTTCATCGACCTGACAAACAGTGACACTCAATTACATATTCATATATCATGCGAATCAAACCCCTCACACTCCAGACAGACCAAAACGTTCATCCCACAATACACCACACATAATCATAAAAAAAGACCACACTCCCACACATAAACATAAAAACCACACATCTACAACTTCCACACATAATCATAAAAAAAAGTTCACACAAATCTTTGTTACAAGGCCATTCTTCTTGCAAGCCGAAGTATTCAAACTATAATAACTATTCTTCGATCGACTGCCTAATTTTTCCCCCACTCTTTTTTTAAAGAATAGACATGACATAAGTCATAGGTATCCTTATACCCTCGAGCACTAGACGTAAAAAGTACTTGTGTCGTTCGAGGGGAGTAACACAGCGCGGGGTTCGAACCGATGACCTGCACGGAAGTCCAGCGCGTTACCACGCGGTCATGCACCTCGATTTTGACTTTATTGAATTCGGCATCCCATTGTAAGTCATGGAAACCAAATAGGCATATTGCCTTTGGGCAAAAGATGTTTTAACTCGAGGAATGGTGAACATTTGATCACTGCCATGCGTGTCATGTGTCTCTGCTGAGTCTGCATTTTTTTATAACACAGTGTACAACAGAATGTCATAAAAATATTTCTATTGAGATGATGATGAGCCTGTAGGTATTTTGGTTTTATTATGTGCAAGTTGTTGCACTTCAGTAAGTTCCCAGTCAAGACAAATCAAAACTAAAGTTCTGATGGTAATAAGATCATAATTCCAAGATGATTGGCAGTTTTCATCTGTTGCAGCCTTGCGTTACACAGAGTTTTATGTGATGTTTTTTCGTGTTGCTAAGAAGCGCTATAAAAATGTGATAAGCAGCATAAAAGTCACAAAAAATATATATTCGAATATAAAATGGTCAGTTCGGAAGAAGACTCGACCAATAATCGAAACTGGAGCGTCCGCTCGCTTAACGCGAATGCTACTGACTAAGGCAATATACGAGTACATCAATATTTGTGTGATTGGTTCTAATTGGTTATACCTAATGTGCGATAGTTGTATGTCCCATCATTCAATAATTTCAGCTTTGGTCTTCCCATTCTCCTACATTCCATCGCATCGCTGACCAGAACCTTTCTTGTAAGGTCAGTGAACTGCGTGCAGTATAAGTGTCCAAGCCAGCGCAGTCTAACATTTTTTATAACTTTTCTACGCTAGCTTCACTATATCATACAGGGGGAAGAGGTCTTCTTTATAATCGTATATATCTGAACGCGTCATTATCCTAAATTGGTCCACATATTATAATTCTGTGAAAAATTTTTCTCTTACAGGTATATTATTGTATTTAAAACTGTTTCGTTCCGCTATGTAAATATCCAGAGACCAAATTCTAAGTCCTACTTTAACACTTTATACTATTTGTGTACTGAATCAATTAGTATTTACGCATACATACCATCACACCATCTCATTGTCGTGGTGGACATAGAGAACAGAGTGCCAACCACATCCTTAGTCTCTTCTAAATCTTCTCATACAACTCCTACAATTTTTCTAAGTGTCCCTTTTTTAAATACCATTTAATTTCACAAATCTTACTTTTCTTAGCCTTCTACTACGTTTACCACTCACATTTAATAATATATATTTTTATTTGTTAGTCTTTCATCATTTATTCGTTCTACATGCCCAAACCATCTCAATGAAAGATTGGACCAAGTTTAGGTATTCTGCTATTTTGGTAGCATTTTCTAAGATGATGGAAGAGTTAAGAATGATATCGAACGGCGTGAAGCGATAAGAAACACTAAAATATATATACTCGAACCGGACAGTATCAAAATCTGCTATAATGATAGTCTACAACAGTTTTTAGTGCCTACTTTCATGTATGGGGATGACACGTAGACTTTTTAAATTTCCTTCTTTCAGCCTACGAAAGAACGATCATATAACTTCATACCAGAAGGCATTGAATTGGTTGAATGTTAGAAATAGACTCCAAATTCACATACTCTCTCTCTCTCTCTAGCTTGTATAATATCCTTAACGTTCCCGCCACCCCCTCTTATCTCGACGAAAATTTTCAGCGTCTTTCCAATCATGGATTAGCGCTACGCTCAAACAGAGTGTTTATTGGCCTTTCCAGTTCACCGCTCCTCTTTTTTTACGTCGTCCTTCACTGTCCATGAAGTGAGACTCTGGAATCAGTTACAAACCAATATAAGACTCACTCCGTCCTTGGGATACTTTAAGAAACGACTGAAAAAAACTCTTAATTTCTAGTCAGTAAAATAACGTGTTTCATTCCTGATTTTTCTTTTCCTTTCCTCTCCACCATTCCTTCCTTTCCTTTTGATTGATGATATCTCACTTTATATGAAAAATAATGTTAATTGGTGACTGTCCATCTTTGTGAGGTTTGTGGGTATACGCTCACGTATGTGTTTATGGATTTCGTAGGGATGGATAGTCATTTGAATGATTTATGCGACCATGTAACTTGCATCATTTACTTTTGTCTGGTTGATTGGAAGAGATTGCGGCCTGGCAATAAGCCCGCCAGATTGTATTCGCAATAAAAGTGTTAAATAAATATTATTCCAATGATCCAACCATACTCTTTTTGGTCTTCGTCTAATACGCCTTCTCCTCACATTTTCACTATACATTATATTTGTTCATTTTTCATTCATTCGTTCTACATGACCAATCCATCTCAGAGTATTCTTCTTCATCTTATTCAACACATCATGCCTTAAGTCATATTTCGTATAACTTTCTCGCAGTTACTTTAAATAAGGGAGTCACGTGGTTTCATTGCCTCACTTGGAGTTTGGAGCGTGTAAGATCTGATTCTGAATACAGATAACGAAATTAGTATTTAGGTCACACCGTGAATTCGGGCCCAGGTATCCGATACGTAACTAAGCAAATATTTTAGAATTTTTAATAAAGTAAGCTATGAACTTTTTACTAAAAAAAAATTTCTGTAATAATAAAAAAATCTGCATCAAAAAACAAATGAACTCTAGACCATTTCCTACCAAACATAGTTCTGTCCTTGTACCACTTGTATATTTTCCGTATTGCCGTCTCGCTTTGGATCATTTTCGTTTTCATTCACACGTGGACTATACTTATCTTTTTCATTCCCAATACTAAAATTAAGCTGCGTCTCACTCGCACATCGACCGACTCTCACTGCAACTGACACACTTTCGAATTTTGTCGGTAGAGAAAACAATCGTTAAAATAATCATAGTTAATATAAAGAACCTTCATCAAAAAGTATCTTATTTTATATTTAAATTATAAATATATATAAATAGTCACGTCTTTTCCTTATCGGGGTTGGCAGAGATATCCAGTATTTCCTATATATTATATATATATGTGTATGGCATAGTCAGGTGCTTTATAAGATCAAATTTAAATCCCTCAGCCATCTTTTGGCTTCGGTCGTTAGTTTGTGTATATCCTCCATCGCTCCGTGGAACCTGTGTTTAGGGTATTCTCTTATAATGTGGTGTAGGGTCTGAGCCGCAGCATCGCAGGGGTAGAAAGTTTGTCCACCTCCAAATGGTCTACCCTGGGTTACGCTAACAGACAAACATTTGGTGCTGCTTCACAGCGATGGCGCGAAATAAGAAGATTATTTCCTATAACGACACACATCTCTCGCATCATCTGTTAAGATGGAAGAAAGATCGATACATTCAAGATAATGTGCTAGAGACGAACAATGGGAATATCTAGGACGGAAAGGAAAACTAAAAATATGCCTATTTACTGGAACTTCATATAAACACTCGTGTCTCCACAATCAGTCAACAAAGGATATTGCATTTTTCGGACACATATCGACACATGATCATACAAGTCTCGAAAATATCATCTTGCTGGGCAATGTTTCTGATAAAATACTAAAAGGCCAGACAAGCAGAATAAAGACGTTACTAAATACACTCTGTACGAAGCTTTTTATCTGACCTAAGACAGAAATGACTGAAAAAATATTATGCAAGTCTTATCATAAATATTACGATCATCTGTCAAGAAACGACGAAAGAGACAACGACGGCCAATGACGACTAAAGAGAAATACAGTTCAAAACAATAATTACAGGACAAAACAGTACTGTGCATAATACTCGTAGAACATAACTGTAGAAATGAAAGCGAAGTCAACGTATAACAACAACAACCCATAGCATTAAATAACTTATTTCTGCTTTCGTGAGGAGACACAGACGTTGTCTCTTTGAAAACAAAACTCAACCACCTAACATGATAAAAAAAATGATTATCAAAGCTCCAATGAAAACGTCAATCCGCCCCACAATTAGTCACATTGTCTCTTTATTAAAAAGCGTTAATTGTAATAACAAATACCAATTTCAACAATGATTACAAATTAATTTCATTCGTGTATTAAATGTGTTGAGAAAAATAAATTATTTTAATAATGCGAGTACCTAACAGGCCCCTACCCTACGTAACAAGTCCCTTCCCTACCTTACAGGCACCTATCCTACCTGACTTCTTGGGGAGTTTTTACTTTGACAACATAAAGCATTTAAAAATTAGAACAAGCCTCCTGCCTATCTCTACCTCCTCGATGGTGCCTTGTCTGCCTACCCTGACAAGGAGACGGCTTAATTATATGTATGTATAAATATTGGATTATGTTGACTACAAAAGTAGGATGATTACAGAATTTAAAAAAGAGTGTATTTGTAAACCAAATTGGTGTGGATCCCATATAGTATAATCATTTGTATATATTGTTAAATTTTTATAATTTTGACTTGTTTATTGATGTATCATTTTAAATAAATAGATAAAAGTACATTGGAAGCAACATAGTTTATACACGTATATAGGGTGTGATCTGAAAAACACCAAATGTCCTTACGGCCGGGCTCGCCCTCTATTGGTCTAGGTGTACTTCGAATCGGGGGATGTTATGACATGAGCCAAAACGTTTTGATAGCTTCTCTCTTAAATGTATTTTCTTCACCATTATTTTGAAATATACGAGTATATATGCAATTGTAGAATATATCTATGTACACATATACCATATACATACTACTCGTATGTTGCTGTCAATATATACATACTACTCGAATGTTGCTGTCAATATATACATACTACTCGTATGTTGGTGTCAATATATACATACTACTCGTATGTTGCTGTCAATATATACATACTACTCGTATGTTGCTGTCAATAAACTTATATTTATTTACATATCCTGAAAATTTCATAAATATTTTAAGGTTATGGAAAATAAAATAAACTAAGAGAGAAGCTTTCAAAATGTCATCTAATGACATCTCACCTGTCAAGATATACCCTCGCCAATAGAGGGTGAGCCAAGCCGTGAGTATATCGGACGTTTTTCAATTTTTTTTTGACTTCAAGATTATCTGGTAAATATTGTAAATAAAGCACTTACTGGTTTTTTTTTAACAATTTTGTAAGGCGCATTGTGACGTTGATGAAAAACAAATAAAAATTAATGAGAAACGTGAATTTTTGACAAAGTGCCCAGGTTTTTTCTTCCTCGACTACCTCCATCAGTGGGTAAACTTTCTTGCCCGCGAGTCGCGATAGTTGCGCAACACCATTTTATAGGCAAAATGTATTTTTAATCCAAAAATTCTCGTCGTTTTGTAACACTTGGAGAATTACGTATATTTTTTTTAGTAACAAACATCTGAATTTTACCTCAATTAAATAATTGTTGATATACTTATACCTGTATTGCGTATTATTACGGAAGGTGGCGTAATAGAAGATTTACGGGCATTTTAGTATAATAATGGCGCGTGATCGTGAAAGATGATGCAGACCGGTTGTTTTGAGAACATTTCTTTTAATTTTGTCGTTAAAAATACTAATTTAAATATACACATATAATAACATAGGTGAGGATATACAAGACCTGTGTCCGCCCCATAATGACATATAGCATAGAGTCCAGAGCCGACACTGTCAGAACCAAGAATCTCCTTCAAACCAGCGAAATGAAGGTGCTCAGGAGTATCGCTAGCAAAACCCTTCGTGATAGTGTACGAAACAGAAATCCGAAGGATGTGCGAAGTTGAAGATATTGTCAGATGGGGACGACAGAGAAGAAGGTTCTGGAACGAACACGTATCCAAAATGGCGGAATCAAGAGCCGTAAGAATGGCCAGGGACAGTATCCCCCAAGCAAGCAGACCTCCAGGACGACCTCCCAAAAGATGGAAAGACAGCTGGCAGTCGACGTCACAAGAGACAAACAATGGTGCAGGACCATAACATGCCTAAAATAACATGAAGAAGAAGAAAACATATGAATATTTACGGGGTGTCCCTTGCGAAGTAGGCAGAGAGAACAGAACAGAATCACACAACTTTAGCCTCCTCCACATTCATTAATCTTCTATTATTCATACTTTTCACCTTTACCTTCTTTCAAAACCTGGTCCATTTAGTTCAGCCACGTTTGTCTCTTCCAGGCACACCTTAGACTTCAGACTTGTATACTCGCTTAGTCACTCTTTCGTTATTCAATATCTCCATATACCCAAACCATCTAACAGCTCCTTTTTACATCTTACTTAGAACATCCATTTTATCAACACATTCATTTCTGATGCCTTCATTCCGCCTGCTTTCATACATTGACACTCCAAAAATGATCTTCACAGTTTTATCATTTTTCTGCCAAGTATAAGTTTAACTTCCATACACCAACAAAGTCGATTAAAGGCAATAAATAAATATAATATTACATCATCGTTGTATGTAATCCGTACGTGTTTATTGAAATGGTGTAATTTCTCCCAACCCACAATAAATATGTAAAAGAGTCTCCCGATCTAATGAGACAATACATTGTATAGTAATAGATTGCTTACTTTAAAAAAAGAAAGGAAATCCAACCAAACTAGGATGCTCTGCCAAACCAACCAAGTCATCATGCAATTATATGAGTCATTGCTTACTTTTACTCTTTTGCCAAATCCAAGTCACAGTTCCATACGTCAAGGTGGGCACTAACGCACTATTACGTAGTGTCATTTTGCTACTTTCGATATTGCGCGGTTATCGTATACAGCATTTAGTGCTCTGTTAACCTTGTTCCCTGTCACCTTACTCTTTTTTCAATGTCCCTTTCAACTCGCCCACCACACGTAAACATCCTGCCCAATTAACATAACTCATCAACCTGTTTCAATTCTTCTGAGTTAACCCATACATCGCACACACATTTTTTAACACACTTCTTTCTATAAACATAACATTTGATTTAGCTACATTAATTTTCAAACCTTTTACTAGATATCTCTCGTATAGCTCACATGTCATATTCCTTAAACCGCCCTTATCTTCAACACGCATAGATCGATTTGTAAATTTAATTCTTATATTTATCAAATATATCGACTTTAATTTTGTGGAAGATCATATAGGAATATTAAATAATAAATCTATATGTTATTTCACTTATTATATAAATTCATATGCAATAATATAAAATGCCTTTCCGGAAAAAAATATACTCTCTTTACAATTTGTTTGTAGATATAATTACATATTAAATTCGTCTGTATGTAAAATTTGTATGTGTAATTACATATTAAATTCGTCAATACGTAAACTTTGTATAGATAATTTCATATTAAAAACGTCTGTGTGTAAAATTTTATATATAACATACACATATTCGTACATACATACCATCACTCCATTACCCTGTCGGAGTAGGCAGAAAAGAAATAGCGCTAGACTTTCCTATCTTGACACACACCATTAGTCTCATCTGCATTAGTACAACTTTGCGATTTCTCTGACTTTCTGTGTTTCCTTCTTTCAAAATTTCATTAACTTAATCCAACCATACTAGGTTGTTGGTTCAAACCCCGCGCTGTGCTACTCTCCTCAAACGACACAGCCACTTTTTCCGCCTAGTGTTCGATGGCATAAGGACACCTATGTATATTCATTAAAAAAAAAATATTCTTTAAAAAAAATCCTTACTTTGGTCTTATTTTATACACACCCCTTGTTCTCACATTTGCATAACATTGATTTTTTTGTTAGTCTTTCTTCATTTATTCCTTTCACATGCCCAAACTATCTCCGAGTGCTCTTCATCTTAGTTAACAAATCAGCCTTAAGTTTACACTCATCCCTTATCATTTCATAATGTTTTATATCATGCATTGTCACCCCATGTATTATTCTCAATGCACGCATTTTCACAGAATTTATTAGGCCCCATCAGTATTTTTCCACGCCCATGTTTCGCTCCCATACGTTAAAGTTGGCATCAAAATACTGTTGTGGACTATCCATCTTAACAGATTTTGATATTTTCTAGTTTATATGTTTTAGTGCCCCATTGACTTTGTTTCCTATCGCTATAGATCAATTAATCAATTAAATTCTTATTTGATTTATCAAACTTTGTGGAACACTAACATATATTTGAATATTTAAATATTTACTACCTTGTTATCATTCATTCCCGTGTCTGGACCATAAATGCTTATCAATTATGCCATGTGTTACCATAAGAAGGCAACAGAGATCGCTCCCTCATTCGCATCAATCAGGTCCTACCAAGAGTATGTAGTCTTAATGTTTAGACAAACTAGCATATACCATGGATCGTGTATATCTCTTACAATCACATTATGTGATAATGTATTTTAAGAAACCTAATCTCTACATGTTTACCTTGCATCTAGTCACCCCTGTTCGTAGTCTTGACCCTTGCAAACATCGAACTTATGGTCAATTCTTCCAACCCTGCAACATCAAAACCAATTCTAAAGAACTGTTAACATAAATTTTCTAAAGTTATGAGCAAAACTGTAAAAGTTCTTCCGCTACAGACCGCAAAAATGAGGTGTATTTCGCCTTTGTGTACCATAAAAGGAAAGAATATTTCCTATTTTATGGTATTCTGCAGGTATTTTACCGTTTCTTAATGGGATGTCCCCGTCATATCTTTCGAATCTGTATCCGAGGAATGCTCCCTCGGAAAGAAGTTGAACTTTAAAGCCGATTTCTTCTTCGTCTCATAAATTGGTTGTTCCATCTCAATCATTAGATTAAGGGTGGCGTGTTATGAATGAGCTTTTGTCGTTGCTGATCCTGCTGCGTGGAATGGCATGCTTTCTAGTGTCAAAGATTTGGGTAGCGTATACAGCTTTAAGTTGGTAGTATGAACCGACTGGAAGCATCCGAAATGTGGATGCACCGGAGAATGCTACGGATACCCTGGACGGATATGGTCAGTAATACAAGGGTTCTTCAAAGAGCCAAAGTTGATAGAGAGTTGCTGACTAATATTAAAATATGAAAGGTATCCTATTTGGGCCATGTACTTAGAGGAGCAAAGTACAAATTACTGCACCTGATCATCCAAGGCAAAATAGAGAGTCGAAGAGGTGTTGGCAGGAGGCAAATCTCCTGGCTCCGCAATATACGTGATTGGACCGGTATAAGTAGCGTTGAGGCTGTCGGGGACAAATACACCTACTCTCAGGTGATAGTCAAAGTTGGGGGGACCTGACATGACACTGGGAAGAAGAAAACAGCTTTAAGAAGCGCTTAAAGACATCATTTTTGGGAGGTCTTATAACAAATAATGAGTTGGCTCGAATCCTTGAAGAGAGTTTGCTCCCTAAACGGTGCTTTATTTTCCTTTTCTTCCACTCGACTTATATGCATATTTATTTTTTGATACTTTTAAACTGTCAATTAAAGTGGATTCAAGTTCCGAGATGGAGTGCCATTGAGGATTTTGCTCTTTAAACGGCGCTTTATAAAATGTAATTTTATTATTATTATTAAGTCTATTAAAGGCAATATCTTGATAAACACCATTTGTAAGTTGAACTAAAAGTCACAATTATGAATAATGCAATAAAATTCGGACATTTCTACCGTCTTCTTTTGTACTCTTAGAACTGTGCGATCTTCCTCGTATTGTTTTCTTTTACGTTAAGTTTTATATTTAGCATAGATTAAATCATTGACTGTTATAATTAGTATAGTTTTGTAACATCTATCGGGCTGTGCGTAGCGGTGCCTGGTAGAACGGTCCAAGTTGTAGAGAGGTGTCGCAAGCTGGCCTAACTGTTCCGCTTTGCTGAGTTCTGGGTAGGCTTCTGCGGACTAGGAAACATGTTCAGATGTACAATAGATAAGGCTGGACAGAATATTAAGTGCCCCATCAATAATGGTTTCGGTGGAATACTACGAATATGATGTATGGTAGCGAAATGTGGACTTGGAAAAAGGCTGAAAGCGGTCGAATAAATGCAGTTGAAATACATGTATAGTACCCGGCGGTAAGTAATACGCATCGTTTGTAGAGCGTCGTCTCTGTTGCACGATGCGCTAACAGTCCGGTATCGTAGTCAAGATGCGGTTAGCGCATCGTGCGACAGAGACGACGCTCTATAAACGATGTGTATTACTAAGACTGTTGTGTTTAATTAGATGAAGAATAGCACTGTGAGATTGTTCGGGCATGTAGAATGATTTTACTATACCACGCCTTACCCTCACATTAATAAATGTGAGGGTAATGCGTGGTAGAGGAAAATCATGGAAAGTATGGTTGGATCAAACGAATATTTTGAAAAAGTTGTATGGATGTAGAAGAGGGGAAGGATGTGTGCCAAGATAAGAAAATTTGACGCTTTGTTGCCTCTGTCTACCCTAATAGCGTGATGATATGTATGCATGAATTATTATGAATTTTTAATTTCGTTAATGATCAATTATAAGAACTTCATGAATGTTGAATTTATATTTGTTTTATGTAAATTTTTGAGTTTATTATGTGTTTTATGTAAACTTTTGAGTTTATTATTTGTTTTATGTAAATTTTTGAGTTTATTCTTTGTTTTATAAAAACTACTTGCCTAAAAACGGGTATGCCTAGTTAGGCCAGAGAGTGATGTGTATATTTAATTGCATAACATTTAAAAGTTTAAATTTAAAAAAAAAACACAAATAATCTCTATAAATTTTGCCAGCTATGGCGGTAAAATGACGGTTTTAGTTTCATTAGTATTTTTTTAATTCATGTATCGTTAACCGGTCAATGCGGTTGTTTATAACACCGGTTATTTTAAACCAAGTCTGCTTAATTTTCGGAATTTTCTTTAATTTTCCATAATTTATAAATAATTCAGTGGAACTATTGAAACTGGTTTTTCAAACATTTCATTAATTTTATACCAAAACTGTCGTTTCTTGCTAAAGGTTAGTTTTACTGAGTTGGGTAAAAAACTTTCTTTGCAAAAATTGTGTTAATCGTTTATAAATATGCAATGTCCTTTTTGGGGTATGCAGAGAAGACAGATCTTTTCTCTTTTTGGTTCACGCACACATCTTTTATATCGTCCATATCTGAATTATTGTTCAAGTGTTCATTTTCTCAATTTTATTTATTTAATTTTATTTACATATAGGACAAGAAATGTGCACAATTTGCGAAAAAACAATGAGTTATTTAATTTGAACACACAATGAACCTGGGTTTGTTGCTATTCATTTATCGTGTCCCCAGTAAACAAGGCTTTGCCTGTATCTTACTGAGGGTATATATTGTAGCATGAAAAAATAAATCGATATTTCTTTCCGATTTTTTATTATATAAAACCCCGTTGCACATTCTCATCAAACCTGACAGTGTCACTCAATTACATATGTTAAAATTACGCGAATCAAACCCCTCACATTTCATCACTCCAGACAGACCAAAACGTTCATCACACAATACACCGCACAGAATCATAATTTTTTTTTTGATCAAAAACACAACACTTCAGAGTTCACACAAACCTTTACTACAAGTCATCCCTATTGGAAGCTCGAGTACTCAAACTCGTGTCCCAGTAACAACCACGCTCCGATCGACTGCCTAAAGTGTTTTCCTCCTTTTGCCTTAATTTATTTAATTAATTTATTTATTTATTTATTATTATTATTACACATGACAAGAAACATACACAATTTGAGAAAAACAACAGATAATTTGATTTGGACATACAATTTTAATGGATCTGGGTTTGTTGCCTTTCATTTGTCGTATCCCCAGTAAACTAGGCTTTTGCCTGTATCTCACTGAGGATATTAAGCATGAAAAAAATAAATCGATACTTCTTTCCGATTTTTGACTACACAAAAACAAAACCCCGTTGCACGCTCTCATCAACCTGACAGTGACACTCAACTACAACTGGAAACATCTTGCGAAATTCAACTCCTCACACATCATCACTCCAGAAAGACCAAAAATATTCATCCCACACTATACCGCACACAATCACAAATCTCACATAAATCCCTTCCACTCGTCATTCATCCTGAAAGTCCAAGTACTCAAAATCCTGTCGCAATAACAACCACGCTCCGATCGACTGTCTAAATGGTTTTCCTACCTTTACCTTTATTGAAGTCGGCACGCCATTGTATGTAATGGGAGCCAAATAAGCATATTGCCTTTGGGCAAAAGAGGTTTTAACTCTAGGGATGGTGAACATTTCATTAGTTGCCATGCGTGTCATGTGTGTCTGCTGAGTCTGCACCTTCCCTTCCTCTCGATGGTAGTGCCAGAGAATGGATTTGAGATGTAAATTGGCTATGTTCAGGACCTGATACTCTCTGAAAAGCTCCGCCGTGGGATACCGAGCAGGAAGTTTATTAATTATTTTCACAATCAATTTTTGGGAAACCTGCAATATGTGTTTTTGGGTTAAAGTGCACCCCCCCCCCAAACTGATATACCGTAAGAAAGTGCTGACTGACATAAAGCGAAGTATATACTTTTAAGGATATTTTCACTGAGCACATTTCGAATCATACGGAATATGTATCCTAGTTTTCTGATTTTTGCGCTCAAAGTGTTAATATGGACCTCCCAACGAAGGAACTGATCAACATAAACTCCAAGGTACTTTATACTATCAACCCTTTCCAAGGAAACACAACTACAGTCAGCCATGGGTGAACAAGTGTGCAGTGTTATGTATTTATTTGTAGGTGCTTTAGTTCTTGTAGATATGCTAAATGTGATGTATTTAGTTTTTTGGGAATTTATAGTTAATTAATTGAATTAATTGAATTCGGCACTTTGTATGTTATGTCATGGGAGCCAAATAGGCATATTGCCTTGGGGCAAAAATGTTTTGACCCTAGGGATGGTGAACATTTGATCAGTTGCCATGCGTGTCAAGTGTCTCTGCTGAGTCTGCGTCTTCCCAGTGCCAGATAATGGAATATAATGATGACAATCAAGAAAACTTTAAAATGTACAGAATAGATGAACAACAGTACTATTTTAAAATTAAGTAAAAGTTTTATAATAAAGGATATACTTTATAAAATAGATATGTGCATTGTAAAAAATATACGCTCGGTCGCTGTTGTAGTTCCTTGACGTCATTTGACTATCTCTGTTTGAATTTTTCAAGTAAGTTATGATTCGATTCTTCGGGATACCAAAAAATATGAATTTAAGGGGTTTACCATATAGGTGTAGCTCAAAAAAGTGTAAATTTAAGGGTTTTATAGTCGTAACTCAAAAAAAAATGTAAATTTAAGGGTTTTATGGTCGTGACTCAAAAAAATGTAAATTTAAGTGTTTTATAGTCATAACTCAAAAAAATGAAATTTAAGGGTTTTATAGTCGTGACTCAAAAAAATGTAAATTTAAGGGTTTTATAGTCGTAACTCCAAAAAATGTTAATTTAAGGGTTTAATAGTCGTAACTCAAAAAAATGTAAATTTAAGGGTTTTATAGTCGTAACTCAAAAAAATGTAAATTAAGGGTTTTATAGTCGTAACTCAAAAAAAAATTGATAATGTAGAACATAATACGGAATTAAGTGATGAATGAGAATACAAGGCTGATGTATTGAGTAAGATGAAGAAGCGAACTCTGAGTTGATGAAGGAAAATATAACGACTGTTTGAAGGACAACAAAAAAAAACAATATATAAATATAAGTAGAAGACGTGAGAGAAGAAGACCAAGGATAGAATAGTTAGATCAAGTGAATGATATTATAACAACAGGAACCGTAAAAAGAATCGTAGTATGAGAAGAAGTGTGAACATAGAAGAGGCAAAGAATGTGTTTTGAGATAAAAAAAGTCTGGTGCTCTGTCCTCTTCCTACCCCGACAGATTAATGGCGAGATGGTATATAACATTAATATGTATGTATACGTAGCTTTTTTTCACATTCAAGTGTTAAAATCATTCAGTTCAGACAGTATTTCATATTCCTACGCCTTATGGACGCTGGTGCTGTAGATTTCAAGATATTTATAAAAAAAATATAAATTTCCCCGAAAATTTCAATTTCATTGTTGAAAAATGATCCATCGATTTTATTTCCAGATTCCAAATATGGAAGGAAGAGTCAAAATCCTCAGAAAAATATGAACAACAACGCTTGTTCAAAGCTTGACGAAATCTCTGCTACCGTTCGCTCGCGAGTTGTACGAGAATGTGTATATAAGTAGAAGAGGCAAAGGATGCGTGTCAAGATAGGAAAGTGTAGCGCTCTATCTACTCTGCCTACCCCAACTGGCAAATGTCATATATATGAACAGTTACTCAAGCATGAAAATGGAACAACTTCCATCAACCTACGTAGTGAGGTATCCTCAAGTTCTCGGTAGTCTTGAAGAAGCTCGGCGCTCTACCTTCGCCAGTGGCTGGCAGAACAGGCTCCGCACAAAGTATGCAAGTGGTACAGCAGACCAGCGCTGGTAGCCCACTTTCCTAGGCACCGCCGCTGCCTGACAGATTGCATAACAGCGACCCGGCCAGGCGCTTGAATTATACCTTCGAGAACACTGTAGTGTCGGATTTACTGATTACGATTTGCACACTACATAAATAAAGTTACTTGATATTAAACAATTCAAAGAAGCTATTACGAATATATTAACTAAACGAAATAAGAAGTGATGTACATTCTGTATTGCCAACAAGAAAACCCGTCAAAGTAGCATTTCTATCGAATCAAATTTTAATATGTCTCAAGTTTTTGCGTTAAAACGGTATAAATTGATGTTTATTTAAAAATAATAAAAAAATGAAACACTGTTTATTTCACTTGAAAATACATATTTGACCCAACAAGTTTCAAGTCATATGTGACTTATCTTTAGGGGTATTCTGAACTAATGTTTAATCCAGAATACCCCTAAAAGGATGAGTCGCATATGACTTGAAACTAGTTAGGTTAAATATATGTTTTCAGGTGAATTAAACAGTGATTCAATTTTCAATTATATAAGAATTTAATATTGATAATTATCCTCGGAGTATAGGTCCGATTTAAGGACACCTTACTTCTCCATCGGATAAATGAAGCGGACGTGGGATATTTGGTATAGATTTGGCTGGGGTTGTACGGAGAACAGAAATAAGATAGAGAGAAAGGAAAGAAATTTGCGTATGTTACATATATACAAATAAGTTACATATAAATATATTAATATTTTTATGTCACTCGTTTATACATTCATATAAAAGCCACGACGGGGATAAATACGCAAATATAGTATGTTACGTTATGATACACTACGGAGATATTTATTTTATAATACAAAGATAAGATAAAAGGGATAAATAAATATAGCCCTATAATTGGTGATAAATACGCAAATATAGTATGTTACGTTATGATACACTACGGAGATATTTATTTTATAGTACAAAGATAACATAAAAGGGATTAATAAATATAGCCCTATAATTGCATGCCTTACGCAATTTTGGTATATTGAATCTCAGGAAATTGTTTATCTTATATATAGACTATTTATTGACATTACTTTTATTCATCGGTTTATTGACATTTACCCAATACATTTGGTCTATCGAATCTCAGGAAATTGTTTATCTTATATATAGACTATTTATTGGTTTATTGACATTACTTTTATTCATCGGTTTATTGACATTTACCCAATACCGTTTACCCAATAAATTAACAATCTACAGTTTCATAAATTATAATTTAAAAATTTTGCTACTAACATTAATATATCAGAACATTACACAACATTGACAATCCTCCCAGATTTAGGTATTTCTAATGATTCAACGCTTTTTTTGTTGGAATGAGCATTTTACATCGCTATGTATTAAAAAATATATAAATGTTATATTTTAATACGTGTAGATATGAATAAATAGTGTTACCATTTTCAAGGGGGCGCGTAGTGCTAATACTGTGTTGGGCCACAGAACGGCCAAGGGCCAAAATCCTGGTTCATAGTATATTAATTCAACTATTTATATTGTAGAATTCCATTCAAACCTCGGAAAAAAATCCACAAAAAACAGATTTAAACAATTAACAGCCCTGTATTTATTTATGAACATTGCTTTGTAAAACAATCTAACGGACTTATTGCCAAGTGACAATCTCTTTAAACAGACAAACATGAATAAAGGAAGTTATTATTTTGTTAAATAATTTTCTATAGCTCTTTGGGGACGGTTGTCTCGAATAGAAAGATGATGAGGATGATCGTTGTTTTAATAAAACTCGTTTGAAATCGGAATATGCAAAAAAGTATTTTATTGTTAAACGTCGGTATTTATAATATTTGGAATGTGCGTAGAACGGCGCAGAAGATATGTCGCCGTCTCGTTTCCGCTGAACAATATATTTATTGTTGCACGTCCCGTATTCATATGATTTGTAGGAAGGCGCAGAAGATATGTCGCTGAGTCGTTCTCGCTAAACAACAACAGCGGCTCGCGCCGCGACCATAGGGAGCAAAGGTCGCTACAGCTCTGTTCCCTGGCCATTACGATTACCTCAAGAGCACTTCCTAACTAACTCAAAATGTAATATTAATAATGGTGGATGAAATACTTCAATATCGCTATTTCAAGAATGTTTTAATTCAGATATAAAATAAAATAAGTGCGAAACTAGCCCGGAAGCGAATCCGCCAGGAATCAAACCTGAGACGTCTGCTTTCTTGACGTGAATTTTAACTGTTAGACTACGACCGCCGAAATAACGTCTGTATTTCACATATACAGGCGAACCTCGACTTTCGCACATAATTGGTTCCTGAAAATGTGTGCGAAAGTTAAATGTTCGAAAGTAGAGGGAAGAAAAAAAAACACCAAAGATTGTATATACTTCAAAAATTTTATTTGTCAAAAATTACTCAGTACATATTAAATTGAAATTATATTTTTTTAACGAAATTGTCAAGAGTTTTTTGTATTTTATTATTTTTTTTCTTTTCTTCATAGAGAGTTGTGTAACACGCAGTGCTATTATGGATCTCCCTACGCACTTTAGATATGCGTTCTCCATTTGGGTCACATTCTTCTATAATATTTAAAAATTTCTCAATATGTGTTAAAGCTTCGTTCAAGTTTTTTAATGTTAAGGTATTGGGTATTTCTTCTGGTTCTTCTTCCTCACTTTCGTTTTGTACGTATGAACTAGAATTTTCATTCTCGTGACGATCCATAAGAAATTCATTTGACAATGGTTCAGAATGTGATTCTATCAATTCATTAACATCTTCGCTATTGACTTCAAGGCTTAGTTCATTCATCAGGTGAACTATTTCAAGAGTTATGGTTTCTGGGGTATCATCAAAATTTTGAAAATCACTCATCATCTGTGGGCATAGTTGCTTCCACGAACCTTTCATTGTTGACTCTTTTATTTCAGCCCATGCATCTCCAATATTATTTATTGCATTCCATATGTTATAATTTTTCCAGAAATCTATTAATGTGGGCCCACCTTCCATTTCAGTTGCCTTGATGGCCTGATTCATGATCGACCGCATATAATATCGTTTAAACGTAGCTATCACCGTTTGGTCCATGGGTTGTATGAGACACGTAGTATTGGGGGGAAGAAACACTACATTGATTTCTGGGTATAAATTTTGTAGAGATTTTGGGTGTCCTGGAGCATTATCTAAGATTAATAATGCTTTAAATGGTAAATTATTAACTTCACAATAATTTTTTACTGCTGGTACAAAATGTGAAGTAAACCAATCTTTAAATATTAAAGCGGTAACCCAGGCTTTTTTATTGGATTTCCAAATGACTGGAAGCAATTTTTTATCTTTCCCTTTCAATGCTCTAGGATTTTCTGCTTGATAAACTAACAATGGCTTCAATTTTAAATCACCAGCTAAATTTCCACCAAGAAGCAATGTCAATCGGTTTTTAGAAGGTTTATGGCCAGGCGCAACTGATTCATCCTTTGATAAGAATGTACGATTAGGCATCTTCTTCCAAAATAAACCAGTCTCATCTACATTGAATATTTGACTAGAGGTATATTCTCCATCTTCAATAATTTTGGACAGTGACGGAATAAAGTCTTTTGCAGCATCTTTATCCGCATCGGCTGATTCTCCGGTGAATTTAATATTGCGTAAAGAATACCTTGTTTTAAAATATGAAAACCAGCCGTTACTTGCATGAAACACCGTGTCAGAATCATTTTTTAGTCTAGCCTTCCAATCATTATGCAAGCTAATAGCCCTAGCTTGAATCTCCGAAGTACTCAGAGGTACGTCTTATTGATTTTGGTCACTAATCCAATACATCAAAGATTTCTCCATTTCATCCATTACTATGCCGTGCTTTTTGGAAACAATTTTTGATGATATATTTCCACAATTTTTTACATATTCCTTAATTTTATTTTTATTCTTTAATATCGAACATATCGTAGACCTGTTTATATCATACGATCGGCCAATTGAAGCAAACGACTCTCCATTTTCAGATCGTTTTATTATATCCATCTTCGTTTCGATTGTATGAAGTTTATGGGTTCTTGGTTTTTTTTAGCTATATTTACTTCACAGTTTTTTCGTTTCTCACTCATGTTAAAACTTTTTTTATTTTTTAAACAAAATAATTTATTTAATATTACTACTGTACAACTTCTCCCAAAATAAATTATGTTAAAACGGGTACGTAATATTTGAAACAAAACTCGCAGAACAATTCATCTGTGCGTATGCTAACGCAAGACTGAACCTGTCGAGATCAGACGGGAGTGTGTACAAATTAGTAAATTCAAATGCATGCGTTTGATTCGCTCGCTCTCGTATGTTAATGCATATGTGCGAACATATGTGCGAACAGGACATAACACTTTTCACAGTGCGGACTGGGCTCATAAGCGTTTCATGGTGCAACAGGAAAACAAAACATTTTTGCATTATTTCGGGAAAAAAATTATTAAAAAACTATTTTTCAAAAATGTGCGAAATAGCGAATTGTGCGAAAGTCGAATGTGCGAAAGTCGAGGTTCGCCTGTACTTATAATCTATATTTCACATGCTCTATTTTTCAAACATTACTAATTTGTTTTTCACATATGATAATAATATTTATTTCACATATAATAATAATGTCTTCTTCACATATAATAATATGTATTTGAAATACAATAAAAATCTGTATTCATATCTTAAAATGAGAAGCGTATTCTGCGATAATAATCTAAATTTGAAACTTCGACAACGGTTAGTTAAATGCTACGGTTGGTCAGTGTTATTGTATGGAGTGGAATCATGGACCCTCAAAGTAAGTAGTATAAACCGACTGGAAGCATTCGAAATGTGGATGCACCGGAGAATGCTACGGATAACTTGGACGGATATGGTCAGCAATACAAGGGTTCTTCAAAGAGCCAAAGTTGATAGAGTTGCTGACTGATATTAAAATCTGAAAGGTGTCCTACTTGGGTCATGTACTAAGAGGAGCAAAGTACAAATTACTGCACCTGATCATCCAAGGCAAAATAGAAGGCCGAAGAGGTTTTGGCAGGAGTCAAATCTCCTGACTCCGCAATATACGTAATTGGACTGGCATAAGGGGCGTTGAAGATCTTTTTCGGGCTGCCGAGGACAAAGATACCTACTGTCAGGTGATGTTCAACGTTGGAGGGACCTGACATGACACTGGAAAGAAGAAGAAGATTCATATCTTATGATAATCTGTATTTCATATGTATTGAAATTTATACTTCACACGTAATACTCGTAATAATCTGTATTTCACAAATAATAATTATCTATACTTTACATTTATTATAGTAATAGTCTGTATTTACAATAAAACACAAAAATAACTTTTACTTCAAATATATTATAATAAAAAAAATTCCTTTGAATACAATATTATAATAATCTGTATTTGACGTAGAATCTGTATATCACATGTTAAAATGATACATTTTTAGTGATCATTATTTCACATGTAATAATAATTTGTATATCGCATATAATTAAGACGCGAATACAAAATCCGTCAGAATAACGGACTGTTCTAGTCGCGGCAAAAGTAGGTAACTGTTATTCTTCCGCCTTTTTTCTGATTTGACGTTTTATTTCATGCGGATAATTATCCAACTGTGGTATATTGGTAAATGTTACAAGCCACATTCACAATGGTCTTGATTTCGAACTCGGTTTCCATGAAAATGCATTTTTTTACAATCAGTTTAATCAAATTAAGATTCATTTATTTATATGTACCTTCTTATAGTACAATCAAGCGAACCTGTGAAAATCTTCACCAACCGACCAGATAGTAAAGAATAAAGGCAGATATTTAAATCATCTATCGATTGAAAACAGGAAGGGATTGTGGAAAGGGATGGCAAATTGAAAACGAAACTCACTGAATAGAACTGAAATGCTTCTTTTATCGATATTTGAAACATGCCAATAAGTGGCCAAGTCTAAGCTTAGTTAATAACTAGTTCCAGAGCCTCACTGTGTGGAGAGGGAAGAACGTTTGAGATTATAAGCTACATGAATACGATTATAAACATACCGTCACGTCGTTTCCCTGTCGGGGTAGGCAGAGACGAAAGAGCGTCAGAATTTGTTATTGCAACATATAGTATATCTCTCTCCTCTTGTAGATTCATACAACTCAAACGGTTTCTTTGACCTTTTTCATCACTCGAAACATTTACATTTTTATCTCTCACTTGATCCAACCATACATTTTATGGTCTTCCACTACCACGATTTCATACATTGTCACGCATGACACCCCCATGTGCAATTCTCAGTGCATGCATTTTTACATACGATAGTTTATTTGGATCCTTTGAGTATTTTTCTAAGTTGCAAGTTGGCACTAGAATACTATTGTGGACTATTATCTTAGCATCTGTATCCATACGAGGAGTTGACCTTTGTATGTATGAATGACTTCTTAGCACAAATCATCACGCTTTGTCCCTTGCGGTATAGACAAAGAGAGCAGATCTCCAAACTTTTCTATCCATGCACACAACTTTCACCTCTTCCATATTCGTCATGAACAAACTTCCATTATTCATACTTAAAATTCACTCAGTCTAGCCACGTTTTCCTCGGTCTACCTTTACCACGCACACCTTGCCTTCCTTACTTGAATACTCTTTTAGTCATTATTTCGTCATTCATTCGTGAAACATCCATTTTATCCATGGATTCATTTCCAATGTCTCCAAGAGATAGCAGAAGCCTTCTTTCACAAATTCTGTCCACATTTTTTTCTTAGTCTCCATACATCTCCATACTAATCATCTTACCTTTATTCTTCTTCTGTCAAATTCAAGTTTTACTTCCATACGTCAAGGTGGGCTCCGATACACTATTATGTATTGCGATTTTTTACCACTTTTGATATAGCATGGTTCTTATTTATTTCATTAGGTGTTCCGTTTACCTAGTTCCCTATTGCTACGCTTCTTTCAATCTCCGTTTCGACTCATCTATCACACGTCAATATACTGCTCAGATATACGATAAATTGGCATAATATCTAGTTTCTGGTATCTTTGCAGCAAAGCTAATCACCAGCAGCATCGCGAGATATCAGGTAATTCCATCGTTCCAAAAACTAAGTGTAACCAGTCTATATCTGGGTCTGTCCGCAACGGATCAGTGGATGCAAGAACCAATAACAGAACTGTACTGGCACCAGTACAGGATCGGTCCCAGGAAATCATCAATCAGTAATATTATTCTTTGAAGTGTATATGATAAATTCAAGGGCGCAGTTTTAAGGGTGTAACTTATAAAAATATCAATAAAACACTCAGAGACAGAATATATACATACAAACCATCACACAATTTCTTTATAAGGATAGGCAGAGAGGATAGAGCATCACACATTCCAATCACGATATATTTGCTTCACGTCCTTTACACCCATACATCTTTCCACTCAGTTCCTTCTGTTTTTTCTTACAAATTACGTTTCATTCTTTCGAAAAATATAAATCACTTAGCCCAACATTACCTTTTTTAGTATTTCTCTACTACGGCTTCCACTAGCATTAGAGCTGTTGATATAGTCCATTTTTCAATACATCTTATACAGCTCCTTTCGTTTCTCTTAATTCTAGCCTCCTCTCCTTCTTTTAATATTTCAATCTCTTGGTTCAACTGTACTTCTCTCAGTCGTCTCCTACCACATAACCAGAAATGCAGATATATGAAGAATGTGTCAAACCAAAGACATTTTAAGATGGGGAAGGAAGAAAATACTTTATTTGTTGGATCAAGTCTAAAGTATGGATGACACAACGATTCTTCGTATAGTTTTTCATAACCATCCCATTTGAATCCAACCAACAAACAGATCCTCAAAGAAATGGAGGGATAACTGGTAATTCGAAAGAAATATCAAGAATTTACTAAATAAGAAGCTTTAAGGAAACATATCTAACTCCCACGTAGTCCTTTTGAAGACGTTAAATAATATTTGTTCTATTTTTTCTGGTTTCAGTAATGGTAGATGGATGGTCGAATATCAGGAGTTTTGAACCTTGTTTCCCAATGAAGAACTCAGTAGCCTAATTGGTAAAACTCTTGTAATTCAGCCCGAGGTATATAGTTTTGACAAACGTTGATCTACAATTTGAAAAAGGTTGCAGGCTATTCTAATTCAATTCTGATTGGATTAAAGATATTATTGCATGTCAATAAATCAGCCAAGTTGTAGTATATATCATGAAAGTACAATACAGCAAAAGAGGGGCTTGACCATGCGATTACGTACTGGACTTCCATGCGAAAGATTGCCGGTTCAAACCCTGCGCTGCACTACTCCCCTCATTTTTAGAGTAGGCAGAATAGACAAAGCGCTAGACATTCCTATCTGGACACACTTCTTCCGCCTCTTCTATGTACAAATACACCTTTTCATACAACTCTCAGGTTTTCTCTGACTTTCTATATTTCTATCTAACCATACTTTTCTTTGTCTTCCTACAACACCTCACTCACAATAAACAAATGCTTAGCGATCATTTTCAATTACGAGGGAGGGTCTTTTACATTATCACCATATTTGTGTGAAAAAGGCCCATTTAATCCTAGAAACGTACCAGTTAAAAATTAAACAGGTTTTCGCAAAGTGAAACACGACCAACAAACAGCACACTTTCCTCCGCCGCCGCCACTCTCGCTTTTCGCTGTGGCAGCGGCGTTGCATCTTGTTGCGCAATAGCTACATCATTTGGGTCACTCGGAGTGGTGTTTTCTCTTTCAGCGGCCGTCGTATCGGCCGTAATCTAATGATTGTCTGTCTGACTGCTGATATGTCGTCTTCAGAAGTTGATGGCTATCTCGAAACTCGATAGACATGCTTTGAATAGTGATTTATTTAACCCTCTACTCTTTACATCCTAAACAACTGATTATTTCTGTAGCCTGATTGGTAAGGTGCTTGACTTCCACCTGGAGGATTGAATCCCAATGGTGGCTTTAGGAAGAACTTGAATAGAACGGTATTTGAGAGTTTTTTTTCAAAATTTATGATTGTAAATTAACACTTCACTCCATCTAAAGCTGATTGTGTTTCTATCAAATATCGGAAGATCTCTAAAGGGTTTTTTATAGTCCATCTTCCCTTTTTTTCAATTTTTTTAATAAAATGTTTTTTTTAAACGTATGCAGATGTTGGGAAGTACCTAATCTAATGGCCACAGTCTCTGTCTTCCTATCCTTACACTCAGCATACTCGTATTTATATTTATTTTATAATATTTTTAAATTGTCAGTAAAAGTGGGTTCGAGTCTCGAGTCGGAACGCCCTTAAGGAGAGTTTTCTTTATTAACGCCGCTTTATATACATATATTGTCCTTTTACTAGACCTCATCTCGTAATTGTTTAAGTTGACAATAGTCCGGCTGGTAATAATGTTTTAAGCAGTTCTTCAGATAACATTTCTCGTGTGCGCTAAACGTATGTGAATGTTGTTGCCTCTTCTCGTGCAGTAATAATGTCAAATCGTATCATGATGGACTGCGAGTTTTGAGCCTACTCCAGTAAATTATATTTTTAAAGAAGGAAACGTAAAACATTCGATAAATTGTATGAGATGATGTATACGTGTAGAGAAAGCAAGAAATAAGAAAACTGTCGCTCTGTACTTCTGCCTACCCCGACAGGGAAACGCCGTGATACTATGTATATTGTATTTAGAAAATATCCAAATTCATGGATAGTGTTTTTATTATGACCTTTAACACTGTTTGGACGTGTGGAGTTAATGAGTGACTAAGTTAGTATACAAGTCAGAAGTGCAAGGTGGGCTTGGAAGAGGAGACCGAAGTAAACTTGGCTGGATCAAACGGACCATATTTTGAAAGAAGATAAAGTGAGAAGTATAAATAATGAAATATTGTGCATGACGAGATAAAGTAATATGAAGGAGGCGAAAGTTGTCTACTTAGATATGTTTGGAGTAATGTTCTCTCTGAGGCAAGAGACACGGTGTGATGAAATGTATGATTTTTTTATTCGATAATTTGGTGTAACGCTGTTTTACGATCGCCTCAAGAGCGCTTTATAACAAACTCAACAGAAAATTATGGAGGTCGAAGGACACCAATAGAGCTAACAAGAGCGCCATTGGGCTATTTATCACATAAGAGAACATTAATTCAGATATCAAATAGTTTAAGAATAAAATCAGTTAGGAAGTGAATACGCTAGGAATCGAACCTGAAACGCCCGCTTGCTTAACATGAATACGTATGTTCGATTAAATTATTAATTTATATTGTTGATCTCCATTTTTAAATTAAATTATTTATTTGAGAAAATATCTACACAGTAAACTTAAATTTAAGTGACAGGCCAGTTTCGCTTTACAAAGTATTGTCAAACTGTACGAAATACATTGCTTACCAAGCTTATATAACAAAATATTTAGCAATATGTGAATTAAAACTGACATAAGAACTTAACACGAGTCGACCATCCTGATATGCTGAAAACCACCAGCTTAACGACCAGCCCTCAAAAAACGTTAATTTGCTATACTATCCTTCATCCAACTTTTGATGTTTGAATTACGATCACTGAAAAATGTATTGGTTTATGTATAATAGCTTTTAAAAGTTTATTTAAAAAAAAACATTAAATGTTTGAAGTAATTTGTAAAATTTAGGAATACAAATAGTAAAATTACTCATACCGTGTTTTATTCTAATGCAGAAAAACTATTTATGGTATAATTGATGTTATTTAAGTGACTATAGACAACAATGATGGGTTAAGATGGTCTCTAGTTTAATTTACTGTGACTCGATGACAAGAGGATGGTGAAATTTGTTTGTTTTCCAGTAGTTTATTAATAATGGTGCAACATTTGCTCTCAATTGACAGACAAACGCTTTTGTTATACATTTTCAGTATACACTTGTATGTTATTTATTAATTTATTATTTTCATCGCTAGAAGAACACTGTACCCATATTTTCATCGCTAGAAGAACACTGTACCCATATTTTCTTCGCTAGAAGAATACTTTACCCATATCTTTACTTTTCATCGCTAGAACAACACTGTACACTGTACAACAATCTCATTCAACGTTATAGGTCTGAAATAGCAAAAAATACCGCATGTTCAACTTGCAAGTCATGAATTTCGTATTGTACGTAGTCCTACTATACTGCACCAAATAGGGTACACCATATTTCAAAGTAAAAAAAAAATACTATAAAAATATTATGAACACTAAGAATATAGAACTGATATAATTACCAGAAGTTTTATTTATGAGTTTATTCCAAAGTAAAAAAGATAGTTACAAAAAATACTTTTTACCTTTTTGATGACTTCATAGAAAAAATACAAAATAACCGCTGATTTTACTGTGTTTGTATTCACTCTCCAACGAATTAAACTACAATGAACTATTTTTATAGTATTGTGTACACAATGTACTTGACACCAAGCTAAATCAATAACATGAAACTTGAGTGGGTACTTCAGAATTTTTTGCTGACGAACTGTACCGTACATGGGACGGTGGGTCTAAATGGGTTAAATATTTTTCTTTTCCTTTGCCTCAGCATGGTTCCTTTGCCTTAGCATGAAAAGAATATATATGTATTGGGTGTTAACATAAGTTGTGTCCGTTTTTTTTTTTTTCAAATTTAAAAATGAGCACCAAAAGTAAAACAAAATCGTAAAGGTTATACGTCATTTGAAAATAAACTTTCTTCTCTACAAGATATTGTGTTTGCTTTTAAGTTACATATATTATTTTATTTGATTACAAGCTTTCAAAATGGAATGTCAAGTAGACATAGTTGAGCATTTTCGACACCTCCTTCTGTCTGCGTTCAATCGAGGGAATAAAGCTGCTCGCGATATTTGCGAAGTGTACGTTGAAGATGCTATGAATGAAAGGACAGCTCGTCGATGGTTTTTGTATTTTAAAGACGGTAATTTCGACCTGAAAGGTATGGAGCGTGCGGACGATCAGTGGACTTCGATGAAGACCGCTTGAACCATATTATTCATGAAGATCCCCTTCAAACCACCGTAGAATTGGCTTAGCAGATGAATTATAGTCACATGACTGTATACCGCCATCTTAAATCAATGGGAAAAGTCCAGAATCCACACTCCATGTCTTTCAGGTCGAAATTACCGTCTTTGAAATGCAAAAACCATCGACGAGGTGTCCTTTCTTTGGCAGCTTTATTCCCTCGATTGAACGCAAACAGAAGGAGGTGTCGAAAATGCTTACTTTTGTCTACTTGACATTCCATTTTGAAGGCTTGTAGTCAAACAAAATAATATATGTAACGTAAAAGCAAACATAATATCTGTAGAGCAGAAAGTTTTCTTTCGAATGACGTATAACTTTAACCATTTTGTTTTTCTTTTAGAGCTCATTTTTAAATTTGAAAAAAAAACAGGCACGACTTATGTTAACACGTAATATATAATATATCTTAAACCATAATATTAAAAAAATTAGAATGGGAGTACAAATTTTTCCTTGAAACAGTTTAGCGACACATGAAAACCGTCTATATGAAGGGACATGGAGTTGAAAAGCGTGCTAGCTCTACCTACGGGTTCTACATGACGATATGAATGATCGTTTTATAAATCAGCACTCTTACAAGAGCATTTTTGACTTTAACAGGGATGGCACTTTGGACTTGTTTTATTTTCAAAACTTCTGCGTGTGGGCCTCACACGTAATGTGTCTTCTTCAGTCAAGTCACAGTGTTCAGTCTTGCGGTTAGACTTCATACTAAGCAAACGCCGCCGAAAGTTCGATTCTTGGCGAATTCACTTCCGGATTAGTTTTACTCTTAGAGTATTTAATATACACATACGGTCTGTGAGGTCCAAGATGTGGTCAGATGGGGACGACAGCGTCGACGATACTGGTACCAACATGTACAGAGAATGAATTCCACAAGAATTCCATACATAGCTCTGCATGGGGTGCCGGATGGACGGCGCCCACCAGGGAGACCCCCGAAACGATGGAGAGATAGCTGGAGCTCAGCATCACAGGAGGACAATCCTGCAGTAACAGACTCTTGAGTCTATAGAAAGTTTAAGAAGAAGAAGACATACATACGTTCCCTCTGTTTCTGTATAAGGGTAGGTGCCCAATTTTTCTATCTCAATATACCTTACCTTCTCAAACCTTCTCATATCTTCTCAAACAGCTTTTACGATTTATCTCAAGTCTTGCTTTTCCTTCTTTCAAAATAATATTATTGTTATGAAAAAAAAAAACACTTCCTCAACAGTTACTTCATCAACCAAGACACACCGAAAGTAAAGCAATGATAAGAAGACAGGCAGAACAATGAGAAACGGTCTCTGAATATTTGGGAGCCGCTCTGATTTCACGACAATTCAGAGGGGCATGACCTGAATGACGAAGACTTCTTGCGTAATGACTGTCGGATGGGCTGGTGCGAGGGAAGCGCAAGAAGAAAGTAACTGGACAAAGAACTACATTGAGGTAACGAAGAATTTTAACATTTCGGACAATATCGACGTGCAAAACGCAAACCTACACCAGTTTTAGCGGCTTAACACCAAATTGTTTTTGAAATTTTGTGCCATTTTATGGTGCACTTCAACATATCCGAATTTTATAGTATATTTCTACATATTCGAATTTTATAGTGCACTTCAACATATCTGAATTTTATGGTACACTTCAACATATCCTAATTTTATAGTACACTTCAACATATTCAAATTTTATGGTACGTTTCAACATTTACGAATTTTGTGGTACACTTTAACACATCCAAATTTTATGGTACGCTTCAACATTTACGAATTTTATGGTACACTTCAGCATAGCCTAATTTTATGGAACACTTCAACATATCCAAATTTTATGGTACACTTCAATATATCCGAATTTTATGGTACACTTCAATATATCCGAATTTTATGGTACACTTCAACACATCCGAATTGGTGATTTGGACACTTTGAATTCCGTTTAATTTTATATCATTTTTGGGCACCATTGGGAAACGGTCGCGTACCACCCGCGTAGAAGTCAAGTTTAAAATTCTTGTTATCTTTAAACCTCCAAATGTTAATGCCTTAACCATGAATAATATACTTTATTTTTCTCTTTCTTTGAAATTATAATTATGACCACAGTGATAGATATCCTTATACCCTCGAATATTAGTCGGAAAAAATGCCTGTGTCGTTCGAGGGTAGTAGCACAGCGCGGGACGACCTTCCACACGGAAGTCCAGTGCGTTACCGCGCGGCCATGCACTTCACGATCTGATCCAATACAACTGTGTGGTAAGTGAGTTTGCTAGTGTGCAACGGCCCGACAAAGAATCAACATGTTTCAACATCGACGACAACGAATATAACATGATTTCATTGCTGAGTTTTCATTCATCTTCACCATCCCTTCCTTTTCCTTTGCATAAAGATGTCTCATTTTTACTTTTATTATGTATATATATATATATATATATATATATATATATATATATATATATATATATATATATATATATATATATATATATATATATATATTTTATAAAGATGACTAATCATTTGAACATTTTTCCGATCATGTAACTAATTTCCTTTAGTTACTCTTGTCTGGTTGTTTGGAAGAAATTGCCGCCAGGTAATAAGTCTGCCAAATTGTTTTTACAATAAAGTGTAAAATAAATAAACAAAATAAACATTCACCCGATAAAAACAAAATATTAGCAACGATACAAACTCGCAATCTCCGGATTGAAGTCAAGCGCGTATACAGTACAACCCAATGGGTTTGTCATGTGACCATTTATTCCATTCAACCAGAAATATACTAAATAAGCCTTTAGTGAATTCCAGACTTGGTAGCCTTTATTACCTGGTTCAACTTCCGTTGATATTTCACTTTTATTTTTAATATGTGTATTATATGAATTGATTTCATAAAGCTGAATAATCCTTGGAATTATTTTTTCCCACCATGTAACTTCCCTTTGTTTAATAGTCAATCCACCCAAACTAGGATAAGTTGGGTCACCAAATTTAAATCATTACACAATTAAATATAGTCAATATAATAAAACTAATTTTAAATAACGTCAATTTATTTGTCAATTCTGTCAATTCTAGATAATTCAAAGTCTCAACTGATAAAGCTTAAAAAATATAAATCGATTAAGCGGAAAAGTTCCACGATAAAAGAAGAAACGCAACATTCATTCAACTCCCTTTATTTACTTTTGCAAATAAGCATGCCAAATCGTTTTTGAATATACTCGTACATACAAGCTTCAGGTTCCCATTTACTTTTTTAAATCTTGATTTATTTAACGAAAATAGTCAAAAAATCGACTTACTCTTGTAACTAGAAAAGTTAAATTAAGTGGCGTTACAGGTTTTGTCTACCCGTCGGTTAGTTATATAATTCGGGTCGAGTTGAACGTTGCATAATCTCTGACATTATGAATATACTATTCATCACGATTTTCTTTTATTCTACAAAATACAGAAACTAGGTCTTCCTATTCTAGAAAGAATCGTGGACTTAGCAATTAGATTTATACCCTAGAATAAGTGTTGGTTATCCATTGTTTCATTGTATTACACCATTGTTGTATACATTACAACCAGGTGGACTTATTGCTATGTGGAAATCTTTTTCAACCAACCAGAAAAATCTTAATTTCAAATCAGTAATGTAAATAAATAAATATAGGTTTATTGATACTAATATTTTCTACATATATCCTGAAAGCATTCGAAATATGGATGCACCGGAAAATGCTACGGATACTCTGGACGGATATGGTCAGCAACACAAGAGTTCTTCAAAGAGCCAAAGTTGACAGAGAGTTGCTGACTAATATTAAAATCCGAAAGGTGTCCTATTTGGGTCATGTATTGTACTTAGAGGAGAAAAGTACAAATCACTGCACCTGATCATCCAAGGCAAAATAGAGGGTCGAAGAGGTGTTGGCAGGAGGCAAATCTCCTGGCTCCGCAATATACGTGATTGGACTGATATAAGGAGCGTTGGGGATCTTTTTCGGGCTGCCGGGGACAAAGATGCCTACTCTCAGGTGATAGTCAACGTTGGAGGGACCTGACATGATACTGGGAAGAAGAAGAAGATATCCTGAAATTACAAACGAGTATATCTCAAGATAATCTGGAAAAAAATACGTTTAAGAGAGAAACCACAAGATCTGTGCTCATCTTATAACATCTCCCCAGTCGAGATTTACCAACAACAATAGAGGGCGAGCCCGGCCGCGAGGACACGATACGTTTTTAACCCTACATATAATGTGCTTCATTACTGATTTTTCTTTCCTCTTCACGGTCCTTTCCTTTTCCTTTAATTGATGATATCTCACTTTTATTTTTACTATGTATATTGTCCTTGAATTTTCTATCCGAATTTTTGCGACCATACAACTTCCTTTATTTAGTTTTGTCCAGTTGGCTGGAAAGTATTTCCACCAGGCAAAAAGTCCGTCAGTTTGTTTTACGATAAAATATTAAATAAATAAATAAAGATGGTCATGAGGCCAGAAGTGAAAGCCTTGAAAGAAAGAGAGGAATAATGTTTTCTTCCTCTTCATCTTTAAAGTTCCTCTTCTCTTCGGAGGCTATTTTGACCTTTGCTGTAGCGTATTTTAAAACAACATGCGTTATACAATAATAAAATTCTCGAATGCCAACGAGAATTTAATTACTGTATAACACTTTCGTTATACGTAGTACAACCTGGCGGGATTATTAGCATGTGGCAATATCGTCCAACCAACCAGAAATATGTTAAAGAGGTCTTAAGTAAAAATCAGACTGAAATCTTTTTTTAAAAAAATCTAGGTTCCAGCAAGAATCATACCCATAACCTCCGGGCTGGGAGACAACCGTCTTACCAACTAAGCCACGAAGGTCGTCTTAGCAATTATGTACTTATACGAAATTTGGGTCCGTACTGCTCTATGGTGTTGAAGCATGTACACTTATTCAGGCCACCACAAATAATTTAGAAGCACATTAAATGTGATGCTATCGAATAATGATGAGTGCCTTAATGATTAATCAAGTCCGTAGTGAGAACATCTGGAAACGGATGAATAAATTCTGGTTGGCTGGAAGACATTGCCGCCTGGCAATAAGCCCGTCAGATTGTATTTGCAATAAAAGTGTTCAATAAATAAAAAATAAATAAATAAAAATAAAGAAGTTTTATACGCTATAATACAGCGAGGAGCATCAGTAAGAATCGAATCAGCAAACTCCAATTCGGAAAACTGACGTCTTACCAACTAGGGGCAATAATTGATCTCCGTAACCATGTTTATTTATTTATTAAACACCTCATTGCAAATATAATCTGGCGAGTTTATTGCAAGGTGGCACCCCTTACAACCAACCAGACAAAAGTAAATAAAGCAAGTTACATGGTCGCTAAAAATATTCAGAGGATTATTCATATTTATGCAATTTATGGACATAAACATGTATAAGTAAAAGTGAGATGTCATCAATCAAATGAAAAGGAAAGGATGGTGGAGAGGAAAGGAAAATCAGGAATGAAACATGTTATATTACTGACTAGAAATTAAGAGTTTTTTCAGTCGTGCCAAGGACAGAGCGAGTCTAATTAGTTGGTAAAATGGTTGACCCGAGGGTTTCGGGTTCAATTCCCGATCGGACCTGAAAAATGAATTTAATTAAAAATTTCAGATTCTAAAATAGTTCGTTTAATAATTATCACACTCACACGTAATACTCGTAGATGTGTGCGAGTTTAGTTGTTACTTAACGTGGGGTTGAATAGCTAAAACTTGCGATTACGAACAACGAATTTCGTGTCCACTCAAGTGATTATAAAACCGAAGGCTCGAGCAAAAGGGGGCAGACAACGTTGTCTCCCGGTTACTTCAGTATTTGTGAAACACTAATTTGGATAAGTCAAAAAATACCATATTAATTAATAATACAAATAAGCCACGGAGGTTGCTCAGAATTGAATACGTAGAATTGTATGATAACACTTGTGAGGGAACTGGACTGTTAAGAACATCATAATTCGCACACGGAATGACCTTTTTGAATGAATTTTCCGATCTTCTATATCTCGGAGGATAAATTTAGGATTGACTTCTTAGTAAATTTTGTATTCATAACTGAGCCACTTCACAGGGAAGCATAAGTAACAGAGATCCTTGTTGTTATTATAATATATTAAGACGAGTTATCATTTATTTTTTGTCTTGTTATTTTATGTATTTGGGTTACATTCTCTTCAATATGTTTGTATAACATTACATAACAAAATATTATTTACATTAATAATATGCGCAAATAATTAATGAAATTAGCGTAAAACTATTGAATGATCTAACATTATTTTTTTAAATATTTATTTGTAAGGTATCGCTTTACGAGTATACGTCGGTATTGGTTATTAAGAGCTTTCTTAGTAATGGGAGTTAGTTGTTTTTGCTAAACGTTTTATGCATCAGTTTTGGTTATTAAGAGCTTTCTTAGTAATGGGAGTTAGTTGTTTTTGCTAAACGTTTTATGCATCAGTATTGGTTATTAAGAGCTTTCTTAGTAATGGGAGTTAGTTGTTTTTGCTAAACGTTTTATGCATCAGTTTTGGTTATTAAGAGCTTTCTTAGTAATGGGAGTTAGTTGTTTTTGCTAAACGTTTTATGCTTCAGTATTGGTTATTAGAAACGTTCTTAGTAATGGGAGTTAGTTGTTTTTGCTAAACGTTTTATGCTTCAGTATTGGTTATTAGAAACTTTCTTAGTAATGGGAGTTAGTTGTTTTTGCTAAACGTTTTATGCATCAGTATTGGTTATTAAGAGCTTTCTTAGTAATGGGAGTTAGTTGTTTTTGCTAAACGTTTTATGCTTCAGTATTGGTTATTAGAAACTTTCTTAGTAATGGGAGTTAGTTGTTTTTGCTAAACGTTTTATGCTTCAGTATTGGTTATTAGAAACTTTCTTAGTAATGGGAGTTAGTTGTTTTTGCTAAACGTTTTATGCTTCAGTATTGGTTATTAGAAACTTTCTTAGTAATGGGAGTTAGTTGTTTTTGCTAAACGTTTTATGCATCAGTATTGGTTATTAAGAGCTTTCTTAGTAATGGGAGTTAGTTGTTTTTGCTAAATAATAATTTATTTTTTATCAAATAGTATTTCTTGTTACTGTATATAACTCTGTTAAAGCTTTGTAAGTGATTGGGTTTAACCTGCCTATGTAAGCTTAATACAAGAAATACACCTCGATAAACCTATTTTCCCTCTTTTACATCCATACACCTTCTCACACAGCTCTTATGATTTCTCTTACTCAAATCTCTTGTATATATTATAATTAAAAAACTTATTTTTATATACATTCTCCTTTTTTATAATAAATTATTTCCACTTTCAGAATCAGTTGAAGTTTTACGAATATAAAATGTTGACCCGAAAATAAAATAGTTTTATTTCCTTCTTTATTTATATTTGTGTTTCAAGTTTAACTAACCGCTGAAATATCGATTAATCTTAAAGTCAAAAGAAGAAAAAAAAACGACCAAACACTATATTATTCAGTTCATTACATAAGTTCAAACTTCGCATTGAAAAATTTATCGGTATTACAGCATAAGTGGCCATCTTTGAAATTTTAAATATGCCCATAGACAAAACCGGTTTCGCTTTCACTCTATGGTCAATATTTAAATATCTCTGGTCAATATTTGAATGCGCGTTCCATTTTTAAAATCGGAAATGGAAAGTTGTTTTTTTATTTTTTTACTATTGACTTTTTAATCTGTGGCTAAGAAATGAGTTCTGAACCTACTTATCGAAAATAGTGTGTTGAATTATTCTCAACACTATTTGTTTATGCATGTATTTTTTTTTGCGTCGATGATGTTTATTCACTTCTTATCGATAATACTCGTACATATCATCGTGTAATTTTTTTGATGAGGTAACAGAGAAGAAAAAGCCACACTTTTCTATCATAACGTACTTCATTCGCCTCTTTCCCAACTATACATATTCTCACATAGTCCTTCGTGTTTTTCTTACTTACTCATTACCTTCAATTTAAAAAAACTCATTCTCTTAGCCTAACATTACCTTTTTCAGTTTCTCCCGCCACGACTTTTACTCGTTTTAGCATTTTGATTTAGTAAATTTTTTCTTATACATTTTTGCCAAAATATCCAAACAATCTCAGTTTGCACTTTTTCACCCTAATTAATGCATAAATTATTGGTTATAATCTAACTCTAAAAAATCATTTTCAATAAATATCTTTTTACTGTCATTTCGGAAAATGTTTTATTTTTACGAAAATCCAAGTAATGAATAAGAAGGTATATTATTTTCACTTTTTATAATAATTCCCCCTTTTCATGTATGGAAGGAAAGCCTGGACGTTACGGAAGCGCGATAGAAATAGAAAAATTTAGAAGCACTAACAATGGTTGGATTTTTCTCATAAACTGGAAGAACAAGAAAATTATGGTTGGATCAAATTAATTAATTATGATATATTTTTAAAGAAAGAAATGTAAAATGTATTAATGAAGAAGAGGTTAAGGATGTGTATCGAGATAGGAAAGCCTGATGCTCTGTCCTCTCTGCCTACTCCGAGAGGGAAATGGGGTGATGGCATGCATGTGTATTTTAACTTTTGTGGTTTATATTATACATTACATCACCGCAAGACATAAAATATCGTATGTATAACTTTTACCCATTTTCGATTATTATTTAATTCCATAATTAAAATTTTTTAATAACCGGTTAAGTTATAAGACCTTGTTACGAGAATGTATTACGTAAGACAACCCTTAGCGATTAAAATTGTATCAGTCAAAAGAAATGAACAGCCTTTTTTAATGTTTCGTCCAAACATATTTAAGAAACTGGATTTTTTAAATTATACAACAGAAAGCTGTTTCATAGTAATGTTTATATATTTTTCTTAATATAACTTATATCATCACACTCACTAGGTTCAGTGTATGCTCTGAGACAGCTGAATTACATTTTACACGATGACTGGATTTCAGTTCTCATTTCCATCAAACCTATATTTGAATTGTATTACACTTTCGTTGTATACATACAACTCGGTGGACTTATTGCTATTTGATAATATCTTCCAATCAACCAGAAAAATGTTTAAGACGTCTTAAGTGAAAACTGGACTAGAATCTTATTTAAAGTTCCAACGGGAATCGACTCCGTAAACTACGGGTTGAGAGACAAGCGTCTTACCAACTGTTATTCAGTGTCGCCAACGGATTGATTTCAAACTTTGTCTCTTTGTATTCAAGTCCCTTAATGGAATGTCTCCATTGTATCTTTCGAATCTGTATCAGAGAGATGTTCCTTCGGAAAGAAGTATAACTTTGAGGCAAATTACTTCTTCATCTAATAAATTGATTGGTCAAAATCAATCAAGACGGGGTACTGGTATTTGTTGTTGCTGGTTCTGTGGCGTGGAATGGCATGCCTCTTAGTGTCAGAGATTTGAGTGGCGTATGCAGCTTTAGGAAATACTAAAAGACAATCCATTTTGTTAGTTCTTATCATAATTTATGATGTTATATGAACACTACACTAAACTTAAACACATTGAATGCGTTACGATCACATATTTGAAGATCTACAAAGGTTTCTTTATAGTTCGTTTTCCCTTGATAAATATTCTGCGGTTTTTTTTTATGAAATATGTTTTTCTGAACATATACAGATTCGGGGAAGTACCCAATCTAATGGCCGTAGCCACTACCTTCCTATCCTTACACTCAATTTATTTTAAATCTGTTGACAACATTGGGTTCGAATTCTGAGTTAGAGCGCTCTTAAGAAGACTTTGCTTTCTAAAAAGCGCTAAATAAATTGATTATTTATAATTATTTTTAAACGATGTATTGTAGACCATAAAACAATAAATAAATAAATGATATTACATGTTTTTATAATAGGCTGTAATAGCAACAGAATCACGTATTTGTAGGTACACGTGAACGCAAGCAGTGATAGTTTTTTCTACACGTTCAGAAACGCACGTCAAGTTAACACCTACCTACTTTTTCCGGTATCTCTGGATGAGCATCTACATTCAAGATCGAGTAACGCATACAGTTGTTATAGACGAATTATGTAATGTATTTTTGTGCTTGATCGATTCATCATAATGAACTCCGTGGGCTAGTTGGTTAGACGCCTGTTTACCAGCCCGGTGGTTACGGGGTTGATTTCCGTTGAATCTCGCATATTTTTATAAAGGAAAATAATAATACTAATAATAAAATTGTACATTATCTTCCGTGGGACGTCCTCCATGATCTACTTGATAAAATGCGTGTGTTTTAACATGGGGCTGGATATAATGATAAACAGAAGAGTTATATAACACCATTTAGAGAGTAAACTCTTCTAAAAGGATTCTTATCCTCTATTATGAAAAATTAAGAACATTACAAAAAAATTTATTGACAAAATCGGAAAGTGGTGGCTACGGTCATTAGATAAGGAACTTGCCCACATCTTTATATGTTTACAAAAACATATTAGGTAAGTTAAAAAAACCGCATAAAACTTACTAAGGAAAGATGAACTACAAAGAAATCTTTTTAGATCTTCCGATATATGATGGTAGCACATTCGACTTTTGGTAGAATGTAGTCTATGAGTCAAGTGTAAGTACACAATCGTACATTTTGAAGACTTCTCTAAAAGGGGTGTCTTCAAAATGATTTTTTCGCCTAGTATTCGGAGGCATATCTATGACTTCTTTCTATTATTTCAAAAAGAGAAAAAAACATGTCTATGTGCTCCGATCATCTCACTTCAGTATGCCATTGAATCCAGTACAGCGGTGTGGCCGATAAGAGTGCTGGTGTGCAACGGCTTGCTTACTTAAAAAAAAACTTCACAGCACAGCTTCGCTTTTCAAATGAATTGACGTTGGAATGGCGAGAGGATTCATGACTACGATACCCAGCAACGAACCTAAAGCTGCAAACGTCACCCATATCTCTAACACTTTAAGGCAACTAAAGATTGACCGACCTGAGAAATTACTCGAGGAAACGTTAACTTAAATCGAAGAATCATCAATTCACTCAATATTACTCAATAATCTGTTAAAATAACAAAATAAAAATGTTGAAATTACGAAAAAAAACATTTTTGTCGACCAAAATCAATCAGGAAATCAGCTATGAATATAATGGTATATTGCGCACAACTTCAAGAATACCCAAAAATCGAATAAATCACAATTCACTTAAAAAATCAAACAGAAAAATTCTTTCATGAAACATATTCAAGACTATTTTAAGGACTTAAAAAACAAAAAAAAAATGCTCAAATGGTGATTTTTTTTATCAACTGAGTTATTTAGCTTACATTTATTTATTGATCAAGTCTATGATGATATGATTAATATTATTGCCTAACAAGTTAGCGTCGGGGGTTCAAATACCGTCTAAGTTATCATATATCCAGTCTTGTTAAACTGTGAAACGTTATTTTATCAAAAGCTTAGTTTTTCTGTAAGTAACTTGTTTTCTGCTTTACATAAATAGTTCGAGTCTTAGATAAATTTATCGCCCTGAATCTTGATGTCAAGCTTGAATCTTCTCGGCATTGGAACTTCTGGGTTGACCTGTCAAGGCTGTTTGTTTGCAGAAGTGCAATAGTTTGCACATAATATATACATAGGCATCATTCTAATACAGAATGTACTGATGTTTTCATTTACAAGTCTTAAGCAACAAAAAATCGTGTTGTAGTGTGCCTGTTTTCTGCCTCGGGGGTTACGGGTTCAATTTCCGTTAGAACCCGATTTTTTAATGGACTCCAATCTGGTTTTCACTTATTATTTCTTTAATATATTAATTGTTGTTTAAAAAAGATTGTCAAAAGCAATGCAACTGCCAGATTGTACTGTATGCAACGAAAAACAAAACACAATACAATGCATTTTTAACCTGCGATAAAGAAATTGAAATAAAGAAAAAAAAACTTAAAGGAAATAATAAAATAAAGAACGAGTTTATCGAATAAAAGGACTGCACATATCGGTTTTTGTAAATCAACGCGCAACACTCCCACCGCATGGTAACACCAATAATTTTGTGGCCGAAAATTTCACTTTCTATTTTACGGGCCCAGAACTGTGTCCGCTTTTGGAGAAAGCGGAAACCTGTACTTCTTGTTCTCTCAGTCACTCTTGTCCTATTATCAGTTATACAGAAAGAGATAACAATGTGAATCGTTTCCGTTTAAAAATTCAAATATAAACAAAGGAAATCACATTCCATGTTTGAAAGAGGCGGGAAAATGTATTTGGAGGCGCTTAATGTTATCATAAAGAGTTGGACATTTTTTAAATATTATTATCATAGTTGGTTTATATTTTTTCCATATTCGCATTTCAAAAGGTTTGACTTTCGTGAGATTCGAAATTTTAAAATGTTTAAATTTCACGTGATTCGAAAATCAAAAAAGTTTTTCAGCAAGATTCGAAATACAAAAATGTTTAAATTGTATGTAATTCGAAATTCTAAAATGTTTATATTTCACAAAATGTTATATTTCATGAGATTCGAAATACAAATTCGTGGGTTTTCGTAAGATTAAAAGTCAGATTTTCATAACATTTTCATCATGGAGACCTATTTTGGGTTGCCAAATGATTTCTATAAGCACCTTCATACCAAAGTGCTATCGCATTACATTCTTAGAAGTCTGGTCCATTTGATCCAGTTTACCTCTTCCACATATATGTACACATCTGGCTTATATATCTGATTAGTGATAATCTATTTCAACCAACCAGAAGGATGTTTGAGCTTACCGTACATTAAATTATAAAAAAAGGTTTAAAACTATTATTATTCAATTTTAACCTAATTAACATAATTTATTATACAAGTTTACACCTGGGAACTTAATTTTGTTTAACTTTCACAATACTTAAATTTATTGCTATGTATTACTGGCAGGATTGTTACCACGAGGCAATCTCTTCCAATAAACTAGAAACTGTTAAAGAGGACTCAATATAAAATAAGATTTGTACGCTTTTAAAATAATATTGGGATTGAACCCTGGGTTAGATGATAGGTGTTTTACCAACTAGGTCACGGAGGTCGTTAATGTTTAGTAAGTATTTCGTCATTTAATTTTTTTCCACTTCATCAAATCATCGTAACAAAGTGTAAATCATCATAACAAAATGTACTCCCTATAAAAATGTTTTAAGTATTATTAGCTTTAGTGTGCACTGTAAAGAATAAATGGGATGACAATGTATGACATAATACCAAATTGATTTTGGATGAATGTAAACTTGAGGTTTATGTTAAATTAAGATGAATAAAAGCACTCTGCGATGCAAGATGCAAGCAAGTACGAATGAACGAAAAAAAAAACTAACAAAATAAACAAACAGTGACAATATGAGTGAAAGGTGGGGTAGAGATAGACCAAGAAAGGTGGGGTAGAGATAGACCAAGAAAAGTACGAGTGGATCAAGTGGATGATATTTTGAAAGAAGAAAATGTTAAAAGTCTGGGAAATCGAATGAGTTGTATGAGACGATGTATGGATGTGAGAAGAGGCGAAGGATATTTTTCGATTTTGTCAAGTCTCGTACTCTGCTCTTTACCTATCCTGACAGGGAAATGAGATGGTATATATATATTCAGTTTTTAGCCTTTTACTAGCCGGTGAAATGAATAAAAAATATATGTTTTTTTTAATTAGAAACAAAATAGCATTAAAAAAAATCAATTCCCCGTTTACTTGTTTCCAAGTGGATAGCTAAATTAAGTTCGTTCAAATCGATTTCTTTTTATTGGCTCATTTATTTTGGTTTTGAAAGAGTCAGTGGGACTAATCTAAAATTAACTTCGAATTTTACTGGCCGAATTCTGATTTCAAGGTATTCTACCTGAAAGTGTAACGATAATGCTGATACACTTTGCTGGCGGTTGTGATATGGAATCTCTTGTGATAGCGGAAGATTGTCGACCCATTTTTGCTGGAAGAGTTGGGTGTCGCTGAAAGAGTAGCAATAATGCTAAGAAATCACTACTACGTCCAAGGTATCATTGGTCTTTACAAAAGATTCCTCACTTTGCTGCCAGTTGTGATATGGAATCTCTTGTGATAGCGGAAGATTGTCGACCCATTTTTGCTGGAAGAGTTGGGTGTCGCTGAAAGAGTAGCAATAATGCTAAGAAATCACTACTACGTCCAAGTTATCATTGGTCTTTACAAAAGATTCCTCACTTTGCTGCCAGTTGTGATATGGAATCTCTTGTGATAGCGGAAGATTGTCGACCCATTTTTGCTGGAAGAGTTGGGTGTAGCTGAAAGAGTAGCAATAAAGCTAAGAAATTACTACTACGACCAAATTAACATTGGTATTTACAAAGGATTTCTCACTTTGCTGTCGGTGGTGATAGCGAATCTCTTGTGATAGCGGAAGACTGTCGACCCATTTTTGCTTTAAGAGTTGGGTGTCGTTGAAAGAGTAGCAATAATGCTAAGAATTTACTACTACGTCCATGTTATTATTGGTCGTTACAAAGAAGTTCTCACTTTGCTGGCGGTGGTGATATTGAATCTCTTGTGATAGCGGAAGACTGTCGACCCATTTTTGCTGGAAGAGTTGGGTGTCGTTGAAAGAGTAGCAATACTGCTAAGAAATCACCACTACGTTCAATTTATTTCATACATTAAGGTGGGTATAAACAAAATACAGCATATCATTTTCGAAGATTGTTTTATTGGTAAATCAATTCTTAGTGCGCCGTTGGCCTTCTTTCTGCTGCAATACGCTTCGGAATATATTTCTCTATCTTATTATCTCTCAGAAAAATACTCTTCATTCTCTCATAATCTTTCATTGTTCACACGTTTATTGATACTTTTCCTAATATGTGTTGAGGTTTAAAACGTCAGTAGAAAAATTACTTTCTATACCTTATGGTTAAACTTTTGTCTCCAGTCTGGGTGTTGAGAGTTCAATACCCGATTTTATTTTTTTTACACATTACAAGAGATATACATAATTTGCAAAAAAACAACAGGTAATTTATTTATTTATTTTACACATGACAAGAAATATACATAATTTGAGAAAAAGCAACAGGTAGGTAATTTAATTAGGACACACAATTTTAATAGATCTGGGTTTGTTGCCTTTCATTTGTCGTGACCCCAGTAAACTAGGCTTTAGCCTGTATCTCACTGAGGACATATAGCATGAACAAAATAAACCGATACTTCTTTCCGATTTTGATTACATAAAACCACATTCTCATCAACCTGACAAACAGTGACACTCCATTACATATGTATACATCACGCGAATCAAACCCCTCACACTTCATCACTCCAAACTGGAGAATTCATATACCACTAGTTGCAACCCGTGAAATATTCACGGAAGTAAAACAAATTCTACATTTATGAAAATATATGTAAAATTTGTTTATATTTATTATTTATACATCGTCCCCTTTTACACCGGTTCAAAAATTGTTCGCTAGGTAGTTAAAATTCGTTCATTATCACGGACCCACCGAGATTCAAATTTCGACTTACTTTCGGAGAGAATCCAAGTATTCGACAGCCGTACGGGTTTTGGCCTATTTATACTATTATATTTGTTATTCTCTTTACATAGATTGTAGTTATAACATATTTCTTTACGAGTCTTTTGCTATATTTATGTTTGGTTGGAAGAAAATTGTGTTAAACCATGCATTAAAAAACTTTCATACAAACATACTATCACGCCATCTACTTGACTGGGTAGGCAGAGTGGACAGAGTACCAGAATTTCCTAAATCGACACACATCCTTCGCGTCTTCTACATCCTTTCTATATACCTTCACGATTTCTCTGATATTTAAGATTGTTAACTATAATACGTACTTAATAAAATAAGGCATGCTAATAAATGAATAAGTTAAGTATTGCATAGTAGTTAAAGAGCATGACGTTCACCCGGGGTTTTCGAGTTCCATTGCCGATGGTATTCGAAAAAATGTTTAATAAAGGGCCCTGGCCTGGTAAAAGAGGTTATCGGCAACAATACTTACAAGCCCTAGACATGTGCTAGCATTGTTACCTCTTCATGTGTGGGTTACTATTGCCAACACGTGCGACGACAAAACGCGAATAACGTGTTTAATTAAGTGAGATTTTAACCTGAAGGCTCGATAAATGGGGCTGAATACAATACTGACTCCCAGCCATGCTCTTCAATTTGTCCAAACAACTAATTTACATGTATTGAGAACATGTAAATAAAAATAAATAAGTCTTGCGCAGTACGCACCTATTTTTCACTAATTAATTATTGGCGCTCATTTAAACAATGTCAACAAAAATGTACACAAAAAAATACTACAGAATTGAACGCAATGAAAAATTTACTACGAATGACGTCACGAAACGCTATCCTGTTTCTTCCTTTGATTGAGAATATTTTCCGTCTTATTCACGATGATCTCCTGCCAAATCTTTACAAAATGTTGTGTCCTCTTTCAATTGTCGGGAAAGCGTATTTTTCTCTCTCTCTCGCACCTTGCAAGGAATTTAGAGCTGCTTGTGTGTGTAAGACCCTATAACTAAAATTAGTCACTATCACTGAAAATAACAGTGGTGTAACGGTTAAATATAAGAAAATCTTGAAAACAAATTATTCAATTATTTTTTGAGGATTGGCTGAATCTCTTAAGTTATTAAACATTTACAAAGATGTTTTGAATATTGGTTTGAATCCTTAATCACTAACTCTCATTATTCGAACAAAATAAAAAACGTCCATACCATCACGCCGTTTCCATGTTTGGAAAGGTAGAGAAGATAGCACGCCAGAATTTTCTATCGTGATACGCATATTTGAGCTATTTCACATCCGTACACCTTCTCATACAACTCCTATGAGAGGTTTGACTTTTAACATTTGCTTCTTTCAAAATATCATGAACTTCACACAACCATACTTACCCATACCGTATATAAATGACAGCTGTAAACTGGGTGAAATATAGATGCTCTGGAACATGTTTTGAAAGAAGATTTTTTTGTATTTTTGATGTATTTTTATTTTTTTTAATATCTTTCTTGCTAAGGTACTGACATACATACATACCTTCATGTAAAATTCTTTACAGGAATCAGCAGAAATAACAGATTGCCACACTTTCCTATCTCGATACACACATTTCGCCTCATCCACTTCTATACACCTTCTCATACAGCTCTATTTATCTTACTTCTTAATTTTCCTTCTTTCAAAATATCATTCACCTTATCCAACCATGCTTTACTTGGTCTTCCTCTGGCACGTTTTCCTCTCACAATTTGCATTGTACATTTTTTTTATGGTTTGCTTGTCTTTCTTCATTCATTCGTTCCGCGTGCCCAAACCATCACAGAGTATTCTTCTTCATCTTACTCAAGACATCAACCTTAAGTTCATATTCATCCCTAACCACTTCATTACGTATTCTATAATACATAGTCACTCCATGTGTTATTTTTAAATGCATGCATTTTTCAGATTTGTTTTACGTCCACGTTAAATTCCCATACATCTAAGTTGGTAGTAATATAGTGTTATGGACCACCGTTTTAGCAGCTTTTGATATTTGCCAACATAGTTTTTGTGTTTTCTTAGGCTGATCCGTATATCTCAACTGAGTCGATATTTAAAAGTTTCCCATCATTCTTGTCTTCTTTCGTCGATCTCTGATCATCTCAGTCCCAGGCTCTTCTCATACATCAGCTTTACTCAACCAATTCCTTCTTACATGTACTACTAATCTCACTTCTTTTACGGTTTTATATCACTCAATAACAAAACTCTATTGAATTAAAAAAAAAAAGAGTTTTATTATATTTGATGCAAAAAATATATAATTATGGTACTTTTTTTTAAATGTAACGACGCCACTGATTGATGCACTCCTCCACTTTCCAACAAACACACCCACACACATTCATTAGCATCTCGCGTAAACACTGGAAACCATTGTCACACTCCTGTGGAATGCAATACAACACCAAGCCACGAGATGTAATAAGAAAATATACCAACTGAAATGCACATTTCAAAAATAGAATATACTTTTTTATTTAAATGCTATCATACTGTCTTGACTACTAGGTTGGTCAAGACTAGACCAAAATGTTGCACGATTTACATACAAAGAAGTTGTAGGAAGTAACGTAGAAAATATACCTCAATTTAAAAAAAGAACACACTTGGATAATAAGTTATCAATGCTTTCATATATTTGATATTCTCTTTACATGAACCACCGTTGTTTAACTTAAACATGGAATTTTACTGCATTTAGACCATGTTCCATACTTCAATTTTGACGTAACTGGTTGCCTCTTTGAGTATATAGACACTTAGTCAAAAAAGAAAGTAATTTCTTAGAAATGAAAGATGATTGTGCTCCCTTTTTGGATGAGTGTATTTATTTTGCTGGTCTGTTTGGTGTATGACGTATAGTTGAATAAACGCACTATTGTGGCTCATAATGAAATAACCCGCCATGACACAACACTACACTAATACATACAAAATGCACACGCACATTGAAACAGTATCCGGATACGGAAAGTGAGTTAGTGAAAATTATGATCGTCAAACTTTGAGGCGAGATATTTTAATAATTTACGTAAAAAAGTATTCAAAACGATATCTGAACAAAAAAAGATCCAAGTTTCATTATATTAGTTGAGTGATATAAAAGAAAATACAAGGTGGTTTTGTTTATATTCAGATTGAATTGTTTCTGGGAATTGTAAAAGTCAAAGAAGTCGTAGGAGTTGTATGAGAAGGTGTATGGATGTAGAAGGGGAGAAATATATATGTCGCTATACAAAAAAAAATGCGCTTTCTTATTTCTGCTTACCCTGATAGAGAAACGGCATGCATGCATATTTTCTTATTATTAAATTATTAACGTTCCGGTCATGACTGTAGGAGTCAAATAAATAAACATTTATCATTCACTCGGGGATTTCGGGTACGATTCCCGATAGTGTAAATCACAAAGACTATTTTTTAACACAAATTCGACAAATTTCTGATGGGTTGCGAATAATTGGCATAGAGCAATGTGGTTGTACTGTATATAATGAAAGTATTTTATGATAACATCATTCAATGATTCATCACCACACTGTCAACGATGGACTTGAAGGCGGAATTTCCGATGAGTGGGCCGATATTGTCCTACATTTATGTTGTGTACACTACAATCTGGAAGACTTATTGTCATATGGCATATGTAAGGACCAAAATATTTAGTGTACATTTGTAAATAAAAATAATCGTAAATAAAACAAAACAAATATTCAAATCCGATCACGAAACTTCTTGACTCAATTGCACCTCGAATAATAATGTCTTGGGAAAAAGATTTCTGGAGAAAGATTAGTAATGATCATGTAAAATATATTAATGCCAAAAATAAAATTATTAAACAACGGAGTCATGTAAAAACGTCTAGGTAGCTGGGATGGGATATGTTTTACATTAAAAAGGGCCGGCCTCAATCAATTTCGCGATATTTGATTTGTTAGTCCGCTGCTGACAACCGCTCGTGAAAAATTGAAATAAAATAGAAAACAAATGAATATTATAAAATTAATTCTAATAATGCAACAACAAAAAAAGACCGAGGGCTTACAAAAGACTGTTTAAGTTATAAAACATAATTGGAATAACGCCTCATTTTTATTTTCTAAAGATTACTTAAAATAATTGTAATGCGAAGACGTGAGGGTTGGCTTAAATTATGATTAAAATGAGTAACAAGAATTTATTTTGAATTCTTAAAAAAAAACATCGAATTCACACCTTAGTGTGCTTCTTACTCGCATTTTTTTTCTAATTATTGACTTTTAATATATGGTAGAGGAAAACTTCAACAATTAAAAAAATATTAGCCTACACATAAATATAATGTTAAGACAACAATAAATGCATGACAATATTTAGTTCGTTTGAACTCTCCTATGATAATTCAACAAAAAAATTATTGTCTTTCTCAAGTCTCACATTTCTTTACCTAGGAATCATATGTTATATTCACTTCTCCGAATTTTGTGAAACTATTTCATCTCAGCATCTCCCTATTGGAAATTGATTCATGCTTTTAAATTTTATTCTATTCGATTAAACTTTTGTTTTACACAGTAAAACCTGGCGAATTTATTTTCATGTAACAATATCTTCTAATTAACCAGAAACATGTTGAAGAGACCTTAAACGATATTTAGACTTCAGTACTTTATTTTTTAAATATGGGTATCAATGGAAGCCGAAAACGCAACATCCAAGTCGCAAAACAGGAGTCTTATCAACTAAGCTATAGATGCTGTCATTCAATCATTTGTGTTACATTTACTTTCCGTGACCGCGTTACTTTCGCAATGTATATCCCCCAAAATAAAAAACGGCAAAACATTGACAATTTATGCATTTTTGTCCTTTCGTTGCTTTCATACTTTCAGTTTTTTTATGACTGTCATTTTGAGTTTTATTGCACCTGCAAGTTTTTTTCTATATACTATACTTGTGTAATTTGTTTCCTTTTTCTGCTTAAATATAAATGTAATTATATTTTTAATATATGTTCGTTCAATTTTCTTACAAATTCCCCTTTTGTTGTGTTCATTGCTGATCCAAGTCGTGTTGCTTTTAGTTTTGTGTTTGGTATTACTAAAGTAAATAGGTAAAGGGCGTGAAATTAAATAATTTATAAATAAATAAAAGGTAACAAAATATTCGAGATTTTTCTTCTGAAAACAATTTGCATCTATAATCTTACACCATTCAGTAAGCGACATTTTAAAAAGGCAGCTATTTTAATTCTAACAAATAAATTGAACATTTTAGTGTCTCTTAAACTCTAAAGGTCGAGTTAAACAATTAATTTAATATTAATGTTGTTACTTCGAGCCACAGTTGAACATTTCTCGCGCAAATTTCAGTCCAGGCCCTTTTTCTTTCTACAATAGTTTTCAGTTTAGTTGCATCATGAAAGTAGTCAGTAGTGCGCTGCAAGTCGGCGTGAACGGTTCTTGTTTTCGCTGTCAATGCTTCGCCGAGAGTACATAAGAGCTAACAATCGGAGTTTAAATGTTGTTAGTTGAACTTTATTTCCTGTCAAAAATTTAAAAGAAAAAAACAATACGCCTTTAAAAGGCGTCAAAAATAATTAGAATATTCAAGAAATTATAATAATAAAACTATTTTGTTATCAGTTATAATATATATACAAACAAATACGTGTATTTTAAAAAAGTTATTTTTAAAACTGTGATTTATTTTCATTTGATTAATTTTGGTGCTGAATTGAATTAAAAACTTGAAAGTTTTCGAATTTTTTTTATTATTATATATTTTTTATCGATAATACGAATTTAACTTTTTAATAATAAACGTTGGATATAAAGTTGATTAGGAATAATTTTACGGTATGCAGTTTTATTGTTGACGATAAGGTATCTGGATCAAAAAATATATTTATTTATGCTTCCATTGTAAAACGGATTGTGGAATTCATTTTGAACTACTGTGTGAGAGTTTTATGTGATTTCAGACTTCCGAGTCATTATATAAAAGTCTAAAAACAATAATATAACAATTAAAAACAAAAGTCAACTGTGATTTGGAAATATAAATGGATTATCGACTTGTGCTAGTGATGTTTTGGAACTTTTAAAAAATTACTGTTTTCTACAACATTTTTTTAAAGCGTTTTTAATGAAAGCTTAACTATTTTTGTTAGAAGTTAAGAAAACAAAATAACAAACATTGTGTTGAGTGTGGTTTTGGAAACTGAAAAAAAACCTGTTTTATTTTGGACAAGGATTTTCGTTTACGTTTTCTTTTGGATTCAAAAGTGATGGAAGTGAAAAGCGGGTGTTGACGAATTTGAGAAACTGGTTTTTAAAGTGAATTCATCATTTCGGTCCAATTATTCGGAAGAATTGAAAAAATGGAGTCTCCACAGATGTACGATAGTGGAGGGCAGGTGAATGGCGGCGGGACGGGGAACCCGAACGAAATTAAGAAAATCCCCGGCAATAATAACAATAATCAACCAAATGCAGTAAACCACAACGCACCATTAGCCCTTCGTCCTAGACACTTACCTCAATACCAACACCCAGAATTGGACGAACTCACAGGGCAAGAAATAAGTCTAGATCTTCAGCACTTGATAGAAGATCAGTTTAGAGATCAAGAAGGATTAGCGTTATTGCAAGAAATACTTCCAGGTGGTAGATCAAACCCAACTACCAATGGAGTGTTTCCAAGAACTACATTAGCTTATATGCCGCAAGGTGTTCACCAAGGTGCTTACCCTACAGATCCTCCTTCAGATTCTGCTCCAGTAAAAGAAGAACCACCAGAACCACATGACTACAGAAGGCAATGCCAACAAGTCGGTCCTCTGCCTCTCCCACCAACGCCCTTCGCCACAGCAACACCATTCCCTACAGGAGCAACATACGCTACTAACGGAGCTGGAGGAAGCTTCCTTCCTCCGGGAGCTCCTCCACACCTCGCACTCAAACACAAGACTCTCCATACTCACACGAATCACGGACACGCAACAAGCAACAGACGTCACTCAGGCAAACATGTGGACAAGGGAACTGACGAATACAGAAGAAGACGAGAAAGAAACAACATCGCCGTTAGAAAGAGTAGAGAGAAGGCAAAAGTACGTTCGAGGGAAGTCGAAGAAAAAGTCAAGTGTCTTATGAGAGAAAAAGACGCCCTGCTTAAAAGACTAGAAGCAGTATCAGGAGAATTGAGTTTACACAAGCAAATGTACGTCCATCTGATGAATCTCAACCATCCGGAGATCACAGACCTCTGTCGCAGTATGCTCAACCTCGGCGGAGGGCCAGATCATCCCATGTAGAAACGGTTCGTAGTTTCTGTTAACTATTACATAACCTAAGCTTGGTACACCTGGACTGTTTGGTGATATCCTTCAGAATCTAGACAATGAAACTTTCGTTAGTGTCGCAAAGTGTAAAATGATTGTGGACAAAGAGTGTGTTTAGATTTTCCATCTTTAATATAAAAATACTTCCTTTTTTTCTTCCTTATTGTCTATGTTGTGGACTTGGTGATAGATTTTGAAGCATAAAAGTGTAATTGATAGGTCGTTAGCAAGCTGTAGGACCCAATTTAGAGATCTCCAGAAATATAATATAAATGAATTCTGCTTAAAATAAAAATATATATTTTTATGAAGATAATATTAACTGCAACGAAGTAATTTTTTTAACTAAAGACAACATTCAAAATATTATTAATAATTATAAATAATGTAAATTTAAACCATAGAAAATAAATTAATATATAACAATATTGTTAATAAGTTAGTTCTAATGATAAATGTGCATATTTTTATTTTTTATGTATAAATTTTACTGTCATTATATATTATATATATGAACATACCAAAACGAGAAATTTTCGAGTAAATTTATATATATACATACATAAATTGAGAACCAAAAATAAAAGTTTTTTTTTCTAAAAAAATATCTGCTATTATTATTATTTTTTTTCAACCTTTTAGATATCCAATCATTCATTAACAATAAACATTAAAACATAACATGAAGAAAATAATATTTTGTCGTGAAAAACAAACACAGATATTACAACGAATAACAGATATGTGGACTATTTGAATAAGTTGCCAGAATCATGAAAGTTTATTGTTTCGTATATTGTTTTTTCATCACTTCATTTTCACAATGAAAATCAACAATTGAACATAATGTGTCACATATTTAAAAAAAAAAGTGCTGCGTTTCACATAAACAAGTGTTTTTTTTTCTTTCAATATCAATTAATCACATTTTTTGTTTATTCAGGAGTGGTTAAAACAAATAGTAATTTATTCAAAAATGTAGAACATGAAGGTTAATTTAGCAACTTAGCATAATATTACCATGAATTACAAGAAAATGCATCATAATAAAAAAAAAATATTGAAATATCATCAAATATTCAATCAAACTTGTGATGATAACCAAGAAAACTTTTATAAATTTAAAAAAAATCAACATTAAATATTTACTTTAATGCCAATATTTTTTTTACATAAAAGACACAACCTGAATCTATTGAATCATTTATTTCTCAAGTCTGAAAATTAAAAAAAACAACCCATTTTAGTAGAATAAATCAAAACATGAGTATATCTGAATATTATAAATCGAGGTATTGTATAATACCAAAATTGTTATCGACTTTTTTTAAATACATTTGTGAATGATTGGTAGAAACTGCTAACATGTTTATAAATCCAATTGAAAACTGAATTGTCAAATTGAATCGACTAGTTTTAAACATTGATAAATCCGTTTTTAAACTTTTAAGTGTTTTTTTATAAAGCACTCACAAAAAAGGAATGATTTTGATTTTTGTTGCATTTTTTAAGATGTTTCTACATATTATATGTTTCGTTCTAGTTTGGAGTTCACTCTAGTTAAAATAAACTAAGTTATAAACTTTCGATATCAAACCTTAGACGCCTTAATCCAAAAGCACTAATGAATCAAACGTTTTTTTAAAGATATTAACATTTGGAACTAAACAACTCACACACATATACACATGACTAATATAAATATATGAAAACAATATATATTTATAATTTAAATACGATCGTTCAGTTAAAATAATGTAAATTAAATTAAAAACGATTTCAACACATTTAAAAAAAAGTGCTCGGTGTAAAGAAATGTTTAATTGCAACACATGAAAAGTGTTCATAATACATCTTGCTGTTAATAATAATAATAAAACATCTTGCTGTTAATAATAATAGAACAATTAAAAAAAATCAAATATTTAACATAAATTGCTGTTAAATAAACTTAATAAAACACAAATGAAGCGTATATTAAGCGTAACGATGATGTAAAACAATGCTACAGAATTGGTTTAATTATTGACCTGTTTTTTTCCATAAGTTAATGAGAAATCAGGTTTATGTAATTAACTGTGGAGTTATTACCATAAACAATATTTAATAAATTTATTATAAAACGTTCTGTAAGATTAAAAATGATTTGAAATACTTGGAAAGAAGAAATCGATCGAAATTTGAAATTCTTTTAAAGAAGAAATCAATCGGATTTTGAAATAAACTGTTTAAATTTTCAAATTATATATTGTTGACAGTGCAATATTTACTCATATATACAATTTTTTTGGAGTGAAACCCCGATTTGCAAACAAACAAGCGAGTTAAAATTAAACAACAATATATAAAAAGTGACGTATGTAAGTGGTATGTAGAAGGTGTAGGAAAGTAATGAATAATTGGAAAACAACATGAAAATTAAGAGAATTTCTTCCCTTTAATAACGTGCTTAAGGTTGTGAATAAATTAGATGTAAAAATATTCGGCCTAATGAAAAGAAAGAATGAAGCAAGAATGTTTATGAGTTTAGGATAAATATATGAAAATAAAGCTTCATAAATTAGACCACTTAATCACACGGCTTGCCTAGTAAAGTGGTTATATATATCCACAAATGAAAGCTTTGCATTGTTATGCAGTTATACTTTGCTATATTTATGATGACAATGATACATGAATGTTGAAAATAATCGATAAAAGTAGAAATATATATAGAAATGCGTCTATTACCAAAACTGTGTAGAAATACAATATTGGAACCTATCCTCTGATAACCCTATGTGGCTTAGTTGATAAAACGCCTGATTTCCAGCCTGGGATTTCCGTTGGAATCAAAATTACTTTAAAAAAGGGTTCTTATTTTGTTTTTACTTAAGGCGCCTTAAACAGTTTTCTGGTTGGTTGGAGGATATTGCCAAGTTGTCCTTAAAACGAAAGTGTAGTAGAACACAATACAATCCTAGGAATAACTACGAGATATCGTAGAATTAAATGTTTCTTTATAAGAACAAACGAATAAATGAAATATAAAGCGGTTTGGGCAAGTCATATGAATGCGATATGATAAATACATAAAAAAATCTTTAAGAAAGTACTTTTAAGAAGCTAAATTACATAAACGCACCATTTGCAACGTTGAAATGAAATTTTAAATAAAAAACTCTAAAAAAAAACTAATTAAAATACTGTGTAACTTACATACATACCATCACACAATTTCCTTTCAGAGTAGGCCGAGTAGTCGTCACACATCATTCACCTCTTCTACAACCATACACCTTCTCTCATAATTTCTACAATTTATGTGACTTTCTACGTTTTCTTCTTTCAACATATCATTCACTTAATCCAACCATATCTTGTTTGGTCTTCTTCTACCACGCCTTCCACTCACATTTGTATTATATATTCGTTTTGTTAGTCTTGCTTCATTCATACATTATACATGCCCAAACCAAATCAGAGTGCTGTTCTTCATCTTAATTAACAAATCAGCAATGAGTTCACATTTATCCATAATCATTTTATTCCATATTCTGTCATACAATGTTCCCCCATGTATTATTTCCAGTGCACGGATTTCTACAGTATTTATTTGGTTCCTTTCAATTTTTTTTCACGTCCGCAATCAATAACCTAATTTAATTTAATTCACATTATTTATATTATGTATATTTAAGACAGAAACACTGGAAGTTAATCGTTATTTGTTTAATTAAACACTATTTATTCCACTTCATATAACGGTATAACCCTATCGGTTATACTGATTTCAAGGTTTTCACCTCATCATCAGAGGAGCACAAACAAGTCTTTTTTATGATCCCCTGATGGTGACGTAAAAACATTGAAACCGGTTGGGTTCATACCGTTATATAAACAACGTCCGACTAAAATTACAGTGTAATTTCCAATTTTCATTTATTTACCTCAATATTTTGAAAATTTCCTTCTAAACATTTATTTATGTACTAAAAAAATAAAACGAATTCATAATGCTAAAGTTAGGAATCAAATATTTTAGCACGTTTCACAAAAAGACGACAGACCAGAAAAAATGTATTCGATTGTTAGAAATCATAATTTATATGAGAATAAATTAATGATATTGAATTCAAAATTCAACAAATAATGGAATTTATGTGCTATTTAAATGGGACCATATCTGCTCTTCTAAGAATTAAATGGATTTTTTGTTTTAGATTGAACCTATTATGCTAAACTTTCAGATGGAACCTTATGTGCTAAGGTTTTAAATGAAACCTATTGTGCCATTTTTTTTAAATGGAACGTTTACTATTTATGTTTTAGACAGGACCTATTGTGCTAAGGTTTTAGATATAGCTCGTTGTGCTAAGAGTTTAAATGGAACCATATTTTAGATGGAACACTATACGCTATTACAATGTATAGTTGAAGCTATATAATATGGCATATAAAGTTATCTAAGTCAGTACTCTTCAAACTTTACTTCCGAACCAGTGATGGTCCACGAAGAGTTTGTTACTGAGCCGCGTCGATACAAAATTCCTTTTTTTTTTTTCAATTTAATTTATCATTGTAATTTGTTATCATTGCAATTTATCATTGTTTTTTTCTTACTAATTCAGTTTAAAAATAGTAATATTTTTGAATTTCATTATCTACGTTATAAAATTATTTAAAAAAAACTACTCCGCGATGAATTAGAAAGAACTAGTTTGTGTACATAGAAAGTTGAGAAGCACTGATCTTAATGACTTTTTAATACACAAAGACATTTTTGTGGTATAACTTCATAAGATTCATATGGTACTTAATAAATTTGGTAGTTATACATTTATAAGATTTTAGATAAAGCATTCTTAAGGTTGTAAAAATGTAATTGGAAGATTATGTTAATGAGACACGAGTTTTATTATACAGTGGGTATAATCTTTCATACTTCACATAACCTTTCTCTTCTCATTCGATAATACGCTTTCTCTAAATCTACAAAAGGCCCTTTACACAAATATTTCTCAAATATGTTATATAACGTAAATATACAGTCCATACATTAGTTATCACCAAAAAACACCTTGCGTTCAATATACTTTTATTTCAGCTTTTTTTTCTCACTCTCAACCAAAGTTCTTGCATTTAATATTACTTCTAAAATCAATACACTGATGACATGTGAATTTAATTCAGTTAAATTCGACTCCACTACCACCCAATAATACCAAATAGGTTCATATCCAGAGCGTTCTATACTTGAAGATATGCATACGTTATTTTTTCGTGAGCGCGACGTCACTTAGTGACGAAGAAGGAACTGTCCAAAGTGACTTTTTCTTCAGTGGTGACCCGCCTTAGTGTGAAAATAATAGTAGAGATGTCATACTTAAGGTTTGACGTCAAGGGAGAAGGACAATGATTCGCAGCGCAGTAAATAAATGTATTGTAGTGTATATTTATACCATGCGGCAATCTTTTCCAATCAACCAGAAATATGTGAGTAAGGCTTTAAGTCGAAACCAAACAGGAAGGCTTTTAATAAAATCTTGGTTTTAACGGGAATCGACCCCTTAACCCCCGGGTTAGGAGACAAGCGTCTTACCAACTAGGATACGAATATCGTCAATTCTTATAAAATGGGTTACGGCCTCGAGTTAAAATAACCCAAAAAGTTGCGAATGCAGCAAAACTATCATTTGACGTCACTATATCGTAGTAACCAATCGGTCCCAAGATATATGATACGATAGACAATTCCTCGTGATCAAGTATGATGGAAGACACATGTGTGTATATTGATTAAATGTGTGCAAGCTGTTGCACTTCATCAAACATAATTCTTGACAGAATAAACACAAAGTTGCGCTGGGAAGACGATTAAAGTTCCAAGACGATCGACGTTTTAACCTGCAGCAGCTCTCGATTAAGTAATTTTTTTTTTCGATACCACTATTTTGCATTGCTTAAAGCACTATGGAAATTTATAAGAACATGCATATATGTATTTAAGGCTGAATGGAGATCTTTTCGGAAACTATTAAATCGGTTACCATCACAGTAAAAACAAAATGTGATCTTGTGAACTGAATTAAAATGTTATTCTATCATTTATTTCCGTGTCCGCTCCATCAACCATACCAAGTGTTTCCAGTAGAAGGCAATGGAGATCGCCCTATCACTCAAGTCTTACCTATATCATGTATTCTCGATGTTTGGACAAACCAGCATGTTTTGTGAGTCCTGTACATCTCCAACATCTATGTTAATGCAATCCTACTAGCACTCAAGAAATCCCATTACTGCATGATCACCTTCCACCTATCCACCAGTCTATTCCGTGCTCTCCAAGTAGGCTAAGGCAGTTGATCTCCAGAAGCCGTCTTTTCCGAGCCTCAACATATTGTTCTATAAATTAGAGTAAGGATTCTTCTTCCCAGTGTCATGTCAGGTCCCCCCAACGTTGAATATCACCTGAGAATAGGCATCTTTATCCCCGGCAGCCCGAAAAAGAGGACAAGAAATAGATTACTTCAATAAAGATTTGTGAATTTGCTGTCTTATTTTGTTCATTTTCGTACGTAGGTGTCCATTGTGATCTATAAGCTACTCCACGTTTCAAAAAACTGAAATTATTCTCTCGTCATGCTGAACAACTTTTCCGCACGTTCCTGCGAATATTCCTTGTGTTATAAAGGTTTTCACACTTTGAGAATTTAATATACTCGTATATGATCATGCCATGATTTTTTAAGTTTAATACATATATACGTATTTTCTTATACTAATAAAAGAACAATTTATAGCGTCGTTTTGGAGACTTTCTTTAGATTAGAAACGTTTAGATTTTTTCGGTTAGAGACGCTTATAGACTTTCCTCAAGGGTGCTCTAATTCGGAACCCGAAACCACTATTATTAATAAATTAGCTAAAAATATTACAAAAAAATAACAAATCGTATGTAAAGATAGGAAGGTGGTAGCTTGTATATATTAATTTTCTTAATCTTTTATCATTCAATTCACGACGACAACCGTGGCCAAGTTGGTAAGACGCTTGTCTCCCAATTCGCCGGTTGCTGGTTCAAATCCCGCTGGAAGCAAGATTTAAAAAAAAAGAATTCCAGTCTGGTTATCACTTAAAGCCTCTTTAACATATTTTTGGTTGGTTGGAAGAAATTGTCACAAGGCAACAAACCCACCATGTTGTACTGTATTTAACAAAAGTGTAATACAATACAGAAGGAACTATGTTACTATAGTTCGGAAATTCTAGGATGAGTCCTGTGACAGCTCACAAATTGGCCCCAATACAACCTTATGTAATGTATTTACCTAAATAACTTGCTATTTATTAGAATTGAGGCTTATATTAAAGTTGATAAAATAATTAAAATTACTGAACGTCGTTACAAGGTTGTATCGGGGCAAATTTGTGAGCTGTCACAGGACTCATCCTATATTTTCTGAACTATATATTGTCCTATACTTAAACAACATAATATATCGTGACATGAAAGGACGGAGTGTACCGGACTATGAACCGGCCAGGATAGAGACGTTTTGTGTCATTTCAAAAACCGGAGAAGGGCTGAGAAAGATAGCAGGAGCTTTGAAGGGAGCCCGCCAGGTTGTACTGTGTACAACAAAAGCGTAATACAATACAATCTTTCTACGTGGCGACCCATCTAAATGCTCCTTTCTCCATTTTCTTTCAATCTGTATTCTTCCTAATGTCCTTCACATATAATTATTCTACTTAAAAAAACTATTCTAATTGGACATGTAAACTGTATCAACAATATAATACAAAAAAATTCACTTACACAACATTACAAATTTGAAACAATAATGTAAAAAATTTAAATAAATTACAATTCGTACAAAAAAATATTTATGTATTTATTGCTCTCAATTTCAAACGTTAAGTCTGGATGTATTATTATATAAATAATCTTATGCTTTCTTCGAATATATATTGAGATTTATGAGCATGTATTTATCTTGAATATAAAAATTGAGTTCATACAAAATATATTTTAATACAATTTAGCTTTTCTTTTTTCTTTTCTTTTTTCAAAGATTACTTACTGAGTTTTTTTTTCACATCAACAAAAACAAAACGTGGATTGACTTGTTTTTGTAACAACGTGATATTCGTCAGAATGTAAATTCAATATATTAATAATCATCTTTACCATCTCGTCTTATCCCTATTGGGGTTGACAAAGAGAAAATATATTTACTTCATTCTATCCTGGCATACATCTTTTGCTACTGCCACATCCATACACTTCGTCATACGTACTATTCCTATTCATCTTATTTCGTATGATACCTTTCAACATATTCGAAATGGTAGTTCGGAATTATTGAAGAGCGTGGCCGGGAGACAGTATTGTTTTTTGTCTCATTAATCAAGCTTTTGGGTTTAAATCACAGGGATTCACATTATCGGACGTAAAGAGCCAACAATATACCATCGGGAATCGAATACGATATCCTCGGGTGGAGTCAAGCGTTTTACCAACCAGATCGCGAAGGTCGGATACGTTTTTTTTTATGATAAAAGTTTTCACTCTTCATTTAAAATTTATTTAATTTGGTCACGCTATTTTTTCTTGGTTTTTCCTAACTTTTCGTATCTTTTGTATTGCTTGTATGAACAATTTGTAAATCTTTCATTCTTTCTGCGTAGCTGAAACATCTCAATCATTCTTTCTTCATCTTAAGTACTGCCGCATTCTTTCCTGCCACATTACCGAATCTTCGAGTTAACAACTATTTGATTACGCACGCACAAGTTCGTCATCGCGTGTGTCGGCAATATTACCCAGTACGTCAAGAAGCAGCAATACTCGCACACTTTAAGTGTATCGTTACCAAACGAACTCTTTTGAATTTTAGTACCCCATTGGTGTTTCCCTGTCGCAACACGCCATTCAACATTTTCATAATTAATAAAACGTTCAACACAATTGAAAGAGTTCAAATTTAATTTCTGAGACATTAATTTTCGTCTCAACATCCCATACGTGCTTGAATACGATCTCTCAATGGAATAACAACATAAACCTTAAACTCGCAGAAAGAAGGATTATATTTAATTAAATATTTCTTTATAAGACTACCCATGCACCATATTGTTGATAGCTTCGATATATTGGGTCAAATTGGTTTCCACACTCCTGCTAGAAACACACGAAAACTTTTACAATTGAAATGTATTAATTAATTGTGTGAATGTTACAGTTGGGTAATACTATGTTTGATTTGGTAGATATTATTAATGTAGATGTTGTTGTGTTCAGGAGGGTCCTCCTCCGGTATTCCCCCAGTCTTAGGCCATTACTGGGAGATTGGTTATTCCATCTTCATTTTGATGTATTGTTTTCTTTTTGTAATGCAATTAACTTTGTAAATTCTTCGATTGTCTTTGATTGATTGTATTTGAGCATTTTTCTTTCTTTCAGTATTGTACTATACGTAGCATTTTATTGTGTTACGCTTTCGTTGTATACAGTACAACCTGGCGGGTTTATTGCCATGCGGCAATCAATATTTTTTAACCAACCAAAAATACGTTACAGAGATCCTAAGTGAAAAACAGATGAGAATCTTAAAAAAAATTGGGTTCCAATGGGAATTGAACCCGCAACCTCCGGGCTGGAAGACTAGCGTCTTACCAACTAGGCCACAGAGGTCGTCATATCGTAGGCCGTATGTGTTATGAATTGTGCTGATTATTTTAATGTTTTACCTTTTATTTAGTAAATATTGCAATTCTTTTAAAATGACACTTATTCATGTTTAAATTGAAGAACTATAACCACGAGTCCGAGTTTCGAAATATACTTCAATGTTCGAAATAACTTTCACATTACGTCAATGTTTCACATTATGTACAGGTTTCCCCATGTCAACTCCTTCACCTGATCACTCCATCTTACTGGCAGAGTGACTCTTCTTTATGGCACATATCCTTTGGTCATAAATTTTTTCAGGTTATTTGACTCACGTCTGAAAATGTGCCTAAAAATCTACAGAAGAGGACTTATTGAAGACAACCGTACCGTAACATTTAGTTCTTAGAGTATGGAGACATACGTTCTTCTGGCAGTCCACGGGATTCTCAGAATCCAACGCCAGCACCCCACCTCAAAGAAAAATTAAATAAATAAATTTTTGAGGTGTCCGTGAAAGAAGATTTGCTAAGTGTTCTTTGGTAGTATAGTGATTGATTGTCTTTTTTAGATCTTCAATTGCTTAGACGTACTTTTGATCTTGTATTTCTTTATAAAGTCTTGAATGGTCTTATGGACTCACTTGCAACTTTGGAACGTATTGATTTTAGTGTTCTCTCTGACTTTCTCAGGAGATTTGCTTTGTTTAGTATAGCTACATTTAGAAGTAACATCGGCTTCTGTTACCCAGTAGTAATAATGTGTTCAGAGTACAACGCGGTAGCTGACTTGAATGTGGGCATATTTATTTGAACACTTTAAAGAATTTAGGAGGGTGGTGGCTGAATTGAAATAAGACAAACATCATGAAACAGAGTAGAGGAATAGGCAATTGGTCCACAAGGTAACATTAGATCCAAGGATGAATATGACTTTGAGGTAGTAGTTGAGTTCATTTACCTAGGTTCAACTATAACGAATGAAAACGAAGAGCATGCTGAGATTAAGAGAATATTCACAACAGGGAACAAAACATTCTTCTCCCTACTGCCGGTGTTCAAGTCCAGAAGTGTCTATAGAAAAACCAGTCACCCTATATAAAACAGTGGTGGTATATGGACGCGAGGAAGGACAGTGGTGTCATACGGATGCGAAACATGGACACTGACAGCTAAATCCGCCGAGTTGCTGGATGCCTTCGAAAGAAGAGTACTACGTAGGATCCTGGGCCCCGTGAATGACGGCGAAACCTGGCGAATACGACACAACGACGAGCTGTATAATATCTACAAAGCTCCCAGCCTATCTGTACATGTCAAACTGAGCAGATTGAGATGGGCCGGACATGTGCAGAGAATGCCGTCATCGCGAGCACCCAAAAGAATCCTGGAAGGACACCCGGGTGGGAGAAGGAGAGTGGGCAGGCCAAGGATGCGATGGGAGGATGAAGTTGAGAGGGATGCAACCCGGTTGCTGCAGGCGCAGGATTGGAGGGTCGATGTGGAAGACAGGAGGAGTTGGAGGCGAAGATTTACGGAGGTCAAAGCTCGATATGGGCTGTAAGACCATTGAAAGAAAGGAAAAGGTGGCTGAATTGACCCACTGACACGACGGAACTGTGCATAAGATGAACACTGGTAATTTAGATTTCAATCCTTGGTATTATTCATAAATTACGTTTCGTGTTAAAACCTTTCTTTTAAGTGTTCTTTTAAATAAACATTTGATAAAATACTTTTCCACTACACGACTTTCGGAAAGCAATCTCTCCAGATTGAATTGCCTGATTCATAAAAGAATATATTAAAGATAAGATCATGTTCAATAAATGAACAATTAAACAAATAAATAATCTTATCGGACTAAGAACTGTTGAGTGGAAAATCTGTAATTGGAATACACGTGAATAAACATGCCCGTACTCATTTCCGTTTGATAATATTTTTTCATTTATTTAAATGACACGACAAAATAAATAAAATAGTTACGAAAAAGACAACCTAATTTACCAAAGGTTTCAGCTTTAACTTTGTGGAACATTTTTTTTTGTTTTAAAGAATAGATATGACCGAATTCATAGCCATTCTTATACCCCCGAATATTATGCGGAAAAAATATCGTGAGTCATTCGAGGAGAGTAGTACAGCGCGGGGTTCAAACTGACGGTCTTCGTTACGGAAGTCTAATGCGTTACCGCGCGCCATGCACCTCGATAATGAAATATTGAATAATAAATTACTTTGTATATATTACACAATCATATATAGGGAATCACCCTCTGGTCTACATACCAACTTACAGAACGAATATCATTGCTAAACATTCAGTCACGCGTGGTATAAAGATATTTAACCAGCTGAATGACACTGTGGATATATTCTCGGCACCGCCTAGCAGTATGAGAAGAATCCTGGCTGATATTCTTCCTAACGAATAAGCTAACGCTAGAAGCAGGCCCTCTTTGTGTAACAGGAGAAATCCGTGCAAAGTGAATAAAAAAAACATCATCACGTCATTTCCCTGTTGGGGTGGCAGATAGGACTTTTTTCTATCACTATACTTTCTTTTCCTCCACTACACCCATACATCATTTTTATTTTATTCCTTACCATTCCTTTTTTTCAAAACTTGATTCACTTGGTCCAGCCGTTCTTTCTCGTTCAGCCATGCTTGCATTGTAAATTTGTTAAGTTAGATTTTCGATACCTATCCTTTGAAGATGTCCAAACCACTACAATATTCCCTATTTAAATACCTTCACGTCATTTCCTCGTTGAGGTACGCAGATAGGATAGAGCACTAAACTTTCAAAATCAATGCATACCTCTTTTACTCGTACATTCACATAAACTGCCCCGCCACCGCCTCTTATCTCGCCGAAAATTTTCAGCGTCTTTCCGATCATGGACTTGCGCTGCGCTCAGACAGAGGCTGTTTATTGACGTTCTCAGTTCACCGCTGTTCTTTTTTTACGTCGTCCTTTACTGTCCATGCAGGTAGTCTTTAAAACTAGTTACAAACCAATATTAGACTCGCTCCGTCCTTGGCACGCTTAAAGAAGCGACTGAAAAATCCTCTTAATTTATAGTAAGTAATATAAGATGTCCCATTCCCTGATTTTTCTTTCCTGTCCCCCATCCTTTCCTTTTCCTTTGATTGATGATATATCACTTTTACTTTAATATGCAAACACGTAAAGGATATTACACAATATAGGTAATTTGCGAATTAAATACCATATGTCCATAAATTTCAAAAATATGAATAATCTCTTGAATATTTTTTACGACAATGTAACTTGCTTTATTTACTTTTGTCTGGTTGATTGAAAGAGATTGCCGCCTGGCAATAAACCCGCCAGATTCTATTTGCAACGAAGTGTTAAATAAATAAAAGTAATTAAAGCTGAAGAAGATCCTTCGACTTACCTCATTTATTTGGTCGCGTCATGAAAGAGTGTTATTCACTTTACTCCACGGTTTTTAAATGTTTAATTGAATGGTATGATAGTCATTAAGTTATATTGGAGGAAGTAATGGTATGATAGTCATTAAGTTGTATTGGAGGAAGTAAATCAGCATTAAGTTTGCTGAAAAGCTAAAGCACTGCAAATAACGGTTAATCATTACGTTAGGAAATACCGTTACACTCGTAGATAATAAAACATTATTAATACAAGGAAAATTTATAAAGCGCCGTTAAGAGAGCAGTCTTATTTAACCTTTCCCTTACTGAGCTAAAAAAAATCCTCCCGTTCCGGTGCTGTATATTCAATACACATCACAAGTAAATATGAGCGATCTAAAATAAGAACATTTATAGCTTAAATTAATTAAATTTGAAGTCAAAAGTAATAATAATTGAAATTTAATTGCTAAAAACATACAAAAAAACATCGGCCGAAGTTCACAAAGTGGGCAAAGCGAACACCGAAAGCCACCGACCTATTGAGCGAGAGAAGCGAGCGAACTGAGATTATATTCTTGCGTTCCCATGTACCGAAGTAGAGTGAGACGTGAATAGCGTCGAGGCCTCACCCATAGCGGTTTTTTAGAATAAATATACCTACGTCACACACTGGCACACGTTTGATTGTATTGGTGAATTAATTCCCGATTTTCACAAAATATCTCTGATGTGGCAGATAAGTGCTAATTAATATTGATATTATTTTTTTTCATTCAATGCGTAAATGTATTACGGAGGAATACCTGAAGTCTGAACCCAGTATTTATTATATTTATAGAAATATTAAAGTTTTTAGAAGCAATGTATACTAGTTACACATCATAGGACATGAAGGGTTAATGCACTATCGAAAATCGAAATCTAAACCTCGAAGTGAATAACAAGCGATTTACCAATTAGATAACGGAGGTTTAATTTCATGTTAGTTTGACTCTGTAACTGCGTAGGAAAATCCAATGTCAAATAAAATATATGTTATCAAATGTGGTTTATCAATTTTTTATCGAAGCTTCTGTTCCTTGAATATCATACACGTGTTTATTATCGTCATGATTTTTATTTAAATGCTTTCCTCACATTTAAATAAAGGTAGGGGTAGCCTGTTCTTTGTTTGGACAACAAGATTTACGTAAAACAACTATTAATACGGAGCAATATTTTATCGAATGCTTCTGTTCCTTGCGTCATGGTCTTTATTTTAATGCTTTTCTCGCAGGGTTATCTTCATTGTTTGGGGAAGAACAGCTAACATACGTGCAACAAGTATTAACAAGGAACAATATTTTATCGAATGATTCTTTTCCTTGAATGCATTACGTTATGCTCTTTATTTTAATGTTTTCCTCGTAGGGGGGGGGGGGGGGGGGGGGGGGCTGTTGTGTTTTGTTTGGACAAAAACAGTTACGTGCAACAAGTATTAATAAGGAACAATATTTTATCGAATGATTCTATTCCTTGAATACTCGTATATATCATCATGATCTTTATTTTAATGTTTTTCTTGTAGGGGTAGCCCGTTCTTTGTTTGTGCAAAAACAGTTACGTGCAACAAGGCAATTAATACGGAACAATATTTTATTGAATGATTCTGTTCCTTGAATATGTATCGTCATGTTCTTTTTTTTAATGCTTTTCTTGTTGGATGGGTAGACTGTTCGTTGTTTGGACAAAAACAGTTACGTGCAACAAGTATTAACACGTAAAATTTGGCGATAGCGCTGTTATTAGATACATACACGTCATCACGCCGTTTCCTTGTCGGTTAGACAGATAGGAGAGAGTGCCAGACTTTCCTATCGCGACACACATATTAATACATCAATCTTAACTTAACCCCCCCCCCCCCATGTTTTTTTCTCAGTTTATGCATTTCTACAGCATTTATTTGGCTCCTTTCAATATTTTTCCATGTACACGTTTCACTCTTATAAATCAAATTTGTACTTAAATACTGTTGTAGATCTTGAAAGATATTGATACTGTCTGGTTCGAGTAGATACGTTTTAGTGCCTCATTGAATTTGTTTCCTATCGCTACACGCCACCATCTGAGAAAATACTACCTAAATAACATAATACTTCAACTTACTCTAATTTTTTATAACACACTAATTTACTTTTCCTTTCACACTTTTCTATCACAATGATTTTGGATTTCCCATTATTCCTTCTCTGATCTTTCTCTTAAGATATTTCATACAATTTTCTTATCAGACTCTGTAATTCATCCTCATTCTTCGTAGCCATTCACACCTGTCTACTCCGTCTGTATCCTTTCCCTACAAAGCTTCTACTGTCTTCTCCAGCCCTTCCCCGGGTTTGGAAATGCCATAAAACGTCTCTATCCTGGTCGGTTCACAGTCTGGTAAACCAAGTTCTTTCATGTCATGGTGTATAACGTTGTATAAGTAAAGGATAATACATGTACAGTGACATAGTTCCTCTATTGTATTACATTTTTATTGTCTACAGTACAGCCTAGCGGACGTATTGCCATGTGGTAATCTCTTTCAACCGATCAGAAAGATGCTTCAACGCTCCTCTTTTTTTTCCTCTTCACGTCGTTCTTTAGTGACCATGCAGTGAGACTCTGGAATCAGTTACAAACCAATGTTAGACTCGTTCCATCCTTGGCATGCTTTAAGAAGTGACTGAAAAAACTGTTAATATCTAGTCAGTAATATAACGTGTTTCATTCCTGATTTTTATCTCTTTCTTCTCTACTATGTCTTTCTTTTCTTTTGATTGAAGATATCTCACTTTATATGAAAATTTTCCGTCTTGTAGGGTTTGTGGGCATATGTCAACGTATGTGTTCATGGATTTTGTGGGAATGGATAGTCATTTGAATGATTTATGCGATCATATAACTTGTTTTATTTACTTTTGTCTGGTTGATTGGAAGAGATTGCCGCCTGGCAACCACTAGATTGTTTTTGCAATAAAAGTGTTAAATAAATAAAAATGCCTTAAGTGAAAAACAGACTGGAAACCTTTTAAAAAAAATTTGGGTTCCAACGGGAATCAAACCCGAGACTTCCGGGTTGAGAGGCAGGCGCTTTACCAACTAGGCCACGGAGGTCGTTCTCTGAAAACTTTTTTTTAATTACAATTTAAGTTTTTACTAAGATTTTATCGTCCAAAGGTTGAATGTCTCTGGTGTGATGAACCAGCGAATCTTCGACTGTTTCGGTAATCAATTTTTCATTTAAACTTTCACTCGCTGACAGATGTCTGTAATCTGTAAAGTAACGACCGATTTATTCCAGTGCCTAAGTTCATTTGTCATAAAAACAAGCGATGCACGTGTGTCGGTCAGTCCCAAAACATAACACATTATTCAGCAAATAAAATTTCTCTGGAAAGATAAAACGGTACATTCAAACGTAAATACTATTTCGCAGTATCTCTTTTTGTATACGTTCACATATTGTACCATCTTCTACATCCATACACCTCGCCATACATGCTCTTTTTTTCTTCTCACTTGTCCTTCCGTGGTTGCAGTCCTAAGACTGGTTTGCAGCAATTTGAACTCTTCTCCTCCATTCCCCCCTGTCCTGTGCGGCTCTTTTTAAGTCTGTATATGTTGAGCAGCGCACGTCCACCAACAGGTCCTCCAGGTACTCTCGGCGTGGGCGTCCCCTAGAGTTTGTCCCCTCGGTCATACCCTTCATTATGGCATGCAAGAGGTCCTCTTGTCGTATTATATGACCGATCCATCTTGCACGCCTTTCGGACAGGATCCTGAGCAGGTGCCTTCCTCCTTCGATTCGTTGGAGAACCTCTTCATTTGTGATGCAGTCTCTCCAGGAAATTCCTAATAGTCTTCTATAGGACCACATCTCAAAAGCCTCTAGTCTTCGTCTATCTCTTTCGGATAGGCACGATGTCTCGCAGCCGTACATCAAGATACTCCATACATAGGTCTTGATGAGGAGTATTCTCAGTTTTAGGTCTATATTATTTGATTCTATTATTTTCGACCTTTTATTAAATGCAAGTCTAGCCTGATGTATACGGCTGTCGACCTCGCTCTTGGACCGACCTCACTTGTACTTATTTTTAATTATTTAAAATAATTTCATTTAGTACGTTTTCTACACTCTCCATTCATTTTCAACATTATAACATTACTAGTGTATATTTTTTTGGAACACGTATTTAATATCAATTGTATTAGTTTGTCATTTCGTGTACAAAAAACATTTATTCTCCATTTATTTTTAAATGTCTATCAAAATCTATTCACTGTTATTTTATGATAAGAATTACTTAGAAGTCTTTGTCGTTGTTGGGCCTCGTAATCGAGGATCTCCTCGCCATCCCCAACGTAAATTCAGTTGGAAAGCGAGACTGTGCTGTGGAATGTTTTTTTTAAGTGAGTAGGTTGTTGCACACCAGCAAACTCACCGATCACACTGATGTACTAAATCCGATGGCACACCGAAGTGAGACGTTCGGAGCACAGCGGTATATATTCCCCCCCCCCATTTTTTGGAAGAATAGATATGACTGAAGTCATAGGTATTCTTATAGCACTGAATACTACATGTAAATATACCTGTGTCATTCGAGGGGAGTAGAACAGCGCGAGGTTCGAACCGACTACCTTATGCACGAAAGTTCAGTGCGTTACCGCACGGTCATGCATCTAGAAGAATAGATAATGAGGATTGCCAGGTTAAGAAACAAACCTGTTGGTAGTATTTTGTAGCATTACCAAAAAGCATGTGTTTGTTTATACATCTTGGCGACCTCCATGGCCTAAATTTGAAAAAAACCTTGGAAAATGTAAAACGACAATATTTATCAAATTCTGATCAAAGGAAGAGTGATAGTTTTTATAATATGAAAGTATGTACGACGAGGTGTATGGACGGGGAAAAAAAGCGAAAAATTGTGAGAGATTTGTATGAAGATATCTATTCGGTCTGCCTACTCCAATGCAGACATAGCATGATGGTAATGGTGCTGAAAGACGACTTTCGTGGCCAAGTTGTTAAGACAGGTATCTTCCGATCGAGAGATACGTGTTCGATTTCTATTGGTGTTCGATTTGGTTAAAAAGCCTCCCGATATGGGTTTCACTTAATATTTCTTTAACGTCTTTGTGGTTGGTTGAAAAAGATTTCCACAATTGGCAATAAATCCACCAGAGTGTACTGTATACAACGAAAGTGTTACTGTACTGAGCGAAAACTTTTTATCAAGAAAATTGTAGTTTATTTGCGGTTATTAAATTTTTTCTTATGTATAAGGAATGATTTTAAAATAAATATCGTATATCATATTTTGATTTGGGCAAGAGGCACAAGTTCATTGCACAAAAATATTAAAATTTTAAAGCCTCAATCTGTCACTCGATTATCTTTCCGGTTGGTCAAAATCCTTGTTTATTGTTGAAATGACACACATCAACCATATTCGTGTATAAAATTTTCATTATATTAGTACAGCCTTGATATTTTAGTCTTATTCTATTATTATAAAAGCGTGCCAAATTAGATCTTGTAATTTGTTTAGTCAAACACTGTTACATAATTCCACTTTATGTCTTCATCATGGGAGCATTATTGTTACCATCATTTTTAGTTACCATCGGGAATCGAATGGAAAACGAGCACATTATCAACTAAGCTACGGTGAGTGGTGTATGTATTTTTTCACACATTTAAAAAAAAAAAAAAAAACAACGAAAATGGCTAAGAATACGCTTTAAAATTTAAAATCACTCAAATTTGAAGGCGACTTATCTCTTATACTACAATCATAGTTAAACCATGTGTTGCATGTTTTAAATTTTAACTCGTTGTTAATACAATTAACACGGGAATAAAAAGAAATATATAAAGAGATATTAAATACTTTTTAAAACATAGATTCAACTATGACATTTTGACTCGCTGGCGAAGTGGTTAGGGAATGATTTGACGACTGCGAGTCTAGTGCGTAGTGAAAACTTTCTATTTTTCGAGTCGTTTTCATTCTGTACAAAAACAGAAGTCGACATTTGTCGTTATGTGTTTTGTGAAAGCCCTTTCGCACGGTAACAAAATAAAGTCAAACATTTTATCATCGTTAAATTATTTTGTTAATTGGGTTAGCAGATAAAAAATACTAAAGGACCATAAAAAAACACAATATAGTACTTCAATAAACTTGTTTTAACATTCTGTTTGTTTCCTTTAAAAGACCGAATCAACACAGTGACAATTATAATGAAAGAAGGTCTCATTGCCTAATTCTATAGAAATCGAACAATTTTTATTTATCAATAAATGATAAATTTCTCACTATCATTATTACCATCACGCCATGCCGCTTTTATGGTAAGCAGAAATAAGTGATCTTCACTTTATTTCATCATGAAACATTCTCTTTTACCCCGTAAATACATCCCGCTATATATTCTCCTATTATAAAAGTTTTTCAATGTTCCCTGTTTCAGAATTTGGTTAATTTGGACGTGTTATTTTTTTCTAGTTTTTTCAATGTTTTCGCACATTCTACCTATATGCTATTGAAATAGTATACATTAGTTTTGTAAAAAAAATCATCATTCATTCTTTCTACGTGGCCGAACCATCTAAAAGCTCTTTTCTTAATTTGAAACATTGCATTTTCTCTCAGTTCTAATTTTCTTCTTCTTCCTTTTTCAGTCATGCTTGTATGTTGTCAAATCATCTAATATTAGAATAATGCAGTAACAACGTTCCTTCAACATATGTGTCTAGATAAAACGGAGTAAATAAAATAAATAAATTTTACAATTTCTATGGTGCTATTTCATAACACTAGTAAACTCAAGTACACTCCAGTAAATTATTTAAGGTAACTTCTAGAGTTAGTTCCAGGATATCGATAAATTCAGATTAAAAATACTTCCAAGTAACATCGTACAGGAAACGCCGAGAATCGAACCTGGAACGTATTGGGTACAAAGCATGCATGCTAATGGCATCAATACGAAATTCTGTAGATGACGAACTTATTTGTGTTGACCAGTTGCCCGATTAGCAATCACATTTTTAAGGTCAAAAAACGGTTGAAGGATCGCAAGCAGGTTTTTATATTTCATGAAAAACAAATAATCTTATAGATTTCCTTTTCCTTGTTTCATTACAGATTCCCTTTTCTCATTCTTTAAGGTTCCCCTTTCCTTGAGGGGAAAAAATGCGTCGATGTTCTGATGATTTTTTGTTGTTGAAAGCTACTTCTTAAGTCAACAGCTTTACATACTGTTAGGTTTTAACATAAGTTGTGTCCGTTTTTTTCCAAATTTAAAAATGAGCACCAAAAGTAAAACAAAATGATAAAGTCTATAATTCATTCGAAAGAAAATTTTCTGCTCTACAAGATTTTGTGTTTGCTTTTACGTTACATATATTATTTTATTTGATTACAAGCCTTGAAAATGGAATGTCAAATAGACGAAAGTGAGCATTTTCGACACCTCCTTCTGTTCGCGTTCAATCGAGGGAATAAAGCTGGTAAAGCTGCTCGCGACATTTGCAAAGTGTACGGTAAAGATGCTATCAATTAAAGGACAGCTTGTCTATGGTTTTCACGTTACAAAGACGGTAATTTCGACCTGAAAGACATGGAGCGTTCCGGACGACAAGTGGACTTCGATGAGGATCGCTTAAACCATATTATTTATGAAGATCCCCTCAAACATTTTTCATCACCATTTTCAAACCATTTTTCATCACCGGTAATGATGCGGTAAAGGAACCTTTGCTTGTGGCTATGCGTAGCTCGATGACGCGCGAGCAAACCAGCAGAAATTGTCGAACGTTGATTTTTATAGTTTTCACTCAAAACATGTGGAACCCAAGCGCCGAACTTCTGGACTTTTCCCATTGATTTAAGACGGCGGTATATAGTCATGTGACTACAATTCATCTGCTCAGCCAATTCTACGGTGGTTTGAAGGGGATCTTCATGAATAATATGGTTTAAGCGGTCCTCATCGAAGTCCACTGGAGGTGTCTAAAATACTCACTTTCGTCTACTTGACATTCCATTTTGAAGGCTTGTAATCAAACAAAATAATATATGTAACGTAAAAGCAAACACAATATCTTGTAGAGCAGAAAGTTTTTCTTCTTTCGAATTCTTTCGAATGACGTATAACCTTTACCATTTTGTTTTACTATTGGTGCTCATTTTGAAATTGGAAAAATACGGACACAACTTATGTTAACACCCAATACATTACAGGAGGATTAATACACCCCTCCAGTTTTCAAAATACCACAGATTAATATGTTTGTGACACATTTTCCTAAAATATATATTTGTAATGTCCATTTTGATAATTTTATCATTTTATCTAATTTATATCTTATCAGTCGTTCAAATACTTTATGTATAAATTTTTTTTAACAGTCAAATATATGATACTGACCCGGCAATATCATAAAATTTCTCACGGTGTGTTCAGTACATATTTTTGTTTCTAATAATAATAATAATATTTATCTAAATTAGATTAAAAAAAGGTTAATTTCAAGTGTCTAAAAAAAGTGAAAAATCTTTTTGAAACAAAATACAGACGATTATTATTCAAACCCAATTAACGAATCTCAGTGGCAAGTAAATCAAAATATTGAATAAGCCAAAATGGACGTCTCCCGGGATACATCACCATTGTTATATTCACCCAATAACGATACCTTCAATCAAACAATTCAGTGTAATGATCCTGAATTATCGATGTTTCACCAGTATCTATATAATGGTGCTCAATATCCTAATTTTAGGAATGAACCTTCAGAATATACAGAACAATTTCAACAGGCTGAAAGACAAACAACTTATTGGAAAGAAAAACAATTAGATGAATGCTGTTTGATGCAAAATCAAATGGTTCCTTCGTATGAATACCCTCACGAAATAATATGCCAGCAAGATACGTGGCAATCAATATACCAGCAAGATCTGTGCCAATCAATATACCAGCAAGATCTGAGCCAATCAATATACCAGCAAGATCCGAACTTAGTGCAAACAATGGATATAACACCAAATATCGATAAAGAATCTGAAGAATACAAAATGAAAAGGCGGAAGAACAATGAAGCTGTGAGGAAGACCAGGACGAAAGCAAAAGAGCAGAAGCAAAGACTTGAAGAAGATCTCGAGAATTGCAAGAAAGAGATGATAATTTTAAAGGATATTCTAGAAGAAGTGAGGCATTTGAAGATTCCAATCGTAGAAGAAATATTATTAAAATATAAATCTTAACCTGAACTTGATTGAGTAAATTGCATCTGTACGAGTAGTTGGACTTGGAACGCTTGATTTACTCAATCCTCAATAGTTGTAAAAAGAAAACATGCAAAATCTGTAAGAAAAAAGTGAAATAATCTGAACTTTCTTGTGAAAATTGTATATAAAGAAGGAACTCTTCTGTATCCAGATTGATAATTACCTGTTTGGAATCAGACTATATCATACTCAACTTGATGTATTTTAGAGTTCAGTTAAACAAAGAAATTTACCACAAGTTATAAATATTATTGTGGTTAAAAAGGACTGAATCATTAACATTGAATATTTATGAAGTGAATTTCGTATATTATTTTTTTAACTGAGGCTTTGACAGGAGTTTACCGTAGTATTCTGGATCCGTATTAAACAATACCGCATTATTCCGGATCCATAAAGAACTATGTCAGGTTTTCATCGAAAACTTGAAATATGAGGGTGCATCAAATAGTAACGAGATTTTTTTGTTTTCATTTTTTATTTGCAGAAAGAAAAAGGCGAAGTACAAATAATTTCCTGCTTTAGAAATTCATTTTTCTCAGCGAATCGATAGTTTTTTTTATCTCGTCATCGTAAAAATAAGTGGGTTGTGTCAGCAGCCAATTGCGCACAAATCCCTCTACTCTTTCTCTACGGCGATATATCAGGACTATAAAGAGATATATCAGCACTATAAGTTCCAGTCGTGAAGTGGTGTATCCAAGTTTCATCGCAGGTGACGATGCGACTCAAAAACGCGTTCCCTTTTTGTACAAACCGCGCCAAAAGCAGCTCACAGACGTGCAAACGTGCCAACTTTGGTTCTGCAGTCAAAAGACGTGGGACCCATCGAGCAAACACTTTACGGAATCCTAGTTCCTATGAGATTATGGATTGAGTGCTCCCATAACTTATTCCTATCTCAGAACAAATTTCAGAAACCGTCAAACGTCGGTTGCCTTCCAGAAGATCACGAATGGCATTAATGTGCCGTCAGTCTCCGCAGAATTTCGGTCGGTTTTACGTCCTCACGAGCGAGAAACTTGATAATTATGCATTGCGTTATCGACGGGTGCACATCTTTCTCAGACATCGTGTCCCATACTAATGATGGAATATGCCGAGGCCAGCCGACCGCTCTTCCCATTCCTGATATCTCCTCGAGGCGGCCGCGTGCTCCGTTAAAAATTACGCGTTCTAAAACCAAAGTCTCGTTTATATTTGATCCACCCTCGTACGTATGTATTGAACCATGCCAAGCTCTTCGCGAGCAGTATTACGAGTATATTATGCTACGTGGTAAAATAATGGAAAATGTTTATATTGAAAGTGTGTTTTCTTCACAAATTCACAAAGTATTTTTACACATTAAAAATTAACAATTTGATTTTTTAATTTAGAATGTTTTTATTCTATGTTTAGTGTTAAATATATGCAAGTATATACATATTTAATTGTTAATTTTTATTTAATCATCTATCTTATTTGTTCATAATAATATATTCTATAATACTTTGATTGATTTTTATTTATCTTATAATACAAATATATTGTAATAATTTAACAATGCGTATTTTTATTCTTAAAAATACTGATATATTTTATAACACAATGAAAAAAAATCTAAAATACCAAAAATATTGTTTTTTTTAGTATATTTGTTATTATTCTTTCATATAAATTTTTTCTTTTATTTTTTAAATAAATAACATTTATGACTATAATATAATAATTATTCTTATTAATAAATGTTTTTTAAAGCATAATGAAGTGTATTTGTTTTTATTTATTTTAAAAAGGTTAGTTTCGGTTCGTTTTGAATGTAATACATTCGATCTGGTTTGATTGAACGTGTATTTGAAAATGGGTATTTAAATATGCAGAAAGAATCCAATCCCAAACGATTTTTTTTGGTTTATTTAAAATATCGAATAAGCATTTCAGAGTATTTCATTTTGAATTGCGTTTTAGCATTGCATTCCATACAAAAAACGAGAATAGAAAAAGAATATCAAGGAAAGTGTGGTTGGATCAATTTAATGATATTTTGAAAGAAACGTAGAAAGTCAGAGAAATTTAAGGAGTTGTATGAGAAGGTTTGGGGATGTAGAATAGGCGAAGAAGGTGTATCGAGATATGAAAGTCTGGCGCACTCTCTTTTATGCTTACGGCGACCCCGACAGGGAAATGGCATGGTGGTATGACAGTATGTACGTTTATAATATTAAATGTTATTTATATAGCGATTCGAAATTTAAGGTGTGTAAATCGCTTATTTATTTATTTATTTAACATGCAATTACATCTGTTGGATTTATTGCTTTAAATATTTTTTTCCCAATCAACTACCTTTTGCTACATAATTAATGTTCATATCGAAGGCCCTGCCTTTAACTTAAGAAAAGTAAAAAAAAGCATTGCAATGAAAATGGAGATAAATATGGGATTTAAGGAATATTTTAAGATAAACAATGCTTCTTTAATTAATTCTTAAAAATCTGATTGAGTCTGAAAGATCGTTTTAAAGCCGAGTCGAATGAATCGCAATAGACGATATGTAGAATGATGTATTATGCGTTGTTATACTGGTACAAAGCATTTGACTGTCATTAGATCGTAGGGACAGTACAAAATTGAAATTTTCACGCAGAAAGAAAATATAAATTTTCACATACATACTGAGTACAGCTTGAAATCTGTGGCGTTATGGCAGAAGCTGATATGTCCGTTTTACCTTAGTTTACAGGAGAATAAATATTAACTTGTTTATAAGCTGTTAAGATCAGTACAAATAAGAATTTTTTAAGTTTTTCCAAGCGACATATCTTTTGTTTGGATAATGACTGACACCAAGTTTTGCCATAAATTGCTGAAAAATATTTTCCATACATTGGGGGAATAAACACAAAATGACAAAAAACGGGCATAGCAACTTCTGCCATAATGCCACAGAAATATTCAAAACTTCAAAGATGGTATTTAGACATGTTGTCCATTATAATGGACACAGAGTTCATATGTACTTTGTAAACAATTGTGTGTTATATTTCTGTTCCCAATAATAACCAATGAAGTGTTGGATACTGTTCTACTGACTTGGAACGTTTTGGGCCATATATCTAAACTAATACGACAGTATATTGCATTTAGTGTATATGTAAATAATACACTCTCAAGCAAGAATATTTTTTAAAACTATAGAATTAATTCAGGTCTGAAGAGATTAAGCCATTGGAGTTTCGCACGATATTCCGATATATGATAATATTTTTTTAGATTAAAAAAATGAGCATATATGCTAAAACAAAAATATAATTAATAATAACAATAATTTACTTTATTTAAAAATATTCTATAATACGCAAAGTTGAAACGAAATTTGAACTTTATGTTTTTTAGTAATATTGTCAAGTTTTGATAATTCCGTGTAGATATATATACTGAAACATAAATTTGAAGATAATTTTGCAGAACTATTTGATGCTTAAAAACTAAGATAACATTGTTGTGGTGTGAGCTGTTTTGACTTGAATTGGGCTTGATTAATATTGTCAAATTCTATAAAAACTATAAAGATAACATTGTTGTGGTGTGAGCTGTTTTGACTTGGATTGGGCTTGATTAATATTGTCAAGTTCTATAAAAACTATAAAGATACCATTGTTGTGGTGTGAGCTGTTTTGACTTGAATTAGGCTTGATTAATATTGTCAAATTCTATAAAAACTATAAAGATAACATTGTTGTGGTGTGAGCTGTTTTGACTTGGATTGGGCTTGATTAATGTTGTCAAGTTCTATAAAAAATCCGTGTACATAGTCCGAAGCATAAATTTGACGATACTTTTGTACAAGTGTTTGAAATAAATATAACATTATAGTGGTGTGAGCTATTTTGACTTGGCTTGGGTTATATTATCAAGTTCTATGTGAAATTCCGCGTAGATAAATATCAATTTCCTGATAATTTTGCACTAGTCTTTGATGCTTAAAGTATATACCATAAATAACACTGCTGTGGTATTGACTAAGATTGTTTTGACTGGGTCTGTTGTCTATGCGTGCTGCTTTATCAAAGCTGTTTTGGTGAATTTATTTTATCGTGCGCTATTTTGACGGAACACTGATTTTTATAAAATTTTACTTAATAACTACTACTAATGTTTTTTTTTTAAATTTTTATAACTTCTTAAGATCTCTCCTATTATTTTTCTTTCTTTATATGTTAACATTACCATGTTTTACCACGTTTCTTTGAATAGGAACGAATGTAATCTACACAATTAAACATATTTTTATTAATTATATAATAGTACATGTAAAAATATTATGGCCAATTCTAAAGGGACATTGAAATATGGGAAGCAATAGGGAACAAGATAAACCGAGCATTTAATGTAATATAATAACCGAGCAATATCAAAAATGATGAATCATAATAATTTATTAATGTCCACCTTAATGTATCGGAATGAAAATGAATGCCGTGAAGATACGTGCATTATGAAACATTTGTGCAGTGTAAATGTATGACATAAGACATCAGAAAAGAATGCATGAATAAAATAATTGTAGTGTACGTGAGACGAAGAAAGGGTGCTTTAAAATGGTTTGGTTATGTGGAGAGAATGAGTATAAGATGTGCGTGGAAAAGGCAGACCGAGAAAAACGTAGTCGGATTAAGTTGGTTAGATTTAGAAAAAAAGTAAAATGCAGAATATGAATAGTCGAAGATCATGTATAACGATATGTATAGATATGGAGAAGCAAAAGTTGTGCCGTTGGAAAAAAATATTGTAGATATGTTCTCACTGCCTACCCCACAAGTGATCCGGTGTGATGATATGTATGTATATATTCTATGATATAATGCCACCTCATATCTCTTCCTCTTTACGTATTTGATACAACCCACCAACTATTCAGTTCAAATCTGAAAGAACGAAGAGACTATTCTGGGCTAGAAGTAAGGATGTAGTATTGCATTGTATTTAACTACACTTTCAGTTTGTAAGATACCACCAGGCGTTTTTATTGCTATGTGGCATTCACTTCCAACTAACCAGGAATGTATTAAATGAGTCTTGTGAACACTAGACTAGAACCTTTGAATTCCGGGAAAAGTAATCGCTTTACAAATCGTCATTCTCGCATAATGTTCTGCCCATTGAAGTTGCTATCAAAATATTTTTTTTATATACTGGATGCCTTAGTCTCGTCAAGAACGCTGAGATTTGTGCATTTGTCCTTCCGGACACGGCCCAATCGTCTGATGAAACTTTTTCAACATTAACATTGTCGTACGTTTCATCACGTCGTTTTCCTGCTGGAATAAACAGAGAGGACAAAACGTCAGACTTTACTGCTTCGACACACATATTTACTCCTACAATATTTCTTACTTCTTATTAATCTTTTCAAAATATCATACAGTCCTTGGTCTGCCTTCACTACGCCTTCACTCATATTTACACTATATATTTGCGTTATGGATTTCTTCCTTCATTCGTTCTACGTGTCCAAACTATCTTAGAGTGCTCTTCTTCATCCTACTCACCACATCAGTTTAAAGTTCGCATACCTCCTTTAAGTTTACGTCCTTGTTGTCCATACCACACTCACTTCATTTTATATTCTATAGTATATTTTAAACTAGTAAATTGAAGTGCCGTTCAGGTTCCACTATTACGAAACAACGCTGTCTGCACTAGTCAGATGTGTTGTTCTTCTTGTCTATAGCCTTCCCTGACATTTGCACACTATATTTACTTCGTATGTATTTCTTCATTTATTCCTTTCACGTGCCCAAATCATCTCAAAGTGCTCATTTTCATCGTATTCAACACAACAACTTGTTCACATTCATCCCTAATCACTTCGTTCTGTTTTATGTCGTCGTTCATCATTGCTGGGCCTCGTAGTCGAGGATCCTCTCACCAACATCATTCAGTTAGAAAGTGAAGCTGTGCCATGAAGATTTTTTTTAAGCAAGTGATCCGTTGCACACCAGCAAACTCACCGGCCACATTACCGTACTAGATTCGATGGCACACCAAAGTGAGACGATCGGAGCACACTGACATGTTTTTTTTCCTTATTTTTTTTAAAGAATAGATATGACCGATGTCATAGTAACCTTATACCCTCGAATACTAGGCGGTCATTTTAAAATTTCTGTCGTACATTGTAAAGCATATTTTAAAAAAAAATTTATCCACTTTGCACGGATTTCTCCTGTTACATAAAGAGGGGTTGCTTCTACCGTTAGTTTATTCGTTAGGAAGAATATCAGCCAGGATTCTTCTCATACTGCTAGACGGTACCGAGAATATATCCAGTGTCATTCAGTTGGTTCAATATCTCTATACCACGCGTGACTGAGTGTTTAGCTATGATATTCGTCCTGTAAGTTGGTATGTAGAACAGAGGGTGATGCCTTGCACGGCTATATTTATTGGGTACATATAAACTTAGTGCTTCTAGAATCGTGGGACAGTTAAAGCAACCTTGAAAACCCTTAAGTAGGAATAGCGCAATGGATTCTTGCCTTCTTGTTTCGAGGCTTCTATAGTTATACACCGTGATAAGTTCGACATGGTAAGCATATTTTGGGTTCTCTTGATATTCTCATTATAAAACGGAGTAGTTTGTAACAGTCTGATATCAAACGCGAGACATGGTTAACGAACGTGAGTCCGACATCAAAGATCACGCAAAAATATTTTAAATCAAAGGGTTGAAGAAGTTCCATAATTTCGAAACAGCATTGTCTGTACTAGTCACCTATCTATGTGTTGGTCTTGTTTTATTTTTCTACTCTTTTGGAAAATGTGTCTTGTTTTTGTCTGACAGGTATGTGCAAACGCACATTTCTGTCATGTGCGTTAATTCAAAACATTTGATCGGTGGGTCAAATAGATTTGGTTGTCAGTCCGTGCGTGCGCTGCGTAATAATCCAAACTTTCTATTTTCAATTTCGTTTCGGACAATCGTAACAAGTAATTACCTTGGACGGCCGAATCTTCTGACTTATTGAAATTTTTGGCTGGGGTGAATATCAAGCCTGATAGAATCAAATTCAAACCACTCTTAACGAGTATATGCTGTTGTCTAACATCTAATTTTGTTTCAACGCCATCTTCAATATTAAGAGAATGAGTGGATTTAAAAAAATCGAAACAGATATACCACTAAGATCAAGTATGTGGACAAATACCATACCGGCAAAGCCAAGCGCAAGATCAGGTGATATTATATTTAAAAATTGATATCTTTACCCTCGGTAGCATGTCAGCTGGAGCCAATAGAAGACGTGTTGTGTCGATACTATCTGTCCAATAGAAATGAAATACAAAACATTGTTTATATTTAGTTAACATTCTCTTTTATTCAAAATACACTCCTTGTGAGTCAATACAATACTGGAAGCGGTTGTAGAATTTTCCAAAATGCCTCCAAAATCACGGTCGAAGCCTTCAGGATGTCTGAAATCGTGTCGAAATACTCGTATGTTGCCAAATTATCTAATATTAGAATAATACAGGAACAACATTGCTTCAACATATCTGTCTAGATAAAACAGTGTAAATAAAATAAATAAATACATCAATCTTACAATTTCTATAGTGCTATTTCATAACACTAGTTAACTCAAGTACACTCCAGTAAATTATTAAGGTAGCTTCCAGAGTAAGTTCCAGGATATCGATACATTCAGATTAAAAAGACTTCCAAGGAACACCGTACGGGAAACGCCGAGAATCGAACCTGGAACGTTTTGGGTACAAAGCATGCATGCTAACTACTAGGTAATAATGCTATCAATACGAAATTCTGTAGATGACGAACTTATTTGTGTTGACCAGTTGCCCGATTAGCAATCACATTTTTAAGGTCAAAAGACGGTTGAAGGATCGTAAGCAGGTTTTTATATTTTATGAACAACAAATAATCTTATATATTCCCTTTTCCTTGTTTCATTACAGATTCCCTTTTCTCATTCTTTAAGATTCCCCTTTCCTTGAGTGAAAAAATGCGTCGATGTTCCGAGGAATTTTTGTTGTTGAAAGCTACTTCTTAAGTCAACAGCTTTACATACTACATTACACGAGGACTAATACACCCCTCCAGTTTTCAAAATACGACAGATAAATATATTTGTGACACATTTTCCTAAAATATATATTTGTTTTGTCCATTTTGAACATTTTATCATTTTATCTAATTTATATCTTATCAGTCATTCAAGCACTTTTTCTTGTAACTTTTTTTCAGTCAGAAATGTGATACTGACCTGGCAATATCATAAAATTTCTTACGGTGTGTTCAGTAATAATTTTTGTTTCTAATAATAATAATACTAATAATAATATTTATCTAAATTAGATAATAAAAAAACTGTTAATTTCAAGTGTCGTAAAATAGTGAAAAATCTATTTGAAAGAAAATACAGACGATTATTCAAACACAATTAATGGATCTCAGTTGACAAGTACAATCAAAATATTGAATAATCTAAAATGAACGGCCCCCGGGATGTATCACAATTGCTATATTCACAAAATAGCGATATCTTCGATAAAACAATTCAATTTAATGAACCTGCTTTTAGGAATGAGCCTTCAGAATACACAGAAGTATTTCAACAGGTTGAAAAACAAACAACTGACTGGAAAGAAAATTACTTCAATGAATGCCGTTTGATACAAGATCCTTTTGTTCCTTTAGATGAATTCTGTTACCAATTAATATACCAGCAAGGTATGTGCCAGCAAGATCCGTACTTAGTGCAAATAAAGGATACAAAACCAAATATCGATAAAGAATCTGAAGAATACAAAATGAAAAGGCGGAAGAACAATGAAGCTGTGAGGAAGACCAGGACGAAAGCAAAAGAACAGAAGCAAAGACTTGAAGAAGATCTTGAGAATTGCAAAAAAGAGATGAAAATTTTAAAGAATATTATAGAAGAAATGAGGCATTTGAAGATTCCAATCGTAGAAGAAATACTAATAAAATATAAAAGATAACCGGAACTTTATTGAGTAAATTGCATCTATAGTTGGACTTGGAACGCTTGATTTACTCAATCCTCAAAATTAAAAAAAAAACATACAAAATTTGTAAGAAAAAAGTGAAATAATCTGAACTTTCTTGTGAAAATTGTATTGTATATACTAATGAACATAGAACGCTTAATTTACTTAATCCTCAAAATTAAAAAAAATGGTCACATAGCTTTGTGGTGTAAAATCAAAATAAATCAAAGCCTGGAAATTGACCAATTAGCCGGGTGAACTATGTTGGGCGTTTATTGAACGAAATCGAATATCCACTTAAATAAGTCAAGCATTTAAGGAACTCTTCAGTATCCAGATTGATAATTACCTGTTTGGAATCAGACTATATCATACTCAACTTGACGTATTTTAGAGTTCAGTTAAACAAAGAAATTGACCACAAGTTATAAATATTATTGTGGTTAAAAAGGATTGAATCATTAACATTGAATATTTATGAAGTGAATTTTATGTACTTTTTTTTAACTGAGGCTTTGACAGGGGTTTGCCGTATTATTTTGGATCCATATTAAACAATATGGATCCAAAATAATACGGCATATAAAATAATTCCGGATTCGTAAAGAGCTATGTCAGAGCTTTACCGAAAACTTGAAATACGAGGGTGAATCAAATATAAACGAGACTTTTTTTATTTAATTATTTTATTTGGAGAAAGAAAAAAATCAAGTATATATCATTTTTCTAAATAATCTGCTTTAGAAATGTTTTTTTCCCAGTGAATCGGTAGTTTTTTTATCCCGTCATATTAAAAAGAAGTGGGTTATGTCAGTAGCCAATTGCGCACAAAACCCTCTAATATATCGTCATCGTTGAATTGTTAGCCTCCTAGAGTTTCTTTCAGTGGCCAAAGAGATGGAAGTCACATGGTGATAGATCAGGGCTTTATGGAGGGGGTCGACGGGTGCACATCTTTCTTAGACATCGTGTGCCATACTAATGACGGAATCTGCCGAGCCGGTTGACCGCTCTATTCAGTCCTAATATCCCCATCCAACACTCCTCGAGGCGTTCGCGCGCTCCGTTTAAAAAAATACGCGCCTTAAAACAAAAGTCTCGTTTATATTTGACCCACCCTCGTACGTAGATATGTATTGAACTATGCCAAGCCCTTCGCGAGCAGAATTATGCTATGCTACGTAGTAAAATAATGGAAATTGTTTATATTGAAAGTGTGTTTTCTCCACTAATTCACAAAGTATTTTTACACATTAAAAATTAACAATTTGATTTTTTAATTTTGAACGTTTTTATTCTATTTTTAGTATTAAATATGGTATATGCAATCCATATTCAATTGTTAATTTTTATTTAATCATCTATCTTATTTGTTTATAATAATAACATACATTCTATAATATAATACTTTGATTGGTTTTTATTTATCTTATGATACAAATGCATTGTAATAATTAAACAATGCGTATTTTTATTCTTAAAAATACTGATATCTTTTTAAACACAATGGAAAAAAATCGAAAATACCAAAAATATTGTTTTTTTTTAAATTTATTTGTTTTTGTTCTTTCATATAAATTTTTTCTTTTATTTTTTTTAATAAATAACATTTATAACTATAATACAATAATTATTTTTATTAATAAATGTTTTTTAAAGCATAATGAAGTGCGTTTATTTTATTATTTTAAAATGGTTGGTTTCGGTTCGTTTTGAAGGTAATATACCATATTTAAAAATGCGCATTAGACATTTTCACATACATACTGAGTAAAGTTTGAATTATTCAACACTCCAAAGAGGGTTAACTAAACGTTGAGATTTCTTCGTGGTCTTATTAAAACCTCTTTAGACCTGGAGTCCATTACAATGGACACAGAGTTTATATGCACTTTGTAAACAACTGTGTGTTATATTTCTGTTCCCAAAAATAACCAATGAAGTGTAGGATACCTACTGTTCTACTGACTTGGAACGTTTTGGGCCATATATCTAAACTGATACGACATTATATTGCATTTAGTGTATATGTAAATAATACACTCTCAAGCAAGAATATTTTTTAAAACTATAGAATTAATTCAGGTCTGAAGATATTAAGCCATTGGAGTCTCGCACGATATTCCGATATATGATAATATTTTTTTAGATTAAAAAGATGAGCATATATGCAAAAACAAAAATGTAATTAATAATAACAATAATGTACTTTATTTAAAAATATTCTATAGTATGCAAAGTTGAAACGAAATTTGAATTTGATATTTTTTTAAGTCATATTGTCAAGTTTTAGTAATTCCATGTAGATACACCGGAACATAAATTTGGAGATAATTTTGCAGAACTGTTTGAAGCTTAAAGTATAAAGATAACATTGTTGTGGTGTGAGCTGTTGTGACTTGGATTGGACGTATATTGTCAAGTTTTTTAAGATATTCCGTGTAAATATACCGAAACATAAATTTGAAGATAATTTTACAGAACTGTTTGAAGCTTAAAAACTATAAAGATAAATTCAAGGGCCTCGTAGTCGAGGATCCTCTCACCAATGTCAATTCAGTTAGAAAGTGAAGCTGTGTCATGAAGTTTTTTTTAAGAAAGTTGCCGTTGCACACCAGCAAACTCACCGGCCATATTGCTGTACTAGATTCAATGGCACACCAAAGTGAGACGATCGGAGCACATCGAGATGTTTTTTTATAAAGAATAGATATGACCGAAGTCATAGTAATCTTAAACCCCCGAATACTAGGCGGTCATTTTTAAATTTCTGTCTTACATTTTAAAATACTCGCATGTTCTAAATCAAAGCGTCGTAGAAGTTCCATAATTTCGAAACAGCATTGGCTGTACTAGTCACCTATATATTTGTTGGTCTTGTTTTATTTTTCTACTCTATTGAAAACTGTGTCTTGTTTGTGTCTGACAGGTATGTGCAAACGCACATTTCTGTCATGTGCGTTGATTCAAAACATTTGATCGGTGGGCCAAATGGATTTGGTTGTCAGTCCGTGCGTGCGCTGCGTAAGAATCCAAACTTTCTACTTTCCATTTCGTTTCGGACAATCGTAACAAGTAATTACCTTGGCGGGCCGAATCTTCTGACTTATTGAAATTTTTGGTCGAGGTGAATATCAAGCCTGATAGAATCAAATTCAAATAACTCTTAACAAGTATATGCTGTTGTCTAACATTAAATTTTGTTTCAACGTCATCTTCAATATTAAGAGAATGAGTGGATTTTTAAAAATCGAAACAGATATCCCACTAAGATCAAGTATGTAGACAAATACCATACCGGCGAAGCCAAGCGCATGATCTGGTGGTATTATAATATATTTAAAAATTGATATCTTTACCCTCGGTAGCATGTCAGCTGGAGCCAATAGAAGACGTGTTGTGTCGATATTATATGTCCAATAGAAATGAAATACAAAACATTGTTTATATTTAGTTCACATCTTTTATTCAAAATACACTCCTTGTGAGTCAATACTCGTACAATACTGGAAGCGGTTGTAAAATTTTCTGAAGTACTCCTGAAACTCATTCTTTATAATTGCCTCCAAAATCGCGGTCGAAACCTTCCTAATGTCTGAAATCGTGTTGAAACCCTGCCAATTTCAGTTTCGGGAATAGCCAGTAGTCGCATTGAGCCGACTCAGGTGAATACATGGGTTGATTGATACTTTTTTTAATAAGAAATCGCGCAATATCTTGCTTTTGTGCGCCGGTGCATTTTTTTGCAACAATGTCCATGCCCTTGTTCCCGGTATTCGGGTCGAACTCTAAAAACCCTAGGCCATAAACGATTCAAAATACCCCAGGTACACATTGGAGTTCACCATTTGACCTTCTGGTGTTTATTCCTTATGGATTATTCCTTTGCAAAAAAGAATACGGTGAGCAGAGTCTTGATTCGGCAGTTCTGCATGCGTTTTTTTCGGTTTTGGAGATTGTGGACCCTTCCATTACGAGCTCTGGCGCTTTGAAAGTGACATACTTAAAGTACCATGTTTAATCACCTGTTACAATGGTTAACATGAAGTTTAGATCCATATCAGCCGCTCTTTTCATGGCTTTGCAGTGTTCCATTCTGCAAGCTTTTTTACCTTTCGTTTGCCCAAATTATTCGTTAAAATGAGATGGACAGTGGATTTAAAAATTCCAGTGAGCTCTTCGATGAGTATAGTAGACGCACAACGATCATTTTGAAGAATTTTAGCCCCTTTTTTAATATTCTCTTCAATTCGAACTGTCAATGATGGTGTAGGCCGTAGATCATCTTGATTGCTCTCTCCACCATCACGAAATCTTGCATACAACTTAAAAACGTTCTTACGATTCATTGCTTTACTACCATAAATAGTGAGAATCACTTCAAAAGTTTCTGTGAAACTTTCACCCAATTTAAAAAAAAATGTCGGCACGTTACTCCATTGTTTCTTTTTCGATCGGGACTCAGAAGGTACTGTCAATTGTTACGTCATTACGAATGAATCAGCAATGCCAACGCTTTGAAACTTTTATAGAAGATAGTCGAAATGTATCGCTAGTTAACTCATTTATTCATCCATAGATGGCGCTGATGGTAACGCAAAAATAAAATCAGTCACCTTTCCCATTGGACAGACCTTGTTAATATTTGGAGAAGATTCTCCATCGTATTCCACGGTGAAAGAGTAGGTCAAACAGTTTCACTTTGGTGGAGAATCGAATGAAGGTGACCCTCGTCATGGCAGACCATCAGAAGCAGCCACTCCTGAGTTGCATTAGTGCAAAAACAAGTGTTGGTAGAAGATTTTCAGTAGAGGGCATCTAAACGTCGTTTTATTTCTGCCAGGCGTTCTTCTTTTGAAAAAAACTTGAAAAATCACGCAATATTAAATGTTTAACATTTCAGAATATAACAAAACAACACGTTGAAAAAAAAAACGTATACAGTCAAACCTCGGGTTACGAACGCCTCTAGTCACGAACAAATCGGCTTACGAACACAATTATCGAACAAATGTTGACTCGACCTGCGTACAATGCCTCGGCTCACGAATTAGTTGTAACGACGCATTACGCAATTACGCATTAGTTGTTCTCAGGTGCGCGCGTTGTGAACATTGTTTGTCGTTGCGTTCGTTGTTCTTGGTATATTTTTTTTTGCTTTATATATATATATAATATACAGTATATATACAATAAAATATATTTCGCATTAAATTAACCCTCATTATGGCTCCTAAGATAGTGAATTTCGGTTTGCGAACATTTCGGCTCGCGAACGGAATCAAAGAACGAATTAAGTTTGTAACCCGAGGTACCACTGTACATAGTACAAATATGAGTGGAAGGCATGTCAGAGGCAGACCAAGTGTGTGATATTCTGAACGAAGGAAACGTAAAAAAATCAGAGAAATCGTAAAAGGTGTATGGATCTAGAAAAGGCTAAGGATGTGTGTCGAGATAGGAAAGCGGAAAGTCTAGCGCTCAGTCATATCTGCCTACCCCGACAGGGAAACGGTGTAATGATATATATGTATGTCACCTGTAATTTTTTTGATAGTATACATTTATAAACTTATTATATTTTAAATCTTTAAACGTGCACTGTTTTTTTTTTAAGAAAAATATGCGAGATTTTTTTAATAAAAACATTTCAAAAAGGGTTGAGACCATAAGTGAAAACTAGTCATGAATCCTTTTAAATAAATAGTATTAACGGAAATCGAGTTCATACCCCCCGGCCTACTCGTAGAAGACTCGTAGACGTCTTACCATTTTACTACGGAGATTGTCATAACTGTAAATTAACAAAAAAAAAGGATTAAAATATATTTTTAATATTTTTAAATCTTATCTTAAATCATCGATTCATAAATCATTTTCGTGGAAAGCGATTATTAAGCGTGGAAAAAAACCAGTTTAATTATATCACCGTAATACGAGTAGTTCAGCTATTTTAATAACGAAAATTTGCGCGAAGATTAAAAAGGTGTGTTCAAAATACTTGTATATAATTCGACCGTGTACCGTTTCAATTTTAACGTAACATTGATTTATTATAATACAAATGTATAGAAATTTCGAACAATTCTTTATTTATTTTTATATATACATTGTACAATATCACTTCCAATCAACCATACAATGGTTTCACCTAATTCTAGGTTAAAGGTGATAAATTAACATTTTTGATGAAGACGAAAAAAACATGGCATATGACACTTGGTTCCTATCAAACAGAAAGGTTTTATGAAAAAAAATAGACTGGAACCCTCTTTAATAAAATAGGTTCCAATGTAAATCGAAACCGCAACTCTCGAGTTGAGAGACAGGTATCTTATTCCTTTATTTATTTAACACACCATTGCAAAAAATAATCTGAAGAGCTTCTTGCCAGTTGGCAATCTCTTCCAACCAACCATACTCTTATCTAAATATTTTTTTTTATATTTATTTTAATTATTTCATACTCATCCCTGTAACATACATAGCCGTCGTTCGTCACTAGACCTCGTAGTCGAGAATCTCTTCGCCATCCTAACGTCAATTCTGTAGGAAAGCGAAGCTGTGCCGTGGAGTGTGTTTTTTTTTAAGTGAGGGAGTCGTTGCACACAGAAGTGAGATTGTTTTTCAAATAATAGATATGACCGAAGTCAAACGTATTCTTAAACCCTCAAATACTAGGCGGAAAAAAGCCTGTGTCATTTGAAGGGAGCAGCACAGCGCGGGGTTCAATCCGACGACCTTCCGAACGGAAGACCAGCGCGTTACCGCGTGGCCATGCACATCTTATATAAACGTCACACACATGAGGATATGAGAAATTTTCTATCTTTATCCACTTCTATAGTGATGTAATATAAAAACATCAAATTTTCCAGTCTTAACACTTGCCACCCTATGATGGATAGCGAGTGACCAAGACTTATATTTCATTTGATTATTCGACGTTTTAATACATAATAAAATGATTTTTGTAGCTAATTAAAAAAAAAATAACCTAGCAGATTTTGCATAATTTTGATTTAAAATATACATTTTTCACTGGACGCTTAGCCTCCAGCCCCGTGGCTGGGGGATTTTTTTAGCACAGTAAGGCAAGTGTTAATATATATTTAGAATGCTAACACATGTCCCTACTTAGTTTTTATTTCATAACCGAGAAAACGATTATGTCTCCCTAAACGGTAGTCAAACCCACGACCTTCGTCCTGCCGGGCAATCGGTTTTAACTGTAACCAACTAAGTTATTGCAAACAGTTTAGTCAAAAGATTATTACTCCTGTTCGCCGTAGTTTGATCAGTACGACGAACCTCGAGTGTCGTGTGGATTCCAGATGTTGTAAATCCGATAGCTACCATAATGGGGCCGTACAAAATGCTGTCACTCTTAACATATTCCCATCGTTTATTTTTATTTCGTATGCTACCTTTCAACATGAGCATTTCATTGAAGAGCGTAGACGAGAGAATATTGTCTTCCGTTCCAATCTTCGAGACATCGGGTTCTATCAATCGATTCATCAAAAGAGATAACACTCATAATATTGCTACTTGATGAATTATTTTACCAGACATGTACCCTTTATTTGTTCCCATCAGGAATCGAACACAAAAGCTTCGGATATAAGTCAAGTATCTTACTAACTATTGTATGCCATGGAGATCGTCGTAATTAATATATGACATATCCATGTACTTAAATACAATATCACAAATTTAATAGTTTTTTTCTGTATAGCTTTAGTCATCATTTCTTTCTTTGTAGCCAAACAAGTCAGTCAGCCAAGGCAATATCTGATGGACCTCAAGAGGCGTTGGATTCAGGAAACTAAAGATATAACGTGTAATATCGTCGAGAGTAGAACGCCAGAAGATTTTTTTTCTTGACAAGCGTATGCTTATTAAAAATTGGTAGTTCAGTGATTGGAGAAGTTCACAGTAGGTTGGAGGGTCCACATCATAGTTTCCCAAACTTTTTCTTAACGATGTATGCTTATTTAACATTGGTAGTTAAGTAATTGGAGAAGTTCACAGTAGGAGAAGGGTCTACATCATAGTTTCCCAAACTTTTTCGCCCCGTAGACCACTTGGCGATTTTTTTGTTTTCCGTTTACCCCCTGCCTGCCTAATATTGAATTTTCCTAAACTTATTAACTTCAAATTTGTTTTGGACAGCTGACACAGTGCTGTTCACCTTGATAAAAAATTTTGTAGAGTGAACAATTGTAAAAAAAGAAAAACATCTACAATTTTTATTCATACCCTTTATTGAAAAGACACAAAATGCAAGTAAATATTTGGCTTTGGAACGAAACAAATCAAAACCTAGTAAAATTCTTACATAAAATTAATACACAAATAATACTGTTAATGAGAGGGATGAACCTGATGCTCTGATAGCAATGGTTCAATATTTGGCTTCAAATTAGTGAGGTATAGTTTTAAATCTCCACGTTCAGTGATTTGCATTCGATTTCTTTATTATAAGTATTTTCTATCTCTAATATAAGTATTATGTACACAAAATCTGTATTAGGTGTAATAAGACATTTACGGAACGCCTAAATATTGATGATGATCTGCCTAAATGGGATCCGCTCACGTGGACCCCCATTTTCATCTCGTGCACCCCCATTTCCTTTTCTCGCTGACATAGACCCCCTGCATAGACATAGACCCCCTGCAAGTCGAAATCGACCCTTGGGGGTCCATATAGACCACTTTGGGAATGTTTGGTCTACATCAAAAGTAAGCAGGTGTCATATATTAATGGAAAACAGCAGAATCTTCCGACCATATGGTACATTACATTCACGAATCATATTTGGTTTTTCGTTTTGATGTTTTTCAATTCATTAATTATTTTTGTTGTTTTTTTCTCTTTTTAATGTTAATTACTTATCAATATACGAGTAGATTACAAATCTTTTAATTCAATTCATATATTTTTTATGAATAGCTCTCTGTTATCGGATTTTTTTTGTTTCAGAATAGAGAAGTACATAAAAAAACAGATCAAAGGTTAATTGGATCAATTTTAATTTCATAGCTTAGTATCAATAGTGTAAATAGTGATCTCACATTCCTTTTACTTAATCGCCATTCCTCCATCCAGAAAGTTCGTCTAGATCTAATGGGAGTTGGATTAGGGTAGGAAATCCCCACATCCATTTATAGCGCGTCATTAGACATATTTTCTAGTATTCCGTGATTAAAGTGTGAAAATGATGATGACTTATTCGTATAGTATTCATCAACATATCCGAATTGATGATGTCGACATATCGAAGAGCATAGCCGGGAGACAACATTGTTCTCAGCCCTAGTAATCAAGTTACTGAAGTAAGCAAGTAACTCACAGTTAAACCATCGCGCATGATGGAAATACTGCCGCATGTGGACAGACAATAACACTCCCACACATCTAGCGTGCGAGTATTGTTACCAGAACTTTTTAACCCGACTGGTAATTTTTTTTTAATACCATAGGGCAGTTCTCCGCAACCTTTTCTCACCTACGACACACCAAAATTCTTCCTAGAATTCCGCGGCACACCAAAAGCTAAAATATATAGGTATTAAATTAGGCATGAGTTTTCAACGACGCGCATAAGGGTCATTTTTCTTTGTCTATGACTAATTTGGTGCGGCCATGGTGTGTACAAAGCACACTACGCAGTTTTCAACAGTTGGCACCAGGCGCTGGGGGACCATTTAAAAATTATTTAGTTATAATAATTATTCTATACTACATTTTGAAAAATAGACAATTTTATGAAAAATAATTTGTCAGTGTGTATTAAATACATAATGAAAAATTGTAAAATGTCAAATACATTGAATTTGACCACGGCACACCTGTATCCGGCTCACGGCACACCGGTTGCGGAGCACTGCCATAGGGAATGATACCTGAACCCTTGGGTGGAGCCTCAGCGTCTCATCAACCTTGCCCATAGAGTTCATCAAGGAATTACATCGGTGAGGGAATCATTTTAAAGAACATGACCATGAGATAGTATCATCTTCGACCCCGTTAATCCTGCCTTTTGAAGAAGTGAAAATAACTCTTAACTCTGTCAGTCGTTGTACATGCTGGTCATACAATAGCGTTTTACAGCCTGTAATCTTAACTTGACTCAGTTCAGTCCAGTTCGATCCCACCTCCATGAACTCTGTTATGGGGAACAAAATAAGTCACCATCCAACGCGATTGACACTAGAAGATCGAAATCTTCTTTAATTTTTTGGAAGGAACTGCCCACAGGGATTCCTTCTCCGGTGGCGACACACCTGAGTGTGAAGAGAATAGGGGTGAAGACGGACTTATGGTCCGACATCACGAGAAAAGGTAAATATGACTAGCAGCACTATATATTTTTGTTTTCTTATCAGCAAGCAAGTTGCCAGTTCTTTCACAGAAAATTTCAAATGCAACAAAACTATCATTTGACGCCACTAGATCAGAGTAGGCAATCGGTCTGGAGATGAACTGATGTAGGGCTAAGTGGAGTTCCCTTCGGAAATTACTGACTCGATTATCATCGCAGTATCACAGAATGTGACCTGCGGATTTATCCAGATGGTCGCAAAATCCAGACAAGAGTTTGTCATTAAAGCTCTCATGACCAGAGAGAACAAGGGTAGTTCAATAGTTTGGGTGTACCCACAGGGAGCCAAGGCACGCCCTGATGCAAGGAAATAATTTAAATGTCTGTCTTCCCACGGAGGAAGATGACCAAACGATGTTGACAAGTGAACAACTGGACTGTTTTTTTAGATACCATCAGCAATTGAACCCAAAACATAGCTATACCAACTAGGCCACTGAAAGCGTGTAGCATTATTATAGTAGATACGGCCAAACATTTGTACATATCTAGCGCGTCTAATTACTCTTATCAAACTAAGTCTTTAACCAGACCGGTACCAACAGGAATCAAACCCGAAACCCTCGTGTGGAAAACCAGTGTCTTACCAACTAGAGTTCAAAGATATTTCACTGAATGGTGATGAAGCATTAAAAGGTGTTATATCAAAGTTTTCGGCTTTAGCTCTGTGGAACTCCATATTAGAATATTTAACAATAAATTACTTTCTTACTCCACTAATTATATTAATCCCCGCTACACGTGTTTCTACCTCATATTCTGAAGCCCTTTTCAGGCGGAATGATCCCGATTCATTATGAAAGCAGTAGTTATATCAGATTGTTGTTATGTTACTGTACTATGAATTACTCACATAAAAGTGTATGTTGTATATTTCCGGAAATATTTTAATTTCAATAAATAAATTAAATAATAGCACTGCTTTCATAAGAAACTGGGATTATTCTACCTGAAGAGACCCTCGGGATATCAGTCAGAAACACTTAATGTAATTAGTGGAATAATAAAGTAATTTATTTAAAAATATTTTAATTAACGATGTTTTTAATACCGTTGTGTATATAAAATCGACTGCCTATTTTTTATTAAGTTCGGACGTAAGAAAATAAAATTATGACTAAAATTCTTTTCTAAAGTTGGACAGCTCGGGGAAAAAATCATCTGCCATCTTTATCGCTTGAGCGCATGACCCGTGGCATAGACATCCGACAAGTACTTGCTCACACGTGTACCATAACAACGTACCTGCCGCAGGTTTGCCGCCCAAATTTCACTTTTTCTTTTTTTCCCGCGCGCGCTTTGTCCCATGGCGTCCGGAAGTGAAGAGTTCAAAGATGGCGCCGATGCGTGACGTGGTGAACTAATAAAAAAATACAAGTAAATGTTACATTACAATTGTTTTATTTGATTTGTAAATATTTAATAAGACATTTGTTCAAGTATACTAGTATATGTAATAATAGAAAAATTGTTGACAATGTTTTACATTGATTTATGACAAATTATTAAAAAAAATTTTTTTTTCATTCGTTTGACCACCTGCTTGGTCTAATTTTATTTTATGGTATTATAATTTCGATTTATGTAGTTAAACCTGCCAGTTTGATTACCATGTGGCAATCTTTTCCAGCTAACCGGAAATTAAAAGCAGATTGGACGTTTATACAAAAATCTGTATTTTTAAATAGAATCGAACTTGCAACCCTCGGGCTAGAAGAGATGCGTTTTACAATTATACCATAAAGGCCTTAATTTGGTAAGATGCTTGACTTCCGTCTTCATTTCCGATGGTACCCGAAAATAAAATGAAAAGGGGTTTTAATAAATTTGGTAAGATATTTCGTCTTGTAACAATTCTCACAATCGCTAGACGTGAAAGGGTGTAGTTATCTACTCGTATTTTCGTAAGTATTGCCAACACGTACGATGATGAACTGCTAGATCAGCGCTTACTCGAGCTGTTCGTATACTCGAAAGTCGATGAATAGAGCCAAATAAATTTTTGGTTCAATTCTTGATAGTACTATAAAAAAGAGGGACATAATATGTCAAAAGAGAAAAAATACTAAAAAGCTCTATATGTGTGCTAATGTTGTTGCCTCTTTACGTATGAAATAGTATTGCCAATACGTGTGATGACAAACCGAAAGTTAAATACCAACTCAAGTGGTTCTAACCTTAAACGCACGATGAATGGGGCCGAAGACAATGTTGTCTACCTGTTACAATATTCAACACATTACAAATTCGGGCATACTGAACAAATAAAAAGGTTAGAAGAAATTACCACCTGGCAATAAACACGTTAGATTTATTGATTTATACATGACAACTAATTGTATAATTTTAACGTAACGTTGATTTATTATAATACAAATGTACGAGAAATTTCGAAAAATTCCTTATTTATTTTTATATTTACATTCAACAATATCACTTCCAATCAACCATACAATGGTTTCACCTAATTCTTTGTTAAAGGTGGTAAATTAACATTTTTGATGAAGACGAAAAAAAACATGGCATATGACACTTGGTTCCTGTCAAACAGAAAGGTTTTATGAAAAAAATAGACTGGAACCCTCTTTGATAAAATGGGTTCCAATGTAAATCGAAACCGCAACTCTCGAGCTGAGAGTCAGGTATCTTACCAAGTAGGTCACGAAGATAGGTATTCCTTTATTTATTTAACACACCATTGCAAAAACAATCTGACGGGCTGGATCTGTTATTGTAGTTCGGAAATTCTAAGATGAGTCCTGTGACAGCTCACAAATTTGCCCCAATACAACCTTATGTAATGTATTTACCTAAATAACTTGCTATTTATAAGAATTGAGGCTTATATTAAAGTTGATAAAATAATTAAAATAACTGAACATCGTTACAAGATTGTATTGGGGAAAATTTGTGAGCTGTCACAATTTCCGAACTATAGAGGCGCCATCTGTTGGTTAGTCCCGGGAATCGTTGATTGATACGTTATTCAAAGTCACTTAAATACGTTGATGAGTGCTTTCTAACGCGCTCAATCTTAGAAGATAATTTTATTTTGCTTTTGGTAATGCGATATGAAATAAAGTATGTCAATATCCGAAGCAGTCCCGTTCAAAAGAGTTAAGGCCCTTCCAACAGGCATAGCGGCTGGAAGACCCGTTCTTGCGTATGTTATTGAGAACACTTCTTGCCGGCGCAGTCTAGTGTAATTGTTAGGAACATTTAATGCTAATCTTTGTAGTAATGCTGGACAGCTCACAACTCCGTATCGATAGGAAACAGTATATGTATACGTCAATGGGGCACTAAAACATACGAATATATACTGGAACTGTACAGTATCAAAATCTACTAAGATGATAGTCCACAATAGTATTTTGTGCCAGCTTTGATGTATGGGAGTGAAACGTGGACGTGGAAAATACTGATAGGAGCCGAATATATGCTATAGAAATGCGTGTATTGATAAGAGTACGTGGAGGGACAATATATGACAGAATATGGAATTAAGTGAAAAGGGATAAATGTGAACTTAAAGCTGATGTGTTAAGTAAGATTAATAAGAGTACGTTGAGATGGTTTAGGCATGTGGAGCGAATGAATGAGGAAATACTTACAAAATAGATATATAGTGTAAATGTATGTGGAAGGCGTTGAGAGGAAGACCAAGGAAAGTATGGTTGGATCAAATAAGTGATATTCTGATAGAAGGAAACATATAAAATCAGAGAAATCGTAGAAGTTGTATTAAGAAATGTATGGATTAAGAGGAGGCGAAGGATGTGTGTCCAGATAGGAAAGTCTGACAATCTGTAATCTCTGCCTTCCCCGACAGGCAGATGGCCTGATGGCATGTATGTAATTTCCTACATGTAATTTTTATTCTGTTACACAGTATCTTGTTGCTTATGAAACCAGTTTTTGGGTAGTCTGGGTAGCCTTTGGGTAGTTTGGGTAGCCTTTCAAGAAAAAGCGGAACCTATTTTTGAGAAGGATCTCGATTTTCCTTTTCTTTTCAGCATCCTTTTATATTTGATTTATTTTTTTGATATCTTGCTTTAATAAATGAGAATTTTCTTGATATCTTGCTTTAGTAACTGTGAATTGTCTTGATATCTTGTTTAATAACTGTGAACTTAACACTAATAAATCATAAAATTTCCTCATTTATATTTATCTCGCTGGTTAGAAGATATTGCAAGCTGCCAATAATCATGATAAGGGAAATCTATTTCCGCACAAATTTAGATAATATAGCTTTTGCATAGCACGTACGCAATAAAATATTATCTTTAGGTGATAATTGCAAAAAAATATACGTACATACACCATTGCGTCATTTTCTCACTTTAGCCTCCAACACATCCATGAAACTTTTACAACTTCTTTTATTTTTATTAAAATATCATTCACTTGATAGAATCATACTTTCCTTGGTCAAGCTCTACCTCGCTTTCCATTCACTTGATAGAATCATACTTTTCTTGGTCAAGCTCTACCTCGCTTTCCATTCACTTGATAGAATCATACTTTTCTTGGTCAAACTCTACCTCGCTTTCCATTCACTTGATAGAATCATATTTTCCTTGGTCAAGCTCTACCTCGCTTTCCATTCACTTGATAGAATCATATTTTCCTTGGTCAAGCTCTACCTCGCTTTCTATTCACTTGATAGAATCATACTTTCCTTGGTCAAGCTCTACCACGCTTTCCATTCGCTTGATAGAATCATACTTTCCTTGGTCAAGCTCTACCTCGCTTTCCATTCACTTGATAGAATCATACTTTCCTTGGTCAAGCCCTATCTCACTTGATAGAATCAAACTTTCTTTGGTCAAGCTCTTCCTCGCTTTCCATTCAAATTGGCTCTATATATTTATTTATTTAATCTTTTTTCATTCGTTCCTTCTACATGTTCAAACCATCTTTTTCAACACAACGCAACCTTAAGTTCTCATTCATTCCACGATATCTCTGACTATTATTTTCTTCTTTTAAAATATTAACAGTCGACCCAACCCTACTTTTATTGGTCTTCCTCTATTACGCATTCAACTTACATTTGCACTGTACATTCTTTGTTATTTAAGTCTTTCTTCTTTCATTCGTTCTACATGCCTAAACCATCTTAGCCTGCTCATCGTCATCTTACTTTACAAATCAGCCTTAAGTTCACGTTCATCCCTAATCACTTAATTCCGTGTTCGGTCAAACATTGCACACCGTGTATTAATTAACACCGTGTATTAATTTACGAATTTGAAAAACGACCAGAATATCAAAAGAGGCACATCGTGTATTAATTAACACCGTGTATTAATTTACGAATTTGAAAAACGACCAGAATATCAAAAGAGGCAACACAAAGTGATTTTGCTTCATGATAATGCACCATCGCACACAGCAAAACCGGTTAAGGAAACGATTGAGGCGTTTAGTTGGCAAATACTTTCGCATGCGGCACACTTACCAGACTTGGCTCCATCCGATTACTACTTATTTGAATCGATGAGACACGCACTTGCTGAACAGCGCTTCACTTCTTACGAAAATGGCTCCATGATTGTTTTGTCTCAAAAAAGCAACAGTTTTTTGGCGTGGCATCCACAAATTGCCAGAGAGATGGGGAAAATGTGTAGCTAGCGATTGGCAATACTTTGAATAAAATATTGTTTACCATTTTAAAACGAATATACCAAATAAAACTGATATCAATCGATCAGTCAAAAAAAAAATAGTTTGCTACGATAATTTTTGTTGAAAATATATAATAGATGATTTACAAAGCATGATATACTCGTATGCATAGAGAGAGAGAGAGAGAGAGTGAATTTCAAATTCAATAAATCAAAGATGACACTTTAATGCTCTATCCAGTTCGAATATATCCATCCATCATCAGAGAAAATACTACCTAAATGCCAGAATTCTTCACTTTGCTCTTAATCTTTCATCACTCACCCATTTATTTTTTCTTTCACGCTTTTCTATCACCATGACTTTCTCAACATTCTTTTTCAAATCTTTTTTTTTTACATCTCTCATACAATTTACTCATCACAATAATCAGACATCTCTCATACAATTTACTTAATAGACTCATTTTCTTCTTCCCAGTGTCGTGTCACGTTCCCCCAACGTTGACTATCACCTGAGAGTAAGCATCCTTGTCCCCGGTAGCCAGAAAAAGATCCCCAACGCTCCTTATACCAGGTCAATCACGTATATTGCGGAGCCAGGAGATTTGCTTCCTGCCAACACCTCTTCGACCCTCTATTTTGCCTTTGATGATCAGGTGCAGTGATTCGTACTTTGCTCCTCTGAGTACATGACCCAAGTAGGACACCTTTCGGATTTAAATATAATTCAGCAACTCTCTATCAACTTTGGCTCTTTAAAGAACCCTTGTGCTGCAGACCATATCCGTCCAGGGTATCCGTAGCATTCTCCGGTGCATCCACATTTCGAATGTTTCCAGTCGGTTCATACTACCAACTTCGTGGGTCCATGATTCCACTCCATATAAAATAACACTCACCAAACGTAGCATTCGACTAACAGTTGTCAAAGTTGGTTAGACTCATACTTACATAATTAACTTATCAGAATAATTTATACATATTCATCATTATAAATCGGGATAGTGTCACTTATTTATCGAATAAAATGACCTATATTTTTATCAATCCTTAATGATTTTAATCGATTTTCGATAAGGATTGTGTCTATTTGTAGCAATTTAAAAATTTTAATCGATATGTATGACATATTGACTCATTATTGGTCATGGTTCCCTGGTAATAACGAATCGAGTGGATGATTCCTCTCTACTTGTTCCGGTCCTAAGCCAGCCATGATGAATGCAACAATCAATTAAGAATTAGTCATCTCTTTAATTTGGTCTACCCACCTTACTGGAGACAGCCCTGATGCTCACCATCTCTCAACTTTTCAGTCACTCTAGCAACATGTCAGAAGTATGACAGTATTCTCTTCCTTTCATTTACCTGTAGATTCTTTCATGTGGCGTGTCTCGTCTCCTTGATGTTGGCGATCACTCTTAAGAAGATATATCTACCCTTGGTGCACGGAACAGCTCATAAACAATGTTTAAGGTTTTTTCAGTTCTTAGTATCAGTTGTAAAAGTTCTTTCGGAGGGTTGGATCTATGCACTCACGTTACGGTTACGAATCGGGATAGATCTATGCGCCTACGTTATAGCCCTAACAGTATCCAGCGTACATACACTTATGGCGAAGTCGACTTCAAGCAAGCCCTGAAGATGAAAACTGCAACGTTTTCGAAAACGATCACAAACCAAACCAAGCGACACAACACTTCGGAAGACCTTATAGCAGAGTTCCTCAACTGTCTGTATAACTTTCCATTCACTAACGTTGAATAACCAGGACAGGCGCCTCCTACTGATTCCTTAATTTTGTTCTTCAATATTAATTCAAGGATGTACATAGTATTTTTCTCGTCACAATATATGAACCAAAGCATTTTAAAGTATTGAAGAGCTTTCGTTCTACACCAGCAAGTATTTTTCGATGAATCCATATTTTGAATGCTTCCAGCTTCATGGAAATATTTTGAATGCTTCCAGCTTCATGTCTCCATATTTTGAATACTTCCAGCTTCATGTTTCAACATTATTATATAGAATACAGTCCTTAATCATACGTTGCTGAAGTTTAAGATTCAAGTTATCCTTGCAGAAGGTTGATCACATCTCGAGAAATCATGCACGTGCCAATTAAATGCGGTATTTAACTTCTTAATCTATGTCAAGGTCATGAATAGTTAGGCCAAATTGTGATTTGTAGATTCTGGAACATTTGCAGATTCTGAAAGATTTGCAAAAACTGAAAGATTAATAAATTGATGCAACTTACACTCCACGAGATACGAAACATTTGAACAGCAACACCATGTTTCAACATTAAGCAAGTTGTCTAACGAACATTTTTTTAATTTTTTGAAGCGAGCTATGACAGTGTAGCACTGCGTAGCAGTGAGAGTTCATCCGTTACACGTGATTCCGTCATATATTGTATTGTATTTAAACTATAATTGTAAAAAGTACAACCAGGCAGATTCATTTCCATCAGGCAATTTTTGTAACTTTTTTTATAGGCAATTCATCCATTCAAGTATGATTTGTCATCATAACATATAAGAGTCAATATAAGAAAAAAAAAAAAAAATCCAATTTTTAACAATTAAAAGTTTCAACTGATTAAGCTATCCAAATTTCTTATCACGGCATCATTTCTTAGCCTCTCCTACATCCACACACCTTCTCATGATATCTCTCAAGACAGGACACATCTTCTCAAGACAGTCTTGTTTATGCTCCCCTGATGATGAAGGGAAAGCCTTGAAACCGGTAGGGTTATGAGTATACCGTTACAAAAAGTGGAATAAACAGTGTTTGATAAAACAAATTATAATGTAATTAAACTTCCACAATGTTAATGCCTTAACTATAAATAATATATTAAATTGGCGTACAGCAAAAAAGGCGAAAATATATAAAAAGGTCAAGTCTTGTTTGTGCTCCCTTGATGATGAGGTCAAATCCTTGAAACCGGTAGGGTTATGCCGTTACAAAAAGTGGAATAAACAAATTATAATAAATTTAAACCTCCACAATGTTAATGCCTTAACTATAAATAATATATGAAATGCCAGTACAGCAAAAAAGGCGAAAATATATAAAAAGGTCAGAGTCTTGTTTGTGCTCCCCTGATAATGAGGTGAAAGCCTTGAAACCGGTAGGGTTATACCGTTACATAAAGTGGAATAAACAGTGTTTGATAAAACAAATTATAATGTATTTAAACATCCATAATATGAATGCCTTAACTATAAATAATATAACTTTTCCTTCTTTCAAAATATCATTCACTTAATCCAACCATAGTTTCTTTGGTCGTCTTCCATGTATACATTATATTTATTTTGATAATATTTCTTCATTTATTCGTTCTACATGCCGAAACCATCTCAACGTGCGCTTCTTCGTCTTACTTAATACATCAGTCTTACGTTCAATTTCATAACCTAATTACTTCGTTTCAATCTTCTCAGTGCACGCTATTCTACAGAATTTATTCAGCTTATATCAACATTTATCAACGTCCACATTTCACTTCCAAACATTAAAGTTGGTACAAAAATACTTTTGTGGACTTACATAGAAAGATGTTAAAAAAAAACTGGCAACACATGATATAATTTGACAGAAATAAACAACAAACTTACACATAAACATACCATCATGACATTTCCCTGTTAGAGTAGGCAGATAAGACAGAATACCAGACTTTACTATCTCGATACAAATATTTCGTCTCTTCTACATGAATATACCTTCTCATACAACTCCTACGATATTTAACGTTTCCTTCTTTCAAAATATGATTCACTTAATCCAACCGTATTTTCCTTGGTTTGTCTCGGCCACGCCTACCACTCACATTCGCACTGTATGTTTGTTTTGTTTTTATTTCATAATTTATTCGTTACACATGCCCAAACCATCTCTGATTGATCTTCCTCATCTTACTCAATACAACAACTTCATTCAGTACACAAAACAATAAATCAGTCCTTTTTTTAAATATATTCAGTATTTCAGTTTTATCCCACAACCACCCCAGCTGTTATGGGATATAAAATAACACTAGAAGATCGACACCTTGATTTATTATGAGTGAGACGTCACATAGTGACTAAGATGATATTCTTTCACTACCACCTGTTATTCTATTCCCCTTAAAACCATAGACATTTATTACAAATGAAAGTGAATGTAACATATATTTTATTTAAATGAATTCACCTGAGGAAGAAGACACACGGTATGCTAAAATGACCATAATGATTTGCTACAAAGTACAGCGAAAAAAAACAAAGTTATAATTATGATTACATTACTTTTTCGTTGTATACAGCGCGACCTGGGCATATTAACATATTGCAATTTCTCCCAATCAACCACAACAATAACTCATGACAGAGCATCTTAACTCCCATGATAGCCTCTGACGACTCATCTCCATCAATGCCTGCACTTCGCGATTTGAAAGGCATTTGTTAAGGGTAGTCCAGTTGCATCTCTCACTTGGTCAGTCCAAAGCACTGGGATTCTTCTTCTTGTGCGTCGTACTTCGACGCCTCCAGTAACCTCTTCAAACTGTCTCCTTGGCCACGAGCAACGTGGCCGGAGACAGTTTGAAGAGGTTACTGAGGGCGTCGGAGGACTCGTCGAAGGCAATCTGTCGGTGATTCTCAGATTTTCGAAAATGGAGGCGTTAGTTTGCTTCCATGGTCCATGGAATTCGTAACATCCATCTTCAGTACCACATTTCAAATCCGTTTATCTCTCCAATTTTCTAAGATCTCTAAAAAACATGTTTAAATTCGATACATGTCTTTTTTGTATAATGACTGGATAAATTTTAAGAATATATGTTACTGCCTTGGGCCTCCTGAGTCCTGGTCTGTCGCATGTTTATTTCATATATATAAATGGTAGGTAGTATGCATGTGGTACTCCGTGACATATTTTGTGTATGAGTAATGATAAAGTATATACTTTTTGTGATACGTTGGTTTTTGCTATCATGCGCACTCAAAATTCTTATTTGAAAAAAACTATTTTCAGTGATAAAATACTTCATATTGTGTTAAATAAATAACGCCATACACGAACCTTTTCAAATAAACTGGATAAAAACGGGGTTCGAACTCGCAGCCTCCCGTTTGGAGCACAGTTATATTACCAACTAGAGCACTGCGAACGTATTTCTAGTTGGCTGGAAGAAATTTCCACATGAAAATAAGCCCGCCAGGTCGTACTGTATGTAACGAAAGCGTTACGTAATAAAATATGAAGTTTCCTCATCTTCTGTGTTATTATATCTCTTTTTCTCCTTAATTAGTAACTTTTCGATTCATATTTATTGATGTTTATATTTATGCCCTTTTCAAGCATTCTCATTTTCTTAATTTACGTATACGATTCTTTCTCTCTAAGGACCATTAAATCAAATGTCAACTTACTTTTTTTTTCTGCGTCCAAACTTCAATTCATTTTAAGTGCATAACAAGTTCCTCAAAAAAATAAATTGGCGCTCCTTTCTTTCAAAAGATCACTAAATCAAAATATCAATTTGTTCCAACCTCTACTTCGTTCAAACTACAATTCACCTTAAGTACGTATTATCATTTCACTTAATCGAAATATCATCTTGTTCCAACTATGTCCTCTACTTCGTCCAAACTACAACTAAGCTTTAGTGCGTATTATCATTTCACTTAATCGAAATATCATCTTGTTCCAACTATGTCCTCTACTTCGTCCAAACTACAACTAAGCTTTAGTGCGTATTATCATTTCACTTAATCGAAATATCATCTTGTTCCAACTATGTCCTCTACTTCGTCCGAACTACAACTAAGCTTAATTAAGTGCGTATTATCATTTCACTTAATCGAAATATCATCTTGTTCCAACTATTTCCTCTACTTCGTCCAAACTACAACTAAGCTTTAGTGCGTATTATCATTTCACTTAATCGAAATATCATCTTGTTCCAACTATGTCCTCTACTTCGTCCGAACTACAACTAAGCTTAATTAAGTGCGTATTATCATTTCACTTAATCGAAATATCATCTTGTTCCAACTATGTCCTCTACTTCGTCCGAACTACAACTAAGCTTAATTAAGTGCGTATTATCATTTCACTTAATCGAAATATCATCTTGTTCCAACTATTTCCTCTACTTCGTCCAAACTACAACTAAGCTTTAGTGCGTATTATCATTTCACTTAATCGAAATATCATCTTGTTCCAACTATGTCCTCTACGTCGTCCAAACTACAACTAAGCTTTAGTGCGTATTATCATTTCACTTAATCGAAATATCATCTTGTTCCAACTATGTCCTCTACTTCTAACTAAGCTTAATTAAGTGCGTATTATCATTTCACTTAATCGAAATATCATCTTGTTCCAACTATTTCCTCTACTTCGTCCAAACTACAACTAAGCTTAAGTGCGTATTATCATTTCACTTAATCGAAATATCATCTTGTTCCAACTATGTCCTCTACTTCGTCCAAACTACAACTAAGCTTAAGTGCGTATTATCATTTCACTTAATCGAAATATCATCTTGTTCCAACTATGTCCTCTACTTCGTCCAAACTACAACTAAGCTTTAGTGCGTATTATCATTTCACTTAATCGAAATATCATCTTGTTCCAACTATGTCCTCTACTTCTAACTAAGCTTAATTAAGTGCGTATTATCATTTCACTTAATCGAAATATCATCTTGTTCCAACTATTTCCTCTACTTCGTCCAAACTACAACTAAGCTTAAGTGCGTATTATCATTTCACTTAATCGAAATATCATCTTGTTCCAACTATGTCCTCTACTTCGTCCAAACTACAACTAAGCTTAAGTGCGTATTATCATTTCACTTAATCGAAATATCATCATCTTGTTCCAACTATGTCCTCTACTTCGTCCAAACTACAACTAAGCTTAAGTGCGTATTATCATTTCACTTAATCGAAATATCATTATCAATTGCGTAAAATCCTTTTTTTTTCAAACTAAATTATGCGATCTTTTCTATCAAAGGGCCATGAAATCAAAATATTTCAAACTATGTTTTCTGTTTCGTCCAACCTTCGATTTACCTTAAGTGCGTTATGTTTGCAGAAAGTGTCCACATTTAGTGTTTAAACTGTGAGGTGCCTGCTCACAAGTCTACCGATGCTGGCTGCTGGAAATATGGGTCACGATGAGTCATGGCATGCAACAAAGAGCCTGCCTCACTTTCACCTTTGCCTTTGTGCCGCACTTCTTATACAAAACTGGGTCCACTCCTTCCTTGTGACTTCGTTTTATTTCCCATCAACTGCTGTCCATCTTCTTTCCAAAGTGTTATAATATGTAATCCTGAAAGTAGAGTCGTATTTCTCGGATAGATGTCGCAAGGACACAATTTCAATTGCTTACTTCATTCCAAACGTATTAAATATTTATTATTACAAAAGGTTCGGTGCATTTTTCGGCGATAAATAAATATATGGTACATATCATCACGTTGTGTTCCTTACGGGGTAGGTAGAGAGAACAGATCTCTAAAGTTTTCTATCCATGTACACACTTTCACCTCCTCCATATTTATACGTTTCGTCTTACACAATCTTCTTTTATTCGTACTTCTCATTTTATTCTCTTTCAAAATCTGGTAACGTCCGGCCACGTTTCCTTCGGTCTATCTATTATACACACACCTTGCACTTCTGACTTGTACATTCAATTATTCATTCTATCCACATGTCTAAACAATCTTAAGGTTCCTTTCTTCGTCTTACTTAAAATATTCATTTTATCCATGCATTCATTTCTAATGACTTTATTCTGTCCTCTTTCAAACATTGACACTCCACAATTTTTCCTTAGGGCACGCATCTCCACAGCATTAAACTTACTTTTATATTACTCTTCTTCTGCCAAGTCCTAATTACCCTTCCATACATCAAGGAGGGCACCAAAACTCTACTATGTATTGTTATTTTTGCTACTGTTGATAATCCATGGTTGTTGTACATAACATCAAGTGCTTCGTTTAACTTGTTTCCTTACGTTGCCCTCTTTCAATGTCCCTTTCAAATCAGCCAACACACGTTAACATACTGCCCAGACAACATAACTCACAACCTGCTCCAGTTTCTCTGGGTTAACCCATGCATCGCACACACTTCTCACCACAATCCTTTCTATAACCACAACCTTTGATTTCGCTACATTCATTTTCAAACCTTTTCTTAGATATCTCTCGTACAGCACATTTATTACATCTCTTAAAATTCACACATTCTTACACCTCTTCTACCATCTTTAAAAGCGCGCACATATTAATCTGTATAGGTATTTTGAAAAATCGGCTATTTTATCTAAATTGCATGAGTGGGGTGGTTTTTTGTCGTGATTTTAAAATGGGAAAAAATACGTGGTTTTTTTTGGTGCTTGATGCTCGAATTATCATACACTAGATTAAACTGAATTTTTTAAAATGTTTGAAATCACTTTACAAAAGTATATATCAAGTCAAAGCAAATCAATTGACTGAATCATATCTGTGCTAAATGAAACACATTAAAACCTGGGTTCTGCAAGTCACAACAAGAGGCTGTAGCGAATTCAACCGAAAACCGCACAACCTTTTTTTCGTTACTTAATTGTATTTCATTATATTTTTTACTTTCCGTGTTACATTATTTATTGGTATTTTCCTGCATAATTTTTTAAAATATACAATACATACATACAAATATAGCATCACGCTGTTTCCTTATCGGAGCAAGCAGAGAGCGCCAAACGTTTCTATTGCTTCTTTTATGATACATTTATATACCTTCTCATATAATTGATATAATTTTTTTTACTTTTTATTTTTTTCAAAATATCTTTCACTTGATCCAACTATATATTCCTTAATCTTCTTCTATCACGTCTTTCACTTATATTTTATTTCCATTTTATTTCTGCGATCAAATGAACGGTATCATACAATAGAAAAGTATACAAATATATGACGAACAACACAACGAATGAAACAAACGTATACATTCAATCAATTTATTCCGGCATAAATATTTGTTTTGAAAGATTTATCTAGTTTTTTTTGGAAGATGTTGATACGTTCTCTTCCATTTTATAATTGTAACTGTGATATATAAATAATACTGCCGTTTATTTTGTCAATAAATTAATAAATAATCAAATAAAACGATACGAGGGAAATATAAAAATCTCCGAGGCTGTTTTTAACACCCAATGCCTCTAGTAAGATGCTTGTTATACTTGTATGTATTATAGTTCCACTTCTATTCCTGATATATTTCAGCTTTCTTTCTTTTTTTGTTACATAACATATATATAGACACAAACTATTATTCCGTTTCCCTATTGGGGTAGGCAGAGAGAACAGAGCGCCAGACGTTTACATCACGACACTCATAGTTCTCGTCTTCTACATCAATACACCTACTCATACAACTTCAATGATTTTATTTATTTATTTTACACATGACATGAAATATACATAATTTGCGAAAAAAAAACAATAGGTAATTTAATTTGGGCACACAATTTTAATGGATCTGGGTTTGTTGCCTTTCATTTGTCGTGTCTCCAGTAAACTAGGATTTTGCCTGTATCTCACTGAGGACATATAGCATGGAAATATAAATCTACACTTCTTTCCTATTTTTTATTCAAAATATTCCCTTGATCGAATCAAACTTTACTTGATCTAGCTTTACCACATTTGGACTGCATATTTATTATGTAAGTCTCTCTTTGTTTATTCGATCCACATGCTCTAAAGATCTTACAGTACAATTCAATTCGTTCGATAATAAATTACTTAAACATCTTACAGTGGTTTCCTTCATCTTACTCAACACATCAGTTTTAATTTCACATTCATCACTCAATTCCATATTCTGTTATTTATTGTCCACCAATGTGTTCTCCTCAGTTCGCGCTTTTCTGCTGGATTTTTTTAATGTATTTTAAAATTCTTTATCTGTTTCTATCTTTTTTGTAGGTTTTCATAAATATATCTTTAGTTTTGTGACGTTCTGGTCTGTTGGGATAGTGACCAAGCATCGCAACCGATGGGTAATCGTACAGTCGGCAGTCACAGAACTCGACGCTGTTGTGCCAAGTACCAAATGCCCAGAACAGAACACTGGCCGACCAGAAAAAGTAGGGCATGCCGGCTATAAGCATCGTCGGCTTTGGTCACTTTCTCTTTTCTTACGCAACAGCCAGTATGGTTTTTGGTAATACTCGATTCATTTCTGATTCAGCTCTAGGCTCATCGTCGTTTTTATTGTTTATTTTTTACACTAAAATATTTATATGCGTACTATTACGCCGTTGATGTAGAAAAATACTGACAGGCACCGAATAAAAACTGTAGAATGCGTGCATTGTGAGGAATACATGGGAGTGTTTGACAAAATACGGAATAAAGTGATTATGAATGAATGTGAACTTAAGGCTGATTTGTTGAGTAAGATGAAGAAAAGTAAACTATAATGGTTTGGGCATATGGAGCCAATAGACGTTGAAAGACGTGCAAAACATAAATATATAAGAGGTCTTTCAAATTGAGCGGCTTTTTTAATTCTTGGATAAAATACAGATGGCGTCGCGAACTTGCCTGGGTCTTGTGACATTTGAGAAGTGTAATGTATGACATTTAAAAAAAATGAGTCGTATAAAATACAACAATGCGTTCAAATTGTTGAATTATTTTATATATTGTAATCTCCGGAAACGGTGATGTTTCCGGAGATTACAATATATTCCGGAGATTTTATATATTGTAATCTCCGGAAACGGCCACCAAAATCATGTGATCTGACACCGTTGGACGATTTTCTCTGGGGTTAATTAAAAAGCCAGGTCTATAAGAATGACCCCCAATCACTTCCTGAGATCACGAAATTATTCGCGTTATTGGTGAGGCAGAACTGCAATTATACCAAAATGTCATCGAAAATTTTGACTAGTGGATATGATATACTCGTATGTGGAGTTGCAAGAGGTGGACATTTGTTGGATAATATTTTTTTGTGTTTGAATGTCATGCATTATACTTCGACGACCAATAAAAAGTGTTTTGAAATCAAAACAAATTGTGTTTTAATCAAGAATTTAAAAAGATTGAATTAAAAAAACCGCTCAATTTGAAAGATCTTTAGATCAGATATGGAAGACACGTAAGATAAAAACTAAGGAAACTATGGTTGGATCAAGTGTATGATATTTTTAAAGAAGCAAATATAAAAAGTCAAAGAAATTGTAAGGGTTATATGATGTGTATGGATGTAGAATAGGCGAAATATGTGAGTCGCGATAAGAAAGTCCTTTCTGCCTACCTCTATAAGGAGATGGAGTGGTGGTATGTATGTACAATATAAAACAGTATACGGAATGAAGAGATTAGGAATGAATATAAACTTAAGGCTGATGTGTTGTGTAAGATGAAGAAGAGCACGTTTAATTGCTTTGGGCATGTGGAATGAATGAATGAAGAAAGATTAGCAAAAAACGGATGTATAGTGCAAATTTAAGCGGAAGGCGTGCACTCGTAAGAGGAAGACCAAGGAAAGTGTGAATGGATAAATTAATGATATTTTGAAAAAAGGAAAAGAAGATGGAACTCATATAAATCGTAGCAGTTGTATGTGAAGATGTGTGATACTGCTAAGTTTTGGATTGCAAGGAATCTTGTGGTAGAGTTAGATTGCAAGGAATCTTGTGGTAGAGTTAGATTGCAAGGAATCTTGTGGTAGAGCTAGATTGTAAGGAATCTTGTGGTAGAGTTAGATTGCAAGGAATCTTGTGGTAGAGTAAGATTGATTTAATAGATTGGAAAATTATCTAATGTTTTACTTCTGTTGGTTGTATGATTAATCGGTAAAATTGTTCTTAAATAATATTTCATTCTAGGGTGGCGACGCTACTAGAACTGCAATTTTATATTTAAATTAAGTTTTGCAATCGTGTACCGTTGCATGATTAATTTATAAGTTGTGTAGATGACGTACGTTCATTATAAATATTATATGTTTAACAACTGAAAAATGGCGGAATATTTAAAATGGCCGTTCTTGTTGCGCCACTCTATGAAATAATAATACTCTGGGCAATGGAAATCGATATCTTGACATGGTTCAAACTTTTTATTGGCATCGATAATTCCAAAGAAATAAGGGTGTTGAAGCGTACAAAACTATAAGTCACCAACACTGAACGGGGCCGTCCAAACGCGGACAGCCCGTACTGCGCCGAACCAGGAGTCACATTTGACATCAGTGCAAAAAAAATTCTACTCCTAGCACAATCAAATGTGGAAATACATAATATTATCCTATATTTAAGGTAAGTTAAGATGTATACATGAATGAAAAGGAATTCTAACGGTCATTTAGGACAACTGCATTTAATGGGACACGCGAGCAGAATGCAAAATGAATGCATTTGTCGGTGACACATTTGGCCGGTAAATCTGGGACTCGGCCAATGCTTAGATTCAGCTGATGCACTCAAAATAATCCACATTTCTATTCACTTTCCCACATTTCTCACACGCTGCTACTGTATCAGCATCTCTTAAAGATACTGTCCTTCTTCTTGTTCGTGTCACTCCTGCCAGACTGGTCCTGGCTATGATTAATTATAATTATCAATTCGACCTACTCTTATCATATTATTTATAGTTAAGACGTTAACACTGTGGAGCTTTAAATACATTGTAATTTGTTTATTCAAACATGGTTTATTCCCTTAATATAACGGTATAACTCTACCGGTTTCAAGGTTTCCATCTCATCATCAGGGGATCTCAAACAAGACTAGACAAATTAATAAACTTATTACTTTTATTTTTAGAAGTCATGGCCTAACTAACGGTTAGGATTTACGCTAAGCGTGCGGAGCCCCCAGATTCGATTCCTGTTGGATAAACTTCAGGAGTAATTTTACTCTACGACCGTTTTACATTTGTGTTGATGTTTTTCGGTTGCCTAAGGGCAATATCTGATAAGGCGATTATAAGGCGATTATTTCTCAAGAGATTTTTTTAAGAAAATATGTTAAGAAAACACGAGCGTGTTTCAGGTTAAGAAATGAATCAACTATATGGAATTCTACTAAGATAAAGGCGAAACATTTGATCAAACATTTCATCATATTCAATTTCCTAATGAAAAAAATACTTTAAAATATGCCAATTGAAATATCATAATCAAGACGGAAACCCCCTACTCAATCAATCAATAATTATCTTTGCTGACGGTACAATAATTCTTGCTGCAAATTTATAATAGATGATATACAAAGAACGATACAAAAAAACGTCGGGCTAGGCAAAGAGTACAGAACGTCAGACTTTTCTAACGCAACGCACATCTTTCGCGTATTTCTACATCCACACACCTTCTCGTACAAATCCTACGATTTATCTTACTTTTTCTTTCAACATTTTATACTCTTGATTCTATCCCACATCTACTATTTTTATTTTGGTACTTTTTCTTCAATTATTCGTTCTACACGTCAACACCATATCTAAGTCTTCTTCTTCATCATCAGCGTTAAGTTCACACTCATTTCTAATCTCTTCATTCAGTATTTTTTCACAAACTGTCACTTCATGTATCCATTTCAGTGCAAGTATTTCAACAGCATTTATTCTACTCCTTTCGGTCGGTGGCCATAGTCCACCGGTTAGCTTTCACGCTGAGTATATTTGCGTCCCAGGTTCGATTCCTTACTAATTCACTGCTGGACTGATTTTATTCTTAGACCGTTTTCCATCTGAATATATGTTTTCTGTTGATTATAAACTTATCATAAACTATTAGAGTTCTTCTAAACAGTGCAAAAAGGCTTTGTAAAATAACTCTGCCTATCGAAATGGGCAATAGATTAAACCTCCCCCAATCAATCGTCTTGCAACTTTGATTTCCTTACCAATGGAAATTTTGGTTTGATCTGTTAAGACCGCGTGCTCGCTGAAGTACAATAGTTTGCGCACAATAAATCAATAATAAGCACAGGTGTCTTCCATCATCAGGATGGTTGATAATCATACTCGTGAATGGAGGTTCAGATCTTTTGAAAGAATTCGTTGTAAGGTGCTTCTTGAAACGTCTAATTCTTGTGAACAATGACAAATTGATGTCCGTGGGGTTTCAGTAACACTTTCTCTCAATGCGGTTATGTTTTCAATATACACATGACAATATTATGTATATTGTCATGTGTATATTGTCACATGACAATATACATAATTTGCGAAAAAACAACAAGTTATTTAATTTGGACATACAATTTTAATGGATCTGGGTTTGTTGCCTTTCATTTGTCGTGTCCCCGGTAAACTAGGCTTTTGCATTTCTGTATCTCACTGAGGATATTTAGCATGAAAAAATAAATCGACATTTCTTTCCGATTTTCAATTACACAAAAACAAAACCCCGTTGCACATTCTCATCAACCTGACAAACAGTGACACTCAATTACAACTGGAAACATCATGCGCAATCAAATTCCTCACACATCATCACTCCAGAAATACCAAAAATGCTCATCTCATAATATACCGCATAAAATCATAAAAAACAAAAACAAAAATATACAGAAATACAAATATAAAACAACAAAAAGAAACCCACACTCAAGAGCCCAAACAAACCTTTTCCACACGTTATTCATCCTGAAAGCCCAAGTACTCAAACTCCTGCCGCAATAACAACCACGCTCCGATCGACTACCTAAATGGTTTTCCTCCCTTTACCTTCATTGAATTCGGCATTATTGACAGACAGCAATCCCTTCCAACCAACCAGACAAAAGAAAATAAAGGAAATTACATGATCGCAAAAAAATATTGAAATGATTTTTCATCTTTATGAAATTTATCATCGAAGCGAGGGCGGATACTGTCAGGACAAAAAGTATGCTAAGGACAACGGAAATGAGAACTCTACGCGCTATTGCTGGGAAGACTTTGCGTGATCGTGTAAGGAACACCACAATCCGAGAGGTCTGTGAGGTCCAAGATTGGTCAGATGGGGACGACAGCGTCGACGATACTGGTACCAACATGTACAGAGAAAGAATTCCACAATAATTCCATACATAGCTCTGCATGGGGTGCCGGATGGACGGCGTCCACCAGGGAGTCACCTGAAACGATGGAGAGATAGCTGGAGCTCAGCATCGCAGGAGGACAGTCCTGCAGTAACAGACTCTTCAGAGTCTACAGAAAGCTTAAGAAGAAGAAGATACATATTAAAAGTAAAAGTAAGATATCATTAATCAAAGGATGGAGAGGAAAGAAAAATCAGGATCGAAACAAAATATCTTATTGACTATGAATGAGTTTTTGCAGTCGCTTCATAAGGCTTCCTTAACATCTTTTTTATTTTTTTATTTTTATTCAACACTTTTATTGCACATACAATTTGGCAGGCTTGTTGCCAAGTGGCAATCTCTTCGAACCAACCAGACAAAATTAAATGAAGCAAGTTACATGGTCGCAAAAAAAACATTCAAATGGCTATCCATCCCCATGAATTCATGAACACATACGTGAGATATAACAATCACCCGAACATTCCTTTTCATATAAAGTGAGATATCATCAATCAAAGGAAAAGGAAGGGATGGTGGAGAGGAATGGATAAAAATCAGGAATGAAACACGTTATGTTACTGACTAGAAATTAAGAGTTTTTTGCAGTCGCTTCTTAAAGCATGCCAAGGACGGAGCAAGTCTTATATTGGTTTGTAACTGATTCCAGAGTCTCACTGCACAGACAGTAAATAACGATGTAAAAAAGAAGCGCGGTGAACTGGAAAGGTCAATAAACAATTTCTGTTTGAGCATAGCGCTAGTTATTGATCGGAAAGACGATGAAAATTTTCAACTAAATAAGAGGGGGCGGCGGGACAGTTGAGGACATCATACAATATTTTGAATTTGAATGAAAGAATTTGGCGTCCATTTTTCCAGTTGGCTGGAAGATATTGGAACATATCAATAAGCTGTGTACAACGAAAGTGTTATACAAGACAACATATATACAGTGCTAATATTAGTGAAAGACGTGGTAGAAGAGGAATAATAAATGTGTGGTTGGATCAAGTGAATGATATTTTTAAATAAGACAAATTAAGTAGTAAGAGATATCATAGTAGAAGATTTATGGTTGTGGAGTAGGAAAATTATTTATGAGTTTGAATTTAACCTATTAATACGATATTTCTATCCGGGCAACCTAATGTATTGTAATTAGAAGTTATATCGTATCATTTTGTAAGAAACTTTGTATACCATATACTCTTGGATTGGTATTCACGAAGTGAAACAAGACCTAGATGTTTATGTCGTATAACATTCAAGTAACATCCACCGTCTGTTACTACAGAGTGGCGCAAGACTATTAGTGTTACTAATTCATAATGAATCAATCGTGTTGCGTAACACGACTTAAAAAGCATTACTATCATTTTCTGACACTTTGTTTACCTGAAATAATTTTTTTATTTCAAAATAAATTAATCTCTATGGTCTAGTTCAGTGATGGCGAACCTTTTTGAGAAATGGGTCAAATTTGGTTCATTATTTTTTTTAATACTAGCCCGCGGGTAACTAAGTCAGTGGCGTCACACGGAAAGGGGCAGGGGTGAGGTGTGGTAAAAAGGGTGCCAATAATTTGGTAACACCGAAATTTTGTTAACAGAAAAACTTGACAGTTGACGCATTTTTTTGGTTCTCATTTTTAAAATCCTCTAAAAAAGTTTACGTTTCCTTTTTGTTTTACAGCTCTTACTTTTGCAAGTGAAGAGCAAAAAATAAAGGTAGTCGTCAAAAAAATTATATCAATGGGGTGATACCATGAATTACTGCAACAGGTGACACGTGACGCATGTCCAGTGGCGCCTCTGCACTGAGTATTTGAATGAACAAGGAATACATAAAAGCACATACTCGTATACTCGTACATTATGAAATATTATTTATTAATAAACATAGTTACAGGTATGTGTATGTACTCGTATAATAAAGTTAATAAAAGTATATTTAATGTGAAATCTGCTGTTGCTTATTTTCAGATAGTTTCTTAATACCAGGTTCATATCCCGTATTCATTAGTTTAACGCATTTCGCAGTCAATTCATTTCCAAGTATATTTCTGTTGGTAGATTTTACAAAATTCATTGAAGAAAATAATTTTTCACACGAATACTCATATATGGACCCTCTTTTATGTTCTCTCTTTTATGATATAAAATATAAGTTTATAAAAATCAACGCGTGGGTCATTTAAAGGTCCTTCGTGGATCAGTGTCTGACCCGCGGGTCATAGGTTCACTACCACTGGTCTAGTTCATACATCTCCAAATCGTGGCCCGTGTGGCCACATGTGGTCCAATTTAAGATTTTGTGTGGCCCTTTCGAGGTTTGCAACATTCTATACATTTAGCATTTTGTTATTGATAAAATAAAAAACAAATTCCGTGCACGTTAATATTAATAATTTTCACATATTATTAATTTTGTGTTTATTAATTTTGAATTTATTACCTGGGTGTCGCATCTGTAGGCCGGCACCAGACATTCCTTTGTAGTAATGTTAGTGTTATGCAGGACAGCGCTAGCACTGAGCAATATATTGGATGTAGATAACATTGATAAGCTTAACATTGGTTTGCATGATTACTTATAATATTTATTGGAAGTGGATTAGAGTATATCATAAGATTAAGGCAACTTGCAATGTGCATTATAACTGCATTTGGCACCACGTATCTCTGCGAATCGTTTTTTTTTTTTTTTCAAAATTAAAAATTATAAAATCAAAGTGTCGAAAGAGGTTGACTGATGAAAACTTCCCCAATCAACTGCGATGCGCGACATCCAAATTACCAGTCGATATTTAAAAATTATCAAATAATATAATAAAAAAACAAATGTTTCATTAATTTTACAAAGTTATAAAATATTTTGATTGTAAGTTGTTTGTTTATTTTTAATATAAAAAAACGTCATATTATTATTATTATTAAGTTATAAAATGTTTATATGTGTGGCCCATCAAAGACTTGCGATGTTTTATATGGTCCATCAAATGATTTCAGTTGGACACCCCTGGTCTAGATGATAAGACGCCTGTTTTATAGCCCGAGGGTTTATTCAGATTTTGAAAAATGTTTTCAGTGTAGTTTAAACTTCAGGCTTTTAAAAAAAATTGCCACATGGCAATAAACCTGCTAGGTTGTACTGTATGTAACGAAAGTGTAATACAATGAAAATTAATAAAACCACCTTGAATATTGTGTAACTAGTTGCAACCCGTGAAATATTCACGGAAATAAACAAATTCTATATTTATGAAAATATATATTCATAAATGTAAAATTTGTTTATATATACATTTATAAACATCGTCCCCTTTTACACCGGTTCAAAAAATGTCAGCTAGGTATTTAAAATTCGTTCAGTATCACGGACCCACCGAGATTCAAATTTCGAATTACTTTCGGAGAGAATCCAAGTATTCCTCTCTCGCTCTCTTGTATTCAAAATTCAATTCTCGTATTATTTCTTTGACGACAACCATCGTACGGGTTTTGGCCTATTTATACTATGATACGAGTAAGTAATAAAATATCTTGGCCAAAAGAAAATATTTCCTTCATCCCCATATCGAGTATTCTAATTTGGAACCACTGCAGTAGGCAAGGAGTTTTTGGTTCATCATTACACATGTTGGAAACACTACAGCACAGAGGAGGTAACAACACTAGTGTACGTACTCAGTTTATACGAGTATTCTTACCAGACACGCTCTTTTACTTGACTGGGACCTTTTTTTATATTTTTTTTGTTGGGGTTCATCGGGAATGGAACCCCAAACACCCGGCTGCAAGTAAAACGCTTTACTAGGCAACGAACATCGTCAAATAATTCTACTCTATACAAGATGGTTAAATGGTCTTTATCAGCCTTCTCACTAAGTTCGTTGTCTGTTCTGAAACAATCATTTAACACCCACCAAAATGTCATCTTAACACAAATAAACAATGCTACATGTCTGAACAATAGTTACTCGTGAGATTTGACAATTCAGTTTGGATTTATTTTTAAAAATAACTCGTAATATTTTATTAACAAAATTTGTAAAGTTAATTCTCGAAATTTATTTAAACTCCATTGTGAAAAAAATAGTATATTATTAAAAAAATAGTATAATATATACTACACATGTGAGAATATAGTATAATATATACTACACATGTGAAAAAAATAGTATAATATATACTACACATGTGAAAAAAATAGTATAATATATACTACACATGTGAAAAAAATAGTATAATATATTATTGAAAAAATATAATTGGTGAAATATTATTATATAAAATAGCATACATAAATAATTTTGTATTTTGCAGTGGCGTAGCGAGGGTCTTCTACGTCCGGGAACAAGACACAATATCGCGCCTCCTTGCACAAAGTGTGAATTAAGACCCGAAATTCATAGTCCGGCCTTTATTAAATAATATTTTCTTAATTATAAGGGTCATGATTTGTATTCATACGCTTTAAACTTTAAATATTTGGAATGAGACCACGTAATTGTAAGGAAGCAACTCTTATGTAAGGAAGCTATGAAAAATGTATATGAAATTAACTTCAAATATAAAGGAACTAAATTCTTCAATAAAACATATTTATGGCTAATATTAAGTGTTTTGGTCGGACTGTGAATTTGGGCCTAGGTGTCTTTTAGGAATAAGATGGAAGCTCAATTGTCAAAGCGAAGCCTGTATTTCATGTATTTTAGTGTAATATATTTTTTGTATGTATAATAAATAATTATATTCCTATTTTTTATTTATTTGTGTTTTACATATATGGTATAGTTATGAAACATTTAAATGTTATATAATTGTGCGCACATTTGAAATATATTAAATATTGTTATTATTTATCAAAGATTTCGGCTTTGACTCTGTGACTACAAAAAAAAATATAAAAATAAATTTCTTCATTGGGGTGACAATGTATAACAGAATACATAATGAAGTAATAGGGGATGAATGTGAACTTAAAGCTGATGTGTTAAGTAAGATGAAGGAATACTCTGTGATATGGGCACGTGGAACGAAGAAAGATTAACAAAATAAATAAACGATTCAAATATGAGTGGAAGATATATTAGAGTAAGACCAAGGAAAGTATGGTTGGATCAAATGAATGATATCTTGAAAGAAGAAAGCCTAGAAAGTCAGAGAAATAGTAGAAATTCTATGAAAAGGTATGTGGATGTAGAATACACTAAGTATGTGTGTCAAGATAGGCAAGTTTAGTGCTGTGTTAATTCTGCCTACCCCGACAGAGGAATTGCGTGATGATAAGTACATGTAGTAAAAACTGTTGTGGATTATCAAGATAGCAGCTTTTGATACTGTTAAGCACACAAAGGTATAGTGCAAATGTGAGTAGAAGACGTGTTAGAGGAAGACCAAGGAAAGTATGGTTGGATTGAGTCAATTATATTTTGAAAGAAGGATATGTAAGAAGTAAGATAGATCATAGGCGTTGCATAAGAATATATATGTATGTGGACGATGCGAAATATCTGTATCGAGATAAACGACGTGATGGTATGTATGTGTATATTATTTTATTATTCTGCTTACTCCATTAATCCCTGTGACACGTGTTTGCTCCTCATTTTTCGAGGCGTCTTCATGCAAAATAAGTCATGAAAGAAAATGGAATCACGTGTCGCGGGGACTAATGTTATAAGCGGAATTATAAAGTAATTGATTACTAAATATATTTTATTAGTTATTTAGTTTAATTGTTACAAAATTTAATTCGTTATTATTGTATTTTCAATGTTTCAAATGCGAGCAAAAATAAAAACAATAGATATTGTTTGATTTTTTTAAATGTGTTAAACACAAACACAACGTGGCGAAATTAATGAAAATATTAAAAAAAATATTGCTTAATTAATTTCATGATTTTGTCCTACCCTCCTCGCTACGCCTCCTCGCTATATTTAAATGTGTAAAATAGTTATATTATGTTAAAAAAAAACAATTGTTAAAACAAAAAAGGTTTCAGTAATGCTTGTGATTGATGTTCATTTCTAATTTTTATGTTTTTTTTTTTCTGTAAATAAATAAATTATAACAAAATGTTTTATAACAGGTGATATATTTTATTAATTTATTATTTTGTTTATTTTTGTAAACGCACTGTTTAGCTATAGTAATAAGTACATATTTTTGGACTTAAGTCTTTTATTTGATAAGTTAAAAACACTCATTTGCTAATTTTAGTAATGACATAAAGTCATGATACATGATTCGTTCAACTACGAGTATCTTAAAAGTATTAAAAAATTCAAGTGTCAATATCTAAGTGAAAAATTCAATTATCTTTCTGATCATGGATTGTCCCTTCGATCTGATAACTGGCAGAATCCTTTGTATACGTGGTGTAACGATTAACATTCTCGCTTAGCAAGCAGGTGTCCTATGTTCGATTCCTGGAGAATTTACTTACAGACTGTTTTTACTCTTATAGACCAGGTGCTAGAAGGAATTGAGTGCGCATAATATGAAGACCGCATTTTCTTAATTTATATAGATTAAGGAGAGCCTAAAAATTAAAAATCTGAATGGTGCCAGTTAATTTTATGGTCCGTTTGGTTTCCCACCTCCCCCTCCACCCGAAGTAATGTATTGAGCGCATTCTGTAGGGCCTATTAATATTTATTTTGAACGACATAACCATAGATTATACTTTATTTGCAAATTTTCAACAATTAGAATAACATGCTTTTACAATTAGAATTACTCGTACATCAACATTACCTTTGCTGTTATTTAATGCAATTACCTATAATTACTAATTTTCATAAAAAAAACGAATAACTGTCGTTCAAAAAAATAAATTAAAAGGCCCTACAGCATGCGCTCAATACATTTATTTAATGCTTCCTGGGGGGGGGGGGGTTAACACCCCCCCCCCCCCTATTAGATAGTTTATAATCTAAATTTATATTTTTCTATTTATCATATTTTTTTATAACGCTATCAATAAAAATAGTTATATATAAAAATATCTTCGTCCTTAAAATCTGTAGCAGTTTAAAACTGTCAATCCCTTTAATATATCTTTCTGATTGGTTGGAAGAGGTTCCTACATAACAATGAGCCCGCTAGGTTTTACTTTATATAACAAAAGTGTAATAATATACAATAATACAATACAATTGCCTCGTGGCAATAAATCAAGGCAAGAAAATGGAATATAGTACAAAAATAATTAATTAGTAATTATAAATCTTTTATTTAACCATGGCAAAAGTGCGGTATTGTGTAGTCAATGTTATTTAAATGTGGTATTACAGAATATAAAAAAAAAGTTTACTGTCTCAGAACAGGCATTAAGCTAAGTGAAACGACGGATGAAAGTCTGCTAATTGTTTACATTGAATAAACTTCTTACATATTGACCAAAGTCCACAAATATGTATATACGAGAGATAAGTCCTTATTTTTTATTTTCTCATTTAAAAAAAATAAATTATTTATGTGACACCGTTTAGTGATCGAAGTCTTTAAGTATAATTTTAAGTCTCATGATGATTTCAATGTTTTCAGCCCTCCGATACTCCAGTGGAAGTTAGTTCCAGGCGATAGAGCCAGCCACTTCGAAAGCACGATTACGATAGCAGGGGGGCCTGTTCGCTCGATTTATCTCAACAATGGTTTATTATGAGAGACTCACTGATCTGAGATTTATATATCGATAAAATCACGACACTTCATTTTGAAATAAGATTGAAGTTGATTGATAATGCATTATTCATCCTATTTTCCTTACGAATTACTAAAAACGAAAAAATAAACACACTATCACGCCATAACTTTATTGAGATAAGCTGATTGGGTATATATGCATGCCTCTCTTTCTCCAAACACACTCAACTTTATTGAGATAAGCTGATTGGGTAAATATGCATGCCTCTTTTTCTCCAAACACACTTAGGTTTATTGAGATGAGTTGATTGGGTAAAAATGCATGCCTCTCTTTCTCCAAACACACTCAGGTTTATTGAGATAAGTTGATTGGGTAAATATGCATGCCTCTCTTTCTCCAAACACACTCAACTTTATTGAGATAAGTTGATTGGGTAAATATGCATGCCTCTTTTTCTCCAAACACACTCAGGTTTATTGGGATAAGTTGATTGGGTAAATATGCATGCCTCTCTTTCTCAAAACACACTCAGGTTTATTGAGATAAGTTGATTGGGTAAATATGCATGCCTCTCTTTCTCCAAACACACTCAGTTCTATTGAGGTAAGCTAATTAGGTAAATATGCATGCCTCTATTTCTCAAAACTCACTCAGCTTTAGCTACTTTGACAAAAAGGCATCTCGTCATACATGCTCTTCAATTTCTCTCATTTCTTACCTTTACTTCAGTTGAAATTTGTCAAACTTGCTTCTATCATTCTTAGCTCAGTTTTTCTCTTCCTCCCGCTCCATTAATTTCAGACAAAAGTATATATATATATTAATTGTGTAAATATTTCGCAGCTCGCTCTTTTTATTTAAATAAGCCTTCACTAGATTCCCTTTTATTTTAAATTCTTCTCACAACATTCCCTCGAATAAACTGTTTATTTTTTCTAATAATTTCTTACTCTATTATACATCGTAACACCATATATTTTTCACACATTTCCACCGTATTAATTAGGATCTGAATACGCTCTATTAGTGCATAGGTTTCACAGCTATACATCAAGACGACCTTTACGGCCTAGTTTCTAACAAGCCTGTCTAACAAACTCGGGTTAGTTCCCGTTGATAAATAGATTTAAAAAAAGGTTTTAGTCTTGTTTTCACTTCAGGTCTCTTAAACATATTTCTGATTAGTTGAAAATGATTGCCATATGGCGATAAACCCGCCAAGTTGTATTGGACAAAAAAGCCTAATGCAACACCAGTATCAAGGTGGGTACTAGTATATCACTACGCGCAATCATTTTCAGTGACAATCTCTTCCATCAGGAACAAAAACTAACATATATATTTTTAAATCTGGGTTTCAACGGGTGTCGAACCTGCAGCCCCCTGACTGGAAGGCGGCCATCTTACCGATTAGGCCACATAGGACACCAACAGTATATAAAAAAAAATTAACCAGTTAAATATGTTATGTATTCAATAATTCAATTCCGTTTTCAAAAAATCATCGTATACAAGTCCATATTTTCAAATATATAATATTATAATTAATTTAAACAAGCACTGAACGCCATTAAAACTTAACATTCAAGTAATAAATGCCCTGAAAGTATAACCAGGCAGGACGCGAACCCATCAAGGTGCTATGCAAGCGTGCTAACCACTAGACTACGGCTTCGACAGGTAATAGTATACTTGGCCAAATGCCACGAACAAAATTAAAAATGACCTTAAATGAAATTGTCGTAAACCGCTCGTATACATAAGGAAAAGTCTTATAAAACTGAAAGCTGAATGTTTATAAAACTGAAAGCTGAATATCTGAATAAAATAAGAATCAACAATAAGTTTATAAGTGAGAGCGAAGAAATCCATCACAGATCGATCCCTCAAATTAAGGGGAATAAATAGATATGCTGGAAAGAGATAAATATATCATCAGTTCTACGTAGGCAATGCTATTTTTATGCAATGCCATTAATGCATAGGAATTTGGGTAAAATACTCGTATGTATATTTCCCTTTAAATCATAGTAATAAATTTTTCTTCATTTGTGGGAACGATAAATGGTGGTTTTTTTTTCACAGTACAATCTCGATTTAGATAATCACTGTAATGTAATTGATTGAATAATGTAATTGATAAAAACAACAAAAATATTTTTCGATTTTCTCAGTCAAGTCCTATCCGTTACACGTTTTATTGGAAAATGATTCTGATTTTGTGCTAAACTGTGCAGTAAAAAGTAACGTATTAAATGTTTTAACCCGTAACAGTGAGATGTTACCTAAAAATAAAGAAAAATTCAAGCAATCCATACTTGATTTAAAGCTCTCAAAAAATGTTAATGCACCTTCTTTAATTAAGTGCTGTTCACTTACTCGTATATTCCTATTTTTTAGAATCTTATAATTATGCTTTAATACAATTGGGTAAATTTTACTTTCAAATTGAACAAAAAATCAGTTGAACAAAATATCTATTTTTTTATTTAAGGAACCTACCTTCAATCACTTCACGTCATATTTTTTCCGCCGTTTACGATAATTCTGTCATCGTAACGATTTTCAAATGCATATCCCTATCGTTAAACGGTGTAGGTATAACTGTTTTTTTTAAAGTGACACCTGTTAATCTGTGCGTAAGATAAACACAATACACTTTGTTTGAACTTGGTTATTATTCAAAAAGCTCCACTAAACTTTTTTTTTCAACGTGAATTTATCCTAGTATGTTTTAAATGGCTATATACTCAATTTTGAGTATTCACAGCCATTGAACAATGTTAATTTGATTATATTCAATGGCACAGCAAGTTTTTAATTCATCAAATTGAATTAAAGTCCTAAATTTATCAAATTCAATACTAACGTTAAATCTTTATTTCATAAGAAACTATAAACTTTCTGAAGACTCTGTAAACGGAAAGAGAATTGTTTTTGTAATAAGCTTTCAATATATTGGTTTGAATTGGATTAATTGTTGAAATAGATCTTCATAAAATATCAGATACACAGACTTCAAGACATTCAGCTGCAAGGAAACAGAGTTGATTTTAAACTAAAAGTTAAACTTTAAGTTATGTGCAATTTTTAAGTTAAGTTTTGTAGTTATATGTTGTTATTTCGCGACATCGACTATTGCAATTTATATTGTATGTTTGTTGTAAAATGGGTATTCTGTATATTGTAAATGTTGTATTTTATTGTTTTTTTTTAAATAAAAGATCATTTATTTTTATTGTAAATAAGATACAAATAAATAAGATATTTTCAGAACATTTTTTTTTAATTCTGTGTATCCAAAATCCTTTTCCGTCCCATTTTTATTGATCCCGTCTAAACATATGTTTTTTTTTTTTTTTTTTCTGGGATACAATCCTTTCTGGGATACAATTGGTCTGCACCAAGCACTCGATCCCTCCAATCATCTCTGTCATCCGCCAGTCTCTTCATCTCCTGGTAGCTGCCACAGCGCACATCCCGGATCACCCGGTCCATGATGTAGCTATATCTAGGGCGGCCTCAATAGTTATTGCCCTCAATCATTCCCTCGACGATGGTAAGGAGCAGGCCTGGGTGCCTGATGTTATGACCTATCCAACTGGATCGTTGTTGGACAACTCTATTTAGGAGTTGCCTTGTTTCTCCAACCCCGCTCAATACCTCGTCGTTTCGGATGTGATCTAACCAATGGATCCTGTCCATGCGCCTGTAGCACCACATCTCAAAGGCAGCCAGACGCCCGGACTCGCTCCGGCTGATGGTCCACGTTTCGCAGCCATACAGCAGCACACTCGAGACAAGAGTTTTCACTAAATTCTTCCTAACATTGATATCAATGTTAGGAGATTCAAATATCTTGGTTTCTTGTTAAAAGCAACTCTTGCCTGTTGGACCCTACTTATTATTTCTGCCTTTGATCGTACTTGGTATGTACTCGTATAATTTTCGTAAAGGTATGTACTCGTATAATTTTCGTAAAGGTATGTACTCGTATAATCTTCGTAAAGGTATGTACTCGTAAAATTTTCGAAAAACAAATTAACTTTTGGTTTATAAGAGTACATAAGCCCGCCAGATTGAGTTTGCAATTAAAGTGTTAAATAAATAATAACTGTAATATGGAAAAAAATATGTATATTTATTAGTTTTTTCTTTTGAATTGAAAACATGAGGTCTTAGGCCTAATGTAAGATAGTTTATTTATGTAACCAGTGGTCCAAAACGAGTTTGACATGCCTGGCAGAATATTTTGACAGGTGCAGAAATATCAGAGATGGTGGATCCGTCATCTACGTTTTTTTCATATACTTTCTCATGGTAAATCCCAACGACAACCGATCAGGAGGCAGACCTCCTACTAAGAGGTGAATGTTTTTTTTAAATTTAAACTAATTTATTAAAACAATCATTCGTTCCTCATACACAAAAGGTTCACCCGTAATTCGTCCGATGAAAAAATATATTTTATATAAAAATTGAAGTCTGCTTACAAAGATTTCTATGTTCCATAAATAATGCAGAAAAAACAGATCAAGAATCTTCTTTTTTTTCTTTCCTAGGGTATCCTTCTTTATATCCAAAATGTTGATTCGGATATATTGAAGTGCGTGGCTGAGAGACATTATTAAATTCACCCCCAATAATCAAGTCTTTGAATTTAGAACCACTGGAGTAGGCAACGGAACTCGTGATTTGTCATTGTACCTGTTGGTAACACTACTACAAGTGAAAAGACAAAACTCGCACACGTACATGGTAGTGCGAGTATTGTTACCTAACAAGCTCTTATACCAAACTGGGACACTTTTTTTTTTAATTATTATTTTAACTTTCTTAGGATACCATCGGAAATCGAACCTTAAACCGTCGGAAGGAAATGAAATGGCTTATGTTACCTACTATGCTTTTGAGACTCAATTGCAAGAAGAAGTTTATAAAATGTATTTGTATGAAACCTAAATAATTTTCCATTGTCCACGTACAGTATTTTGACCAGTGCAGAAAAATCGGATATGGTACATTCACAGAAACGTTGATTGTACACTATATTCCAACGTCTTAAAATAACGACTGCGATGAAAGCAATGAGACTAGAGTGGGCAGGCCATGCTGCTACTACAAGTGGCACAAGAACCATTAATACTAGTTTAAAATCTTTTAAAAGAGTTGTTGCCATGAAGAGTAGGTTTAAATGATAATCGTTATCGGAAAAGCGCAGTTTGTAAAAAAAACCGCGAAGAACGTACCGAGGGAATATTAACTATAAAGAAACTGACATGTGATAGTAATATTGGACTTTAGATTCAAACTTAATATTAAATCTTGATAAACCTTAGTTAGATACAGATTATTACAAGTTATAAAATCAGCTAAGGCAAAGCCTTGTCATATTGAGTTGATTTGGAAGAATCAGTTAATTCGATGAAAATGAAATCGACCTCAAAGTTCCATTAATCTCCGTAGCAACATCTCCGAGACACCGATACTCAAAATGTTAGTAAGATAATGCTCTGAATATTTTGTGATAAGTAATATACTGCTGTGATCATGTTATGATGACAGACAATCCCTAAGGTGCTGTTAAGATACCGCTCTGAACATGTTTGATAAGTAAGGTACTGCTACGATGACAGTCAATCCTTAAATTGCTGGTAAGATACGAGCATATTATGATAACAGTCAATCCTTAAATTGCTGGTAAGATACGAGCATGTTATGATGACAGTCAATCCTTAAATTGCTGGTAAGATACGAGCATGTTATGATGACAGTCAATCCTTAAAATGCTGGTAAGATACTGTTACAAGCATGTTATAATGACAGATAATCCCTAAGATGGTGTTAAGATACCGCTCTGAACATGTTTGATAAGTAAGATACTGCTACGATGACAGTCAATCCTTAAATTGCTGGTAAGATACGAGCATGTTATGATGACAGTCAATCCTTAAACTGCTGGTAAGATACGAGCATGTTATGGTGACAGTCAATCCTTAAAATGCTGGTAAGATACCGTTACAAGCATGTTATAATGACAGACAATCCCTAAGGTGCTGTTAAGATACCGCTCTGAATAAGTTTTTATAAATAAGATACTGCTATGGGCATGTTATGATGATAACCTATCCTTATAATGCTGGTAAAATACTGCCACGAGCATGTTATGACGACAGACAATCTTTAAGTATCCTGCATCTGCATATGATTATAACCTATTTAGTGAGTATTACTTTCGATTTTAACATCATGTTATGATGATAGTGAATCCTTAAAATGCTGGTAAGATACCGTTACGAGCATGTTATAATGACAGACAATCCCCAAGATGCTGCTAAGATTGTGTATCCTGCATCTGCATATGATTAGAACATATTTGGTGAGTATTACTTTCGATTTAAACATCATGTTATGTTGATAGTGAATCCTTAAAATGCTGGTAAGATACCGTTACGAGCATGTTATAATGACAGACAATCCCCAAGATGCTGCTAAGATTGCGTGTCCTGCATCTGCATATGATTAGAACCTATTTGGTGAGTATTACTTTTGATTTAAACATCATGTTACGATGATAGTGAATCCTTAAAATGCTGGTAAGATACCGTTACAAGCATGTTATAATGACAGACAATCCCTAAGATGCTGTTAAGATACCGCTCTGAACAAGTTTTTATAAATAAGATACTGCCATGGGCATGTTATGATGATAACCTATCCTTATAATGCTGGTAAAATACTGCCACGAGCATGTTATGACGAAAGGCAATCCCTAAGATGCTGCTAAGATTGCGTACCCTGCATATGGATAGAACCTATTTGGTGAGTATTACTCTCGATTTAAACAATACGTGGCAGACGTATTGCCATTGGACATATCTTCCAACTAACCAAAATAGGAAAACTAGACTGTCAAATGCTAACATGTTAAAATGGAGAATATTGCGTGATGGATCAACTCTCTCTCGTTGGAATGAACACTTCAAGATAAAAAAAAATTTACAATTAAAAAAATAATAATAATTAAATAACAATTTATACAACGCCATTAAGAGAGCAGACTCTCCTCAAAGGCGTTTCAATTAAAGTGACAGGCATGTTTCGCTTTGTAAAAACAAACTGTCAAATTGAATAGACGTATCAATTTTATAGGATCTGTAAAGTATTCTCTTGTACTTCATGATATTTCCAAGTCCTTCACAAAGTTGATTTCTTCTTCCACCCTTCTTTTCTGGATAGTTACTTATAAGGTGCGCCACTCTCATAAACGTCGACTTCCATCATTCCATTTTATAAGGAAATCGGCTTCAAATTAAGTTGCCTTGCAGAAAGAAATGTGCCATGCTGGACCATTTCATACGTTCTGCGACCGCAAGGTAATTTTGATTTATTCATATGGTATCTTTTAACACATTCGAGGAGGAAAATTAGACACATTGAAGAGACAACATAATCTTTGACACATAGAGGGATGTCTGATGGCGCGTCAATAGCCAGACGTATGAGAAACAGCAAGAGTGCTGCGATCATTCGTCAGTGTGAGCAGGTGGCTCAGCGTGATCCATATGCCTGAAGTCTGCAGAAGGTAGTCTGCATCTAGCATCAGGCTGTTTTTTCACAGATGATCACATGATCGACGTGGAGAAGCAACTTTAGATTGTCTTTGGATTAACGAGAGGATTCTTAACCACGTTGTCTATCGTATTTTTTCTAGACCCTTACACCTTATACCGGGTGGCCACTGAAAGACTGAACCGTTTACCGAAAATTTCTCGCGGCAGATCGCCCGGGCAGTGAGTGCAGTAGCTCTATCCTATTGAAATCAGATCTCCAAATTATCTTCGACCACAGGGCGTAAAAAAATTGCAAGCAATGTCCTATACAGGACCCCGTTGATTCTTTCTGGCTGACCTTCCTCATTTTTAAAGAAATAAAGACCGATAACTCTTTCAGCCATAACACCACACCAAACAGAGTTTCAATACCTCAAAATTTGCTGTTTTGTTTGTTGATGTCCCCGTTTAAATGGAAACGGCCCTCATCACTCATTATCAAGTTGTTCAAAAAGTTTTTGAACAACTTGATATTTTCACTGGAATAGAAAAAGCTAATGAGTTTTGCTCGTTGCTGAATATCATACGTAACGATTTTAACTTTCAGAAGATTTTCTATAACCTGTAAAAAAAGAAACTAAAAATGAACAAGTTATGACTTTTTCAAACCCTTTAGTCTTTCAGTCGCCACCTTTTATAAGTCCTACGATTTCTTTCAATTTTTACATTTATTTCTTTCAAAATATAATTCACCTAATCTATCCATACTAAGCCTTTCTACTCACGTTTGCTCTGTTTATTTGTTTTTCTTATCCTTTATCAATTCGTTCATTCTACATACTCAAACAACCTCATAATATCGAAAGATAGTTGAGTATCAAGTTATCCATTTGAAAATCAGATAATTTGAATACTATCTTTTTAAATTAAATATCTTAATACTCGTAATATATTAATAAATAAAATGTGCGATTCCAATAATTTAAACCAGGGGTTCTCAACTGATGGCAAATTTGAGATTGCGGAGATTATGACTGACACTAATATTTTTTTCAATTAAAATTAACACTTTCTTATTCAAATGATACAATATAAATAAATATTATTTATTACTAAGAGAAGAAATATATAAAACTTATTGACAGTTTTTATTTTATTTGAAATCCTGTCAGCACGGACCGAATAATGATATAAAAAAACATTAACGACTGTAGTTACTTTGGCAATATAACATCAGTTTAACTGTCATTTCGATGTAAAAGTTCTTATTGTTTTCTCAATAATTTCATATAAATATAAAGCTTTTGTACAAAAAAACCGACTGTTAAAAAAAACAATATTAAAGTTATTAACTAAAAAAATAACAATATCTAAACTATTACCTAGAAAAAACAATATCAAAGCTATTTCTTAGATAAAACCATGTCAAAACTATTACCTAGAAAAAAAGAATATCAAAGCTATTTATTAAAATAACAATATCAAAGCTATTGCCTAAAAAACAATATCAAAGATACTACCTAAAAACCAACACCAAAGCTATTACCCAAAAACTTCGTTTTAACGCATGGAAGGGAAACTTGGACTTGATCAAATTAATGTTGTGTAGATGCGTGTGCTAAGAAAACAATTGTAAACTGTCTGAATTGAAAGTAAATGTATAATATGAAAAAAGCGGAATGAAGACATAGAAATGAATGCATAGATAAAACGGATATTTTAAGTAAGATTAGGAAATAAAGTTTAAGATGGTTTGGACATGTGGAGAAAATAAGTGACGAAATAATGAGTATACAGTCAAAATTATAATGTGTGAGCAGAAGAGGTAGACCTAATAAAACATGTTTAGATCAAGTGAACCAGATTTTCAAAGAAGATAAGAGAGGAAGATGATAGGTATCTGATGTTGAAAGTCAGAGATATCGTAGAAGTTGTATAAGAAGGTATATGCGTGTGAAGTCCCCTAAGGATGTTTGTCGAGAGAGGAAAATCTGGTGATCTGTCCTTTCTGCCTACCATGATAGGAAAATGGCGTGATGGTTTGTATGTAAAGAGAGAAGTATGAATAATGGAAGATTGTGCATGACGGCACGTATGAATGCGGAAGAGGCGAAAGTTGTATGCGTGGATAGAAAAAAGTGGGCATCTGTTATATATGCCTACCCAACAAGGAACACCTCGTGATGATATGTAAATATGTTCGTTATTTAATAATTTGCATCGGTTGCGTTCGGCACGGTAATACGTCCGCGGGCACGCGATGACAATCGCTGATTTCGACCTTTGAAATGTTAATATTCGTCAGTTAACTACATAGATTTAAATATTTAGATAAATGTTTAAGTACATGTTACATAAATTATCAATTAATAAAATCAAGTGCAAAAAGGTGTGTCTTATGCTCACCTAATTTTGCGTATCTGATCTTATATGTAGTTAGCAAAATCATCAGCCAACATTAACCCACTGCAGAATATAAGCGTCTCCAAGTTGTTTCCATGAAATCCTGTCATTTGTCCATTGCTGCCACGTGATCGCTGTTTACTTACGTATTTCGTCCAGCCAGCCTGTCTTTGGTCTTCTAAAGGACCAAGTTCTGCCTATTAGGTACCACTGGACCAACAATGGTCCGTTGTTCAAGCGACGTGCCCGACTCACTTCCACTTAAGTATTTTTGCGACCTTTACCTAAACATCGTCGACTTTTGTTTGAGCGTGTATCAACTCATTGCGTTTACGGTCTCTCCTGTTATAACCTAGCATGCACTTATCCATGCTGCATTGTATTGTCTGGAGCTTTTGTATCATTCGTAAAGAAAGAGTCCATGTTTCGTATCCATACGTTAGTACTTGTAAGATTCATTAGTTAAATATACATACACATACACGAACACATAAACATACACAACACATGCACATGTACATACACATAGTCATACATATATGCGTACACATACAAATACACGTATACATACAAATAAATATACACATATTCATGTACTTATACATGTACATATACATACATTAAATGTATGTATAGTATATGTTATATATATAAAAAACGAACACATTTTTTTAAAACAATTACAACAAAAATAATTCCAAATAAACAAGGGTGTACAAATCTATATGTCACCAACACTATACGGGGCCGTCCAAACGCGGACAGCCCGTACTGCGCCGAACCAAGAGTCACATTTGACATGAGCGCAAAAAAAATTTACTCCTAGCACAATCAAAAGTAACGTTCGTCCCCACAATACTCAATATCTCAAGACGCCAATATACGAGTATAATATAATCATTTTGAGCAAATAAATAAAATAAAACCGATCATCAAACAATAAATTCAAAACAAAATATAAATATGGAAACACATAATATTATCCTATATTTAAGGTAAGTTAAGATTTATACATGAATGAAGAGGAATTCGAACTGTCATTTAGGATAACTGCATTTAATGGGACACGCGAGCAGAATGCAAAATGAATGCATTTGTCGGTGACACATTTGGCCGGTGTATCTGGGACTCGGCCAATGCTTCGATTCAGCTGATGCACTCAAAATAATCCACATTTCTATTCACTTTCCCACATTTCTCACACGCTGCTACTGTATCAGCATCTCTTAAAGATACTGTACTTCTTCTTGTTCGTGTCACTCCTGCCAGACCGGTCCTGGCTATGATTAATTATAATTATCAATTCGACCTACTCTTATTATATTATTTATAGTTAAGACGTTAACACTGTGGAGCTTTAAATACATTGTAATTTGTTTATTCAAACACGGTTTATTCCCTTAATATAACGGTATAACTCTACCGGTTTCAAGGTTTCCATCTCATCGTCAGGGGATCTCAAACAATACTAGACAAATTAATAAACTTATTACTTGTATTTTTGGGAGTCGTGGTCTACCTAACGGTTAACATTTACGCTAAGCATACGGCGCCCCAGATTCGATTCCTGTTGGATTAACTTCAGGATTAATTTTACTCCAATGCCTTATTACGTTGATGTTTTTCGATTGTTTATATGTTACTTATCACAAATTCTTATAGCGCTGCTAAGTGACGTAAAAATAGCGCTATTTAAAAAAACTGCCTAACGGAAAAATGTAGCCGATAAAACCTACTGTGATGTGGCACCTGGAGATAACTGCCTTAGCCTTCTTTGAGAGCCGTGATAAACTGGTGGCTAGATGTAAGATGAGTAAGCAGTCATGGGATTTCTTGAGTGATAGAATCATTGGATGTGATTGTGTTGATGCTGGGGGTATGAGATTAAGTAATGTGGGCAATATTTGATTGTTGCGAATAAAATGACGATTATATCTCTGTCGCATTCTTCTGAAATTCATTGTTCAGGTTCGGAAATGAATCAATTATATTCAATTTCATAATGAAAATATTTCAAAATATACCTATTGAAATATCATAATCAAGACGGTAAACCCACACTCAATCAATCAATAATTATCTTTGCTGGCGGTACAATAATTCTTGCTGCAAAATTATAATAAATGATAATCAAAGAACGATACAAACAAACGTCAGGGTAGGCAAAGAGGACAGAACGCCAGACTTTTCTAATGCGACACACATCTTTCGCGTCTTTCTACATCGACACACCATCTCGTACAACTCCTACGATTTCTCTTACTTTTTCTTTAAACAATTTATACACATGATCCCTCTATCCCGCATCTACTATATGATATTTGTTTTGGTACTTTTTCTTCATTTATTCGTTCTACACGTCAACATCATCTCGAAGTCCTCTTCTTCATCATCAGCATTAGTTCACACTCATTTCTTATCTCTTCATTCCGTATTTTTTCATAAACTGTCACTTCATGTATCCATTTCAGTGGACGTATTTCATCAGCATTTTATTTATTTATTTATTTTTTCAAAACAGGCTTAGCCCAATTACTTTGAAAAATACAAGACATTAAAAAAGAAGAAAAATTACATAGAAAAAAATTATATAAAATAAAAAATAATGCATATACGAGTATATACACACAAACATATGATACACATATATTCAGTCACTTAAGTATGTTGATGAGTGCTTTCTAACGCGCTCAATCTAAGAAGAAAATTTACTTTTGCTTTTGGTAATGTGATATGAAATATGTCAATATCCAAAACAGTCCCGTTCAAAAAAGATAAGGCCCATACATATATACACACAAACATACATATATTCACAGTCACTTAAGTACGTTGATGAGTGAAGCAGTCCCGTTCAGAAGAGTTAAGGCCCTTCCAACAGCCATAGCGGCTGGAAGACCCGTTCTTGCGTATGTTATTGAGAAAAGTTCTTGCCGGCGCAGTCTAGTGTAATTGTTAGGAACATTTAACGCTAATCTTTGTAGTAATGCTGGACAGCTCACAACTCCTCGAACGAGTTTGACAACGTATACCAGGAGACGCAGATCTCTTCTTACGCTCAAGGAGTTATACCCGAGGATGCCCAGCAGAAACTGAGTAAGATAAAGCCATGGAATTCATAACATTAAGCACTGGAGAATCGTTACGCATGGATTTAATATGATTCCAAAATAGTTTTGGTTCACGTACCATTCGACATTCTAAGTTCCTTACGAAGTCTTTATAAGCCGTGCGAATGTTATATTTGAGCTGAGCGCGAGCACTTTTGAACGCATCGTAGTCACTCAGACGACAAGAGTGCTTCCATTTTCTGTGAAGAGAATCTTTAAGTCATTAATTCCTAACAATTTCACTTGTGAACCACCTCGGGTATTGCCACTTACATAGCTCTTTAGGTTTTACGGGAAATCACTCATCAAATACGCAATAAATATGTTCATACAAAATATGCTACCGCCTCGTTCACGTCCAAAATTGAATATAAGGGATCCCAGTTAATATCCCTTGTCTTCAGATATAAGGAATGGAAATCTCATTTGTCAAATCGCCATTTTTTAAACACTGGATTCTCAAATTTTTTTGGAGACGCATTTATTTTATCCTTGATCAAGAAGACTGTTAGATCGAATTCTAGTGCCAGGTGATGAAGATCTTCTGGTACGAGATGAAAAGGGGCGTGTTGCACCTTGGTGCTAATATTTGAATATATTAAATCTAGAAGCCTGCCGTCAAAATTATAGATATTATTAAATTCATTTATATTACAGCAGCTCCTTTCGGTCGGTGGCCATGGTCCAACGGTTAGCTTTCACGCTAGATATGTTGGATTCATTTTACTCTAAGACCGTTTTACATTTGAGTTGATGTTTTTCGGTTGTTTATATGTTACTTATCATAAATTCTTATAGCGCTGCTAAGCGACGTAAAAATAGCGCTGTTTTTTTTTATATCTGCCTAACGGAAAGCTGCAGCCGATTGTCCTTGAACTTTGATATCTTTGGCATCTCCACTTTGGATTTTGTCTGTCAATTATGTGTGCTTGCTGAGGTACAACATATTGCATACAATAAACAAATGCACAGGTGTCTGGATGACCAGTTATCCCATTCTGGTGTTCTCGTGCGTATGTGGACTGAGCTTCTTCCGATGCGTTGACGTCACCTTGGTAACAGTGGGCCCGGTGCGGGCGCTCAGCCGTTCAATGCTTTCAATGATTGATAGTATTTTTTTTATTAGTTAAAGTGAATCGACCCGTGTGTTGTGTATAATGACTAATTGTGCAGTCATTGGTTGAACAATTCGAGCCGAAAATCAGAAGAAACTATTATAGTATTAGATATTACTCTTTTCCTAAAAACCGTGATTAAGTGCAACAATGGTTGAACGCTTGTTGTCGTGAAAATCGCGTAAATAAAAAAATGCTAGAATATGATCCCAGCACTTCAAAGAAGACTGTTTTTTTTTACCTCATTAAAGCACATATTGCTTCAGTACTTTCTCATACGTCATAGAAATTTAAAATCTGATGCAATCCCTTGTTTGATGTAAATTAATTATTTATATCATTATTATTCCCTATTATTTATGTGAGTAGGAAATGTTAGTTTAGCTCTTGTAAACAGTATATTTATACTGATGCAATAATCGTATGAAAGTAAATTTTCCATCACTCGTCAGGTTTTATCTATTTATTATCAACAATATACATTATAAAATTATTAAAAAATATATATTATTTCAATGTTTTATTGATTAAAAGAGATATATATTTTAGAAATAAAAAATATATAAGTTTTCAATGTTTTATTGATTACAAGAGATATATATGTTAGCAATAAAAAATATATAATTTTGCAATGTTTTATTGATTACAAGAGATATATATGTTAGCAATAAAAAATATATAATTTTTCAATGTTTTATTGATTACAAGAGATATATATTTTAGAAATGAAAAATATATAATTTTTCAATGTTTTATTGATTACAAGAGATATATATTTTAGAAATAAAAAATATATAATTTTTCAATGTTTTATTGATTACAAGAGATATATATTTTAGAAATAAAAAAATATATAATTTTTTAATGTTTTATTGATTACAAGAGATATATATTTTAGAAAAAAAAAAAATATAATTTTTCAATGTTTTATTGATTACAAGAGATATATATTTTAGAAATAAAAAATATATAATATTTCAATGTTTTATTGATTAAAAGAGATATATATTTTAGAAATAAAAAATTTATAATTTTTCAATGTTTTATTGATTACAAGAGATATATATTTTAGAAATAAAAAATATATAATTTTTCAATGTTTTATTGATTAAAAGAGATATATATTTTAGAAATAAAAAATATATAATTTTTCAATGATTTATTGATTACAAGAGATATATATGTTAGCAATAAAAAAATATATAATTTTTCAATGTTTTATTGATAACAAGAGATATATATTTTTCGAAATAAAAAATGTATAATTTTTTAATGTTTTATTGATTACAAGAGATATATATGTTAGCAATAAAAAATATATAATTTTTCAATGTTTTATTGATTACAAGAGATATATATTTTAGAAATAAAAAAATATATAATTTTTCAATGTTTTATTGATTACAAGAGATATATATTTTAGAAATGAAAAATATATAATTTTTCAATGTTTTATTGATTACAAGAGATATATATTTTAGAAATAAAAAATATATTATGTTTCAATGTTTTATTGATTCTTCTTCATGTGTCCTGCCGGGTCCCCCCGACGTTGACGATCACTTGGGAGAAACCTTGTCTGTCCTGGGCAGCACGGAACAGCTCCTCCACACCTCTCATCCCGGTCCATTCTCTAATGTTCCGAAGCCAGGAGTGCTGCCTTCTTCCAACTCCTCTACGACCCTCAATCTTCCCCCTTATGACAAGTTGTAGGATTGCATACTTTTCACCTCTCATTATGTGGCCAAAATATGAAGTCTTACGGAGCTTGATTGTTGTGAACAATTCTCTCTGTGTATTTGCTCTACGCAATACTTCAACGTTGCTAATCATGTCAGTCCAGGATATTCTTAGCATCCTTCGGTGGATCCACATTTCAAAAGCCTCCAAGCGGTTAATGATATTAACTTTGAGGGTCCATGCCTCGACACCATAAAGCAAAACTGACCACACATAACACTTGATCATTCTTTGTCTGAGCTTCAAATTTATATTACCGTTGCAGAGAAGATTTTTCACTTTATTAAAAGCTGCACGAGCTGCTTCTATTCTACATTTAATTTCTATATCGGGGTCCAGATTCTCAGTGATGATGCTGCCCAAGTACTTAAACTGCTTTACCCTTTCAATATTGACACCACCCAGCCGAAGATTTGCATTTGGATGACTTTCTCGACTGAAAATCATCAGCTTAGTTTTGTTGACATTAATGTTCAAACCATAATGCTCACCGGTGGAACTGATCCTATCCAAAAGCTGTTGAAGGTCTTCTATACCATCTGCCAGTAGAACCGTGTCATCAGCATATCTAATGTTATTGATGACTACACCGTTGACCTTGACGCCGATATCTATATCAGTCAGCGCCTGCTTGAAGACAAAGTCAGAGTACATGTTGAACAAAGTAGGTGAGAGTACACATCCTTGTCTAACTCCACGCTGAATGGGAATACTTTGTGAAGTGGTTCCATTTTCAAGTCTGATAACAGCGTTTTGGTCCCGGTACAGATTTTTAATCACTCTCACATCCTTATCATCTACATTACATCTTTGAAGCAATTTTATCAACTCTGTGTGTTTGACTCTGTCAAATGCTTTTTCATAATCAATAAAGCAACTATAAACATTTTTTCTTTGATCATGGCATTTCTGGAGTAAAACATTTATTGTAGTCAACGCTTCGCGGGTACCGAAGCCATTTCTGAACCCAAACTGGGTATCATCCAGGTCTTGCTCGCATTTCAGTCTTATTCTTGCATGTATAATCTTCAGAAATAGTTTAAGTATATGACTCATAAGGCTTATAAGACGATAGTCATTACATTTTCTTGGGTTTGGTTTTTTGGGTATAGTTTTATTGATTACAAGAGATATATATTTTAGAAATAAAAAATATATAATTTTTCAATGTTTTATTGATTACAAGAGATATATATGTTAGCAATAAAAAAATATATAATTTTTCAATGTTTTATTGATAACAAGAGATATATATATTTTAGAAATAAAAAATTTATACTTTTTTAATGTTTTATTGATTACAAGAGATATATATGTTAGCAATAAAAAAATATATAATTTTTCAATGTTTTATTGATAACAAGAGATATATATTTTAGAAATAAAAAATGTATAATTTTTAATGTTTTATTGATTACAAGAGATATATATGTTAGCAATAAAATATTAATATTCACAATGGAACAATTTAAACAACACTGAAGTATTCAATAGGTCAAAATTTTCATAAAAATATACACAATTATTAATACAGTACAGGACTGCCTCAAGACGGACAGCCCGCATTATTACACACCGAGCGTCACTCTTGACATTCACATAGAAAGTATTGTTGCAAAAAAAAAAATTAAAATCTACAAACTTGTAGATATAATTTTATTTTAATGTTCAGATACTGCAAGCCCGCTGACAGACTAACTAAGAATTTCTGTTTTAAGTCAATCAGCTTATCACATGTGTTAAATATATATTCTCATCGCTGAAGAAATCATCAAAGTAGATATAAGTCAGATTTACACTTGTTTAGTAACAGGGGAAAATATTTATCAAAAATGCCACAAACAAAAATATAACCGTACTCGAATAGATACGTAATGCGTCTTCTTTATTGTCATTGCCGAGCGTTGCGGTCTTCTGTTATGTCGCAAACTCGACGCATCTCCTGTTCTAATCTCTCTTGGTATTGGGCCAAATTGAATGCAGACACCTTCCTCTTGCTTGCCTTCCCCCAACTGTTTCCGTGATCACTAAAATCTCTAGGCTTCCATAACATGCCCAATGTACTTAAGAATTATTGAAGGAAAACTTTTATTGGCGCGGTAGGGCAAATTGGCCTGAACGTCACGAAAAGTGAAACAAATGAAAAAAAAAGCAATCCCTAAAATCAACTTTTCCTAGGAGCTAAGAAGTTTCACTTCTACCGCGCGAGAGTCTCACGCATCTGTTTTTTTTCTGTCGAAAGTACGAGTATTTCAGTAATTTCTAATTCTAAGATAAACGATGCGTTCGTTCGGCTTGTTTTCCATGAGATACGAACCATCCGCCTCTAGTATCGCATCTTGAAAGCATCTATCATATTATTTTCCTTATTTCTCAACTGTTAACCCATATATATTTTAGTCAGACTTTCCACAGCAGATTTTGTCCTTTCAATTCATATTCGGATCTCCAGTTGCAAATTGGAGTTCTTGTTGCGCACCCTATATTATTTCTCAATCTGCAACAGCACTTGTACCGATTCAGCAGATTTGGTTTTGTATTTGGTCATAGTTAGATCTTGATTCGGTCCGTAGATTAATCGATGATTATAGAATAACTAAATTAAGACTGAAAAGAGAATGAAAAAAACCTTATATGGTACCACTTGACCACGGCTAAGACTTATCACAGAAGTCTTGAATGTGATAAAAAACTTGATTACCCGAGATAGAAAACAAGCGTTCAATCACTATACCACAGAGTTAATTTGAAACTTGTTTGAATAAAAATGATTTTTTGTATTGTAATTGTTGCCGTGTTGATCTGGTTTAAATGCTGATCAAAGGCGTTGCAGCCTTCACCCTCAAGGTAATGTCAAAAAATATTTGCGAATATCATGATATTATTATTATATTATATTATGATAACATTATCAAATATGATATTCGATTTTCTCAAATGAAATTCCTTGAAGTTTTTTTTATATCGCCCTGAAGATGAATGCACAACGCTTTCGAAACGTCGGCCATCATTAAAGTCATGATACGACAATAATTGACAATAATTCTGAAAAACATGTTCATATTCACCATCTTGTCATATAGTTCATATTCATCATCTTGTCATCAATCAACATGACAATAATTCTGAAAAACATGTTCATATTCATCATCTTGTCATATAGCTCATGATTGATCATCGTGACTCCCATGATAGCCTCCGATGTCTCCTCTCCATCCATCCCTGCACTCCGCGACTCGAAGGACAGTTTTTATATGTAGTCTAGTCGCTTTTCACACTTGTTCAGTCCAACGCATTGTGACTTTTCCACTTGTTCGTCGCCTTTCCACGTCTCCAGTAACCACAAACCTCTCCTAACTGTCGGATTTTCACGTTTTTTTTTCACTAGTTTAAAAAAAAATTAAACTAGTGGAAAAACGCATAAAAATCTTCGAAAATTACATGTTTATTCTCTTCATATTAGACAAGTTTGTCAGAGAAATGAGATTGAATAGCTGAATCCCTGAAGCCGTCTAAAATAGGCGCAGTTCTGGCAAGCAATCTGATGCGAATTTAAATAACCTTACTTCTCACTGCACAGTCAAATTGCACTCTCCCGCTAGATACACTGGTCAGGGGTAATCAACTCTGGTCTACAAACCAAATTTTTGTTTTACGAATATTTTTGGAAAAGGCAATTAATACCCTCTGATAAGAATGGAATGGTAAATGCATGCTGATGAAAAGGTAAATCATCAGCATGCAAAAATCTCCTTTTCGCAACATTAATTTTAATTTTGAATTAATAATGTTGTATTAAAATGAGTTTTCGATTAAAACGCGCTATTGCAATTTTTATTTACGGTGTATGAGTGCAGTTTTTTTTTAAATTTGTACATGAATTTATATATTTTATTTATTTATACCATTTGTTTATATACAAGAAATTTTATAAATATATAATATGTCAAAAAACAATAAGTCACAACAATGTGGACACACAATATTTAATGGATCTGGGTTAGTTGCCTTTCATTTGTGGTGTACCCAGTAAACTATGCTTTTGCTGTATCTTACTGAGGACATATAACAAGAAAAAAATATGTTGATACAGGTGGCCAAAAAGTCACTAGATCAAAAGCTAATCGTATTTGATAATCTGCTGGATTCAGTTCCTGCACTTTTTTTTTCAGGTTACAATCCTAGGATTGGTCTGCACCAATCACTCGATCCCTCCACTCATCTCTGACATCCGCCAGCATCTTCATCTCCTGGTAGCTGCCACAGCGCACATCCCGGATCACCAGATCCATGTAGCTATATCTAGGGCGGCCTCTATGGTTGTTGCCCTCAATTATTCCCTCGACGATGGTAAGGAGCAGGCCTGGGTGCCTGATGTTATGACCTATCCAACTGGATCGTTGTTGGGCAACTCTATTTAGGAGTTGCCTTGCTTTTCCAACCCCGCTCAATACCTCGTCGTTTCGGATGTGATCTGATCAATGGACCCTGGACATGCGCCTTTAGCACCACATATCAAAGGCAGCCAGCACTAGCTGTACCTTATACGGATAGACATTCAGCATCCCTTGAATCCTCTGGAGCGAGGTTCGAGACATGTCCAGCTGCTGGGACCGCCTTCGAGTTGACATTGAATGCTCTTTTTCAATGCTTCGGCGCACACGCTAAATATTGTCCTGTGACCACCCTGAACGTGGCTTCCCAGCACGTGGTAAATCACTCACAGACCCCTGAATTTGAAACCGCCGGAATAAGTTAAGTATCGTTTGTTTATACGGTGGTTTTCTGACCCCAAAATGACGAGTGTAAGTGCTTGGCGTTAGCATAATTGATCGTTGATTTTCTAGATAAAATTCGATTATTTTAAGTCGAGCAAAATAAGATTATGTAAGTTCATAAATTATAATATATAAATAAGATTAGTTAAGTAATAAATATTGTTTATAGGTATGTACAATATATTAATTTGTTAAATAAAAAATAAAAAAGCAATATTATTGTATTGTCATAAAATGTCCCTTTGTATGGTCCTCGTATTATCACTATTCATGATCAGACGGCTCCTGTACGCAACGATCGCTTAGCAAGTAGTGTGTTAGCGAAGGGTAACAGCGTATGCGGTCAGATCAATGTGCGACGTGCGATGAGCTATAAATAAGGGATGCAAAATATATTGTCATCTGAAATTTCTACTGTGTTTTTATTTCTACAAAATTCACCCAGCTATCATCGAGACTTACTGAAGTCACACCAACATCTCCGAGGATTGATCAACATCCATCCACCTACTCTACAGTCTTTGTACCGGTAATATACATAATATACTCGTATTATACTTGTAAAAAAACTCTTTACTTTTGCGATTATCGCAAATTCGTGTTTGATGATTTGTCCTTCGTTGCACATATTAATCGTATATATGATAAGGCTATGAGCATGCTGGGATTTATTTTGATGACCTCCAAAAATTTGCTTTCATTAAAAATATCCACCATCCTTTCCTTTTCATTTGATTGATGATATCTCACTTCAAATGAAAGGAAATGTTCGGGTGATTGTCCGTCTTTGTGGAGTTGATGGGTGTATGCTTACGTATATGTTCATGGATTTCGTGGGGATGGAGTCATTTGAATGTTTTTTGCGACCATGTAACTTGCTTCATTTACTTTTATCTGGTTGGTAAGAAGAGATTGCCGCCTGGCTATAATCCCACCAAATTTTATGTGCAATAAAAGTATTTAATAAATAAATAAAAATTTACACTGCTGTACGTTGTCAGTTTGAATACAAATAAATATAGCGTTTTAAATTTTTGCGCGAGTTTTTTCTGAGTAATAAATATTGAACACCCCTGACATAGAAAATAGTTGACAGTATTATTGCTGCGCGTATGTGCATAGACGCATGCATTCACTCGTATCCAACCAACCTTATATGATGCATAAATTCAACTTGTTCTCATTTTGTGGACAAAATATTGTTTTTCACAATACTCCATATAACAATTATTTGTATATTACAGGTTTCCATAATGCGTTGATTGAAAAAAGTATCAAACAATTTAAAATCGGTTGTACTTACGTTCGTGTGTAGCCTAAGGCATTATAATTACATTTAAATAGTTATTATTTAATTAATGCCCTAGTTATGTTAGAATGTTTGTATTTTTCAAATGTAATTTGACAGATGTCACTTCTTGATATGATTATAAGACATAAAATAACAATAGCAAATAATGTATGTACATAAAATATATATCACCATTATCAAGTTTTCTGTAATACATACTTGATAATGGTGATATATATCATATTGAATTTAAATATTGTACATGAGTACATAATTAATAAGTTTTAAATTAATTAAATCAAATGACCATTTTATTATATTTTAGAAGCAAACGTAGAAAATAAGATAAATCGTAGAAGTTGTATAGATGAAGAAGAGGCTGTGTATCGATATAGGAAAGTCCGGCGCCCTATCTTCTCTGTCTACCCAAAAGAGAAATATCATGACGGTATGTCGATTTTATTGTATCTTCATGTCATTTTAATTTTCAAGTATTTAAATTAACTTATCTTATATGCCACTGTTTTCATGTTTTGGGAAAGACACCGTTGTGTCTTGAATTAAATAAATAAAAATATTTTTTTCCAAATTAATGAATTCAAATGCATTAAAATAAAACGAAAACCAAGTTAAATACATGCTTAATTTTTAACAAAATATATGGAACAGTAATTATAAGAATTCTTTAATTTGTTTGTTAGTCAGGTTCGATTACTAGGCTCGGTTTGTGATTAACAAGAGATCTGCGACACCATTCAAAAAGAGATATGTGAGACGCGACGCATAAATACCCGAACCGATGCACGACCCTGAACCTTGTGACGTGCGGTGCGGTGCAATTTAGAGCAGCGAATATTTATCGGATCCAATCTTCTTCATCTTTTTATAGTTCATTAGTAGTGATACCCCCTCCCAATAATAGAAACTATCTCTACACTACTACTACCGTGAATGGAGAAGTGTGTTCAAGGGGCTCCGAGCGACAATGACACCTCAATAAAATAATTATACAATTTTATTCGAATAAAGAAGCGATACAGTAGGCCGGTAGTGCTTTAGGTACGAGTAGTTTAGACGCGTTGGCCCGAGAATGGCGCTAGGATGCTCCAGATGGGCGGCAATCCTGGTCCCGGCAGGACGACGAGGTGGCTCTAGAAGGCGGCAACGTTGGTCCGAGTGGGATGGCAGGGTGGCTCCTGGCAGCAGCAATGCTGGTGAGGCGGCTCTAGCAGATGGCAAAGCTGGTCCGGGCGGGACGGCAGGGCGGATCCAGGTAGCAGCAAAGCTGGCCTGGGCGGGATGGGACGAAGGGGTGGCTCTAGAAGGCGGCCTCGTTGGTCCAGGCAGGACGAAGGCAGTGGAAGAAGTCAACCCGGTGAAGAAAGCTGGAGAGCTGTAGTGGAGACGTCTTTGCTGGTCGGCTGCTACCTGGTGAATGATCCTCGGCAGGAGCTGGCAGTTGTTTAATACCAGCTTTGCGCTGGTGCAAGCACACCTCTCAGGTGAAATGAAGATCAGTCTAGGCGCAGCTCTCAGGTGAAGTGAAGCCAACCGGCACAGCAGCCGGGTGAAAAGTCCATTTTTCAGGTGGAAAATTAACCCGGCACGGCAGCTGGGTGAAGAGTGATTTCAGCTGATCGAGTTGAAAGCGAACTTGACAATCAACTTGAATTCACATGTTCACACGTTTCAAGACAGGTTTCAACTTGAAAGCAAATGGCGGATGATTCATAACTTGAACGATAAAGTTTAACTGGGTCAACCTTTTCTTGATCAACTAAAAAGTTGATCAACTCTATTGAAACAAAGGTTCTCACTTCAGATTTCATTCAAGTTTTGTTGATCAACTTTAATCGGTCAACTAAACTTGAACCGTTAGAACGGGTCTTGATTCAGTTTCTATTGAAACGTGTGAACAAAAACTGATTCAAGTCGTGTTCAACTTTTGTTAATCAACTTTAATCGGTCAACTAAACTTGAACCGTGAGAACGGGCCTTTAATCTCATCACAATGGGTGATGGGTAGGGATACGTGATTATCGCATTTTGCGATAAATGCGACATAGAAGCGATAGAAGCGATAAATGCGATATGATTGCGAAATTTCGAATAGATGCGAAATTTTTAATATATTGATTTTGTTAAGAATGACTAAAGAGAAACCTCCCAGAGTCTATGGTCAACTCTTGTCTATTGTCTATGATGCCACATACTTAGGTTGGTACTTGTTTTGTGTCATTCACATGGTTGTGGCGTTAACAAATGCGTTTGAACAAAACAGTGTTAAAGTATCCACTTGGTGAGTTTTTTTACAATTTTAAAAATCTCACGTTTTAAAAATTTTTCCTCGTTTATTAAATAAAAAAATATATGTTTTTAGCCCCAAGAACATGGGTCGAACATATATCAGTATTAAAGAGAGAGTTACAGCTTACAAAGCAGAAAGATTTTATATAAACGAAAAAAAATATTTTAATATGCAAGCATTGCAATTGCCAGCTAGATTGGAAAAAGAAAGATAATTTAACCAAACATATAGAATCAAATGGACACAAGAAAAAAGTTTCAACATTTGCTACAAGTACTACTAGTCAATCGACAATACCAAAAATCATGGATTAAAGACATGAGAAATCTACATTTATAAAAAAAGCTAATATACCTCTGGAAAAGTTAAATCATCCTGCGGTGAAAGAATATTTTCGTGAATATGTGCAGGGATCTAGTGAATTGCCATGTGCAGATCAGCTACGAAGAACATATGTTCCAATGTGGAGCCGACATGAAGAGAGAAATTCTGGAAAATGTTAAAAACAAGCTTCTTGTAATAGTGGTCGATGAAACTTCAGACAAGATGGGACGCTGCGTGTTTGCCATTTTATTCAGAACAGTGTTACCTGCCAGTGAGCAAAATGTCTACTTAGCATCATGTAATTTTTTGGATTCGGCAAATGCTACTACATGCTTACAAACAATAGTAGATACTCTCAAAGACTATGAAATTTCATATTCAAATATAATAGGATTTGTTTCCAGTGCTGGGCACACAAAATTAGTTTGGTTGGAAATGTTTTTATGAAAGAGTTGAAAGTGCTAAATGAATACATTAGTAAACTCAAAATTGCATTTTTACATTCGCGTAAACTGAAATCAACTAATGTTGCATTCTTGTTGAATTCATATCCTCATCTCCCGGCAGTATTATTTCCGAGTCCAATTATAATCCGTTGGAAATCATGGTTCAAATCCATCAAATATTTACACATTCTTTGAGCCATTGATAGATTTTTTTAAAAGCTTAGATATAAAAAGTGTAACAAAGGGAAGAATTATAGAGCTGTATGAATCTGATACAAATACATTAAAAATTCAATGTAAATTTGTTAGCGAGATATGCGATAAATTTATTAATTTAATTGATAAATTAGAAGGATCTTCGTACCCTTTTTCCCATTTATTGTGGGATGAAATGATGGGAATAAAAAATTCTATCGGTTATAACATAGGTGGCATTTTGCCTATGGAAACCCAGAAGCTACTTCTTGAAACAGATGAACATACCAAACTAGAATTAATAGACATTCTTAAGTCGGTTTCCTGTAAAAGTTTATTAAAACTCGAGTCACATTTAAATAAAAATGAAACGAATGTGTTTTATGAAGCTTTAAATCATCTGTTCAATCCCCATGTAGCTGGAAGTAGATGTAATTTCCAAATTCATGAAACGATATCGGTAATAAGAAACTTACCTTTGTTTACAACATTAACAACCACTCAATGTTTAGAGGGGTATTCACATTTTTTTAATAATTTATCATGTAATATTAAAAGTGGGGTAAAAGTGGATATTCTTCAACTTTTACTTGCAACAAAGATGAAACATGAAGAATTCGGCAATGCTGCCCTTCAATCAATTTGGTGTCCTGCAAATAGCGTTGACGCAGAACGGTTTTTTAGTACGTACAATTTAATTTTTAACGATCGACGTACTAGATTAAAACAATCATCAATTGAAACATGCTCGATGATAAACTTTAATAAACTTTAATCATTATATAAAATTTAATCGGTGTATTCTTGTATTTCTATTTTTTTTATCAATATATTGTATATCCTTTGAAAATTATGTATAAATTGAACTTTTAACTTTGAATTCGTAATTAAGAAATAGATGCTAAATAGATGCTAAAATTTGTCATTTTAAACGCTATTTTTTTGAAAAAATAGATGCTAAAATACGTGTCTCTAGTGATGGGTGACTGGCAGACAGGTGACGCCCATAGGCGCATCAGCAGACAAACCTAACATATACCATATATTCTAGTTTGCTGAATATGCTAAATTCTAAGAAAAGTCGAGAAAATTGATAAAGCAAACATAAACATGTAGAACTTTGAATGGAAGGTCAAAAAAACTATGGTCGAACTGAAAGAATAATATTACATTTGGAAAAGGAAATCTCAGATTAATCAACCTCCATTGGATTAGGCAGAGAGGTCAGATTTTCGCACAAACATCCTTTTTCTTATTTACACTCATACATCTCGTAATACGTGTTTTTTTTCCGTTTCTCATGATTCTTTCCTTCCCTTCTCTCAAAATTTCTCTATTCTTTCTGCGGCCCTACCTCGTTCCGCACGCCATTAATTTCAGACATATTTATCTGTTTTGAAATTTTTCAGAACACACGTCTAAATGCACCATTGACTAATCGCAACACAGCAATATTCATAAAACTTACTCTTATCTGTCATTATTAATCCATACATTATAAATACTTCAATATTTAATAGCCTCGAGATTATATCGACTGTCGTCATTCAATAATCATAATTTTATCAAAATATTTATTATTGACTTCAGACTTATTTTTAGAATAAGATTCTTATGTTTGACCGATGAAGGATTGATTCACATACATTTTTTTTATCTTATCAGTCAAATCATAACGGCGATGGACAGGAATATGCTCGGTAGTGTAAAACAGAAATAATCAAATTAAATAATATCCTTCATGGCCTTATCTATAACAAGCTTCTTTTTCCTTCTTCCTGGCACTGTCCCAACTCATAGCCTAGGTAGGCTGTTGGGGTCGGCTCTTCTCGTTCTCAGGCTGTATATCCTTCAGTTCTTGGTGTCGCTTTCATCTAGGCCGTTTCTCTGCAGGATTTTGGAGCATTGATTCATCCAGGAGTTCTTTGGTCTTCCTCTGGACGGCTGCCTTATCTATAACACGCTAGTCTTTTTTAAATTTTGTTTTTATTTATTTAACCAGGTGAGCTTATTGCCATGTGGCAATATCTTCTAACTTAACAGAAAGATTTGTTTAATGGGCCCTAAGTGAAAACCAGACTGGAATCCCATATTTTGAAATCTGGGTTCCAGCGGGGATTGAACCCGCAACCTCCGGTTCAGCACACAAACGTCTTACGGGGGTGCGATTTCGTTGCCTGTTAGTAACAAGACTTTTTTTTAAATTGGGTTCCAGTGTTATTTTCATATAAGACACGTTTGGCATCTTTATTTTAATTTTAATTATTTAACATTTTTATTTGTAAAATAATCTGGCGGGTTTATTGACAGGTGGCAATCTCTTCCAAGCAATCAGAAAAAGTAAATAAAGGAAGTTACATAGTCGCAAAAAATAATCAAATGCTTATTCCCCTTCACAACATTTATGAAAAATACATAGTTAAAATAAAAGTGATATATCAATCTTAAGACCCGTTCTCACGGTTCAAGTTTAGTTGACCGATTAAAGTCGATCAACAAAAGTTGAATGAAATCTGTAGTGAAGGCGCGTTCTCACGGTTCAAGTTTAATTAGCCGATAATAGTTGATCAACAAAAATTGAATACAGGCCCGTTCTCACGGATCAAGTTTGGTTTACCGATTAAAATTGATCAACAAAAGTTGAATATGACTTGAATCAGTTTTTGTTCACACGTTTTAATAGAAAGTTGATCAACTTTAATCGGTCCACTTAACTTGAACCGTGAGAACGGGCCTGTATTCAACTTTTGTTGATCAACTATTATCGGTCAATTAAACTTGAACCGTGAGAACGCGCATTTAGGATAAAGAAGGGATGGTGGAGAGGAAAGAGAAATAAGGAATGAACACGTTATATTACTGACTTGAAATTAAGAGTATTTTCAGTCGCTTTTCACCTTTCTGGTCAGTTGGGAAAAAATGCGACATGGCAATAAACTGGCCATGTTGTTCTGTGTAAAACAAAAATGTAATACAATAAAATGCAATTGAATACTAATTTATTGTTTATATATAGTAGTTAAACTTAGCACATGAAAAAAATTATATCCTTTTAGTCCAATGTTTTATCTTATTTTTATCTAAATGTTAACAGATTTTAAAATGTCAATGTCTTTAACTATGTATTTATAAACATTTGGAGCTCTGTCCTCTCTGCCTACCCCACCAGGGAAGTATTTCCATATATGTATACATACTCTCACCCATTTCTCTGCCGGGTTTGGCAAAAAGGACAGACCGCAGACTTTCCTATCTTAACACACATCCTGAATGTCTTCTACATCCATGCACTTGATCCAATCATTCATTTGATCCAACCATACTTTCCTTGGTCTGCCTCGACCACGCATTTCACTCTCATTTACATTATATATTATAAGTGTTGTCAGTCTTTCTCTATTCATTCGTTTTATACGCTCTAACCATCTCAGCGTTGTTCTTTAACTAACTCAACACATTAACCTTAGGTTCACATCCATCCCTAGTCACTTCATTTCACAATCTACCATATACTGTCACAACCTTTTTGTTCGGACCCAATAACCAAGGCTTCCGGTTTAGTCAGTGAAATAGGCACGTAACTCACAGATTGTCCTCGTACGACCTTCGTAGCCTAGTTGGTATGACGATTATCTTCCACTTTCGGGTTTTGGGTTAGATTCCTAATTGCACCAAAAAAGGTTACTAGTGTAGTTTAAGTGTTCGTTTGTTAATAATACTTCTACACGTGCGGGAATATTGCAACACATATAACGACGAACTACGAGATACGATGACTTATGTGGCTTAGTTGATAAGACATATGATTTCCACTGGCAGGTTTCATATTCGTTTCCTGATCGTACACCAAAAATAATTAGCATTGGATATACTGAAGGGGAATGATATTTTTCTTCCCAATATCTTCTCCAATCTCCTAGCTGCAGATAAAATTGTTATTTTAAAATCGTCTAATGTTTCATGTGTTTTTTTTAAATTTGCAACTATTCATTATAACATTTTATTTTCACTGTATAAAATTCATTTTAAATCTTTCACCCAACACCGGAAACAAATTTATCAAACATTTTTTTCTGGTTGGTTGCAAGAAATTGCCATTTTGTAATACATTCGCCAAAGTGTACAATGAAGTGTTTATATAAATAAAATGCATAAAAAATAAAGGGTACCATATGAATGAATGAAAATGCATTATTGCACGTGGAGAGGCGACAATACTAGTCCACATCTAGCGCGTGCGAGTATTGGTACCAGACTGTATTTTTTTATTTTTTGAGCACCATTGGGAATCGAACCAACAATCCCTGTGTGGAAGCGTCTTACCATCTAGGCCACGGTGGTCTTCATCTTTCGCAACTAACGTTAATCGTTTACCCATTCCGCACCGAAAACGGTTATTGTTTTTGCACAACCTTTGATTTTTTCTCGCCTTTTCCTGGTTTCATCACCATCTTGCGGTTCAAACTTATTTTCTTTATTGCAAGTCTTAAATGCTTTTGTGTTCTACTTTCGCTAAAATATACATTGCTAAATATCTTATAAATATGTTAGAAAATTTACCTAGAAGACTGGCATTGCACGATTTGATATTTATTTGAAAAAACTAAATTAAATACAAAAAAAAAAACGATTCGAATTAATAGAAAAAAATTTAAAAAAAAATTAAAAGGCATTGAAAAATTAACATCAAACTAGAATAGATTATCAAAAAAGAAAATCTATTAACTATAAAACAAAAAAATATATAAAGGACAAGGAAATATATGGTACAACAAATTAAAAAAGATATGGCTCAGTTACATAACAAATATTACGTGTTAACTTATTGTAAGTTGTGTCCGTTTTCTTTCAAATTTAAAAATGAGCACCAAAAGTAAAACAAAATGGTAAAGGTTATACGTAATTCGAAAGAAAATGTTCTGCTCTATAAGATATTGTGTTTGCTTTTACGTTACATATATTATTTTATTTGATTACAAGCCTTCAAAATGGAATGTCAAGTAGACGAAAGTGAGCATTTTCGATACCTCGCTTAAACCATATTATTCATGAAAATCCCCTTCAAACCACCGTAGAATTGGCTGAGCAGATGAATTGTAGTCACATGACTGTATACCGCTATCTTAAATCAATGGGAAAAGTTCAGAAGTTCGGCGCTTGGGTTCCACATGTTTTGAGTGAAAACAACAAAAATCAATTGTCGAACGTTGATTTTTGTTCTAATAGATTTAATATTTTTTATATAATTTTAATGACATTTTTTAAACAAAGAAGAACGAAACAAAAAAAGTTAACTTCAATATTCGCATGTATAGTAGGTAGTGGTATATATTATAAAAACAGTATAAAACTCAACAAATAATAACAAAATTACAAATTTTATTTATAAACTCTCCCCAAGGGCACTTTAACTCGGAATTCGAACCCACTTTTAAAGAAAAATTAAAAATATTACAAAATAAATAATATATGAGAGTGTAAGGATAAAAAGATAGTGACTGTGACCATTAGATTAGGTACTTCACCGCATTTGTATATGTTTAGAAAAACATGTTTGCTAAGAAAAATGTGATAGTAATACATTCGGTTTGAGGTGGAGTTTAGTTCTCATGTGTAATCATAAATTTTGATAAAACTTCCCAAAAAGGGTTATATTCAAAGGCGTTCTAAAACTGCACACATTATCCATACATCAAACATTTTGATTTATTTTAAAATTTGAGAAGCACATTCGGATTTAGGTGGAATGTTATGTACGTTTGTAATGTTCTTACGTTTTCATGAATTTTGGTCAGACTTCCCAAAAAGGATTATATTCGAGAGCTTCCTAAAACTGCACGCACTATCCATACATCTAACATTTAGATTTATTTTAAAATTTGAGAAATACATTCGGCTTTAGGTGGAATGTAATGAACGTGTGTAGTGTTCATGTGTTATCATAAATTTTGAGAAGACTTACTAAAAATGGTTATCTTTAAGTGGTTCACAAAGCTACACACGCTACTCATTCCGGCAAGAATAATTTATTCACATTATATGGAAGTAGTCCTAATCATATGAAAGTCCATATAATGCCTATACTGATTTTCTAATATGTGTCGTCTTGTTATTTAGAAGCTGCTCAAATAATTGGTTGTAATTAGTTTATTATGAAATAAAATATTCTTCCAGGTGAGCCTACAAAGAACGTGTAACATGAGAAGCTGACCCAGTTATAGGTTTTTGAAATATAATTGTACGGCACCGGTACAAAGAACTGTATCATAGGCAAATGGCTGCTGCGCAATGCTCGGAGAATTCAGGTCAATTCTAAAGGCGTAGATCGTTGAGAGAAGGTAGCGGGGTGAAGAGATTCCTCTTATGGCAGGTTGTAGCAGTCTCAAGTAAAACACAGTGTACTGAGAATAGGAAGTAGTATATTTATTTTGGATGGGACTCTTCTTATGAACAGTCAGTCGGTCATCCCAAGCGCTCGCACCTCGCGAAATACAACAGTTTTCGGGAGTTTTGCGCAATGCTTAGACCGACTGGCCAGCTATCTAGTCTTGACGCCCGTCCATAAGTCTACTTTCCGATGCGGTCGCAACGTATCGCGAACCCAAACATACATTTAACATCGAACTGTAACCAAATATCAAACACAAGAAAATATATCAATCATATTTTGGGGTGACGCCTACGTCCGATATAATAATCTTAAATAATGTTGTGAGGTGAAACATTTTTGTTCTATCTGACAAGGCTGTAAGACTCATTACTTCCAACACTGGATCGTAGTCCAACTTAATTCTTGGGATTTGCAGTTTGAAGTAAATGTAAACACTTCTGCTGTATGCCGTTCATACTAGTTTCCATGCCCTTATATAACTATAGGCACAGTCTCTGGCTCCGGGACACTGCCGAGTCTTAAGACGCCCAGAGATCACGATGTGCTGGTGAAAGGACTGAGACTACATAACAGAGGTGGCCTTAGATCTCAAAGCACCATCAAACATTTTATGATGTTTTGAGATTTTTGTGTTTCTTTATATCAGTTTTATGAGGTATTTCAGAGTGTTTTACAGCGTGGTTTGAATTATGGTTCCGTATCATAGTTTTGCTTGGTTGGAAAAGATCACTACATGGCAAGAAGTCCACCAGGTTATACTTATCACAATAAAAGTGTAATGCAATACAATATAACACAAACACAATTATAAATAAATCTATGATGCAATGTGAGTGCTTTAAAAAAATCCCAGACAAAGGAAAGTATTATTGAGTTTCAGATCAAGATTCCATCATATTTGTGGATTTAGTAAAATAATCTTGGCAATAACTGTATTATATTATACTTTTTATTGACATCTGGAAATCTTCGGCGAGTTTATTGACATCTGGATATCTTTATCAAACAACCAGAAAGATGTTAATGAAACCATAAGTGAAAAATTATCTGGATTCCAACGGGAATCACAGAGATTGTCATAATGTATCACCAAGGTTAAAAAATACCGACCTGAACAACTTAGAGTATATATAGACAAATACCATGCGGACCACACCCAGTACATGTTCAAGCGATCTCACAATTCAAATTCGTTACATCTACCATCCGTTATATGTCAATTACAGCCGATAGAAGACGTGTTCTTTCGTTATATTCTGAAATGTTAAAAATTAAATATTGTGCTGTTTTCAAGTTTCTTTCAACAGAGGGGAAAAGCCCGACATAAATTAAATGACGTCAGCATCTAAACTTCGTTTATTTTTTGCCGGAATTTTCCCTTGTTTTGAAAAAGTTTTAAATTTTTAACATTTCAGAACATCGCAAGACATCGGTATATTTTTTGTTTAAAATTGAATGGTAACTATGTTACATTGAGAATATTCAAAATTTAATGATAACTATGTTACATTGAGAATATTCAAAATTTAATGATAACTATGATACATTGAGAATATTCAAAATTGAATGGTAACTATGTTACATTGAGAATATTCAAAAACTGGCGATGATAGGCTTTGAAACCAGGCTGATAGCATACCATAGATTTAAGGGGGTTCTTTAAAGAGGTATAACATCAAAATGTATTGTAATATCAATCTTTTAAAAGATATAACATTTAAATGTAGACACTCTAGAAGGGATCTTTGGACATTAAATGGTATTGACAATAAATCAATCCAAAATACACGCTCTTAACATCGTCTTCTACAATCAACAACGGCCCTCGAGCTGTCCCAGTGAAGATAAAGGTACCACCCAACAAAAACAGTCTTGGTGGGCGAACAAAGCGCTGCAGAGTGCATACCTCTTCGCTGCAGACAATGCCGGCCAACTTTCACTGGCCCTTGTGGAGACGAAGCACGTGTTAGGCGGCTGGTATACCAAAAAAGCAGCGAAGGGCCACCGTAGTATTAAAATTACAACAGCAAACAGATGACTCGTATAGCGCCGTTTCGTTGTAGAAATATCACCTCAAGAGCGCTGTATTTTAAATAGGGTATTTGTTTATTTAAATTCGGGTTTAGGTTTCGTGTAGTGTATTTGTATAACGTTGACATTTTATCATAAATTTTGATAAGACTTACCAAAAAGGATTATCTTCAAGGGCCTCCTAAAACTGCACACACTATCGATATCTCTAAAACCTTGAAACATAAAAAATCCAGTGACATTTTGCATCAATAAAAAACCAACTTATTTGAAATATTACTTAGGAAAACAAACATTAACTAAAAACAAAGGGACAATTTATAAAGCGCCGTTCAGAGAACAGACTCCCCACAAAAGTGCTATAACTCGGGAGTTTTACCCATTATTATTGACAGATTAAAAATATTACAAAAATAAATATATATAAATTAATTGTAAGGATATGAAAATGGTGGCAACATTACAGTGTAATAAATGGCGCTAAATAAATATAGCGTGTACCGAACAATTTTTTTAACATTTCATAAGGCCAAAATTTTAAACAACCTCAATGCGTCTTACTTCATACAAAGCAACATATTTTCCAATTCAACACTTTCGTTGTTTATATAACAACCTGGCGGGTTTATTGCCATGCAGCAATGCCTTTCAATCAAGCAGAAAGGTTTTAAATTGACATATGTGAAAACTAGACTAGAACACTATTTAAAAAAAATCGTTATCATAAATTTTTAACAAAATATTTTATGTTGCATTCATCACCGCTTTATTTGAGTTCAATACCGGTTTCAAACACCTCCGTCTTCCTTGTCAGGTGAAGTTGAACTAAATGATGTCCAAAATACCTTTTTTATATTGCAATAGGTACGGAGAGAGGAAAAGTGGCAAATAAGGGTTGAATAAATTAAATTGAATGAAAGGGTTGACTGAAGTGTCTAAAATGGTTACCTCTTATTTATCCTACTTTCATCACTTTTTTGCCTCGTCTTATTTAAGTTAGTACCAAGTTTCCATTCTTTCATTCGTTTGGTATTTCTCTACATATACGATTTGATTATGAAAATATGGCAAAGAGTGTAGCCGGGAGACAATACTGTATTCGGCCCCAGTAATCGAGCCTTATGGTTATAAACCATTGTAGTAATCAAGTAACTTACTGTTCGCCATCACACGTGTTGGCAATACTACAGAGCATAGACAAGCAATAACACTCCTATACGTCTAGATCGCGCATATATTGTTATCAGACGAATTCTTCAATCATATTTGTACTCTTTTTTTGGTGTCATCGAGAATCGAACCCCGGGTGGAAAAGAAGCGTTTGGCCAACTAGGCCACAAAGTTGGTCACCAAGAAGTTTTACTCGTATTCATATTCTGATATTAATATAAAATATATGAACGATGGGTTTTCATTAAGAACCACCACAAAATTAACAAAGTAACAGTTTTTTTAATGAAGAATATCTATGTTATACTTAAGTTTAAATAAAATAAACCAATCATATGTTTAGGACCACTTCTGGTTACACTCCAGGAGGGATTCCTTCTTAATGCGATCAACTTAATTTAAATATTTAACCTATTTAGTTGACTAAAAGTTTAACGCATAAAATGCAATTAAATACACTAACGTCTGGGTATGCATTTCTAAGAACAAAGAATGCGGATTATGCTGGCGACAGCATAACATAAGCATTAAATGCACTTAAAAGAAAGCTCCCTTAAAGGTAATTTCGGGTTAAGTATTACCCTTGGGGTATTAATATTCATAATATTATAAAACGAAAGTAATTTATGTTAATGGTTCGATACATTGTTTATTGAAAGGTGGAAAAAAATCGTAAGTTTTCAAATTTAACGTTTGTTAGATATTGTTGAAGATTTTCACGTCCGTCTTCAGTAGTTTAAAATATTGGTTTTTCTTTTAGACTATTTTCCTACTTAAATCCAAAAAACTTTTAGCCTGAACAAGCTAGAGCGTTTATGGATAAATACCACGGACAGATACGGGCCACGCCCACCCCATGATCAGGCGATGTTACAGTTAAAATTTGATACGTCTCCTCTCAGTAATATGTCAACTAGAGCCGTTAAAGACGTGTCGTTTCGTTATATTCTGAAATGCTTAAATTTATTATCGCGCATTAATCCGATTTCTTTCAAAAGGAGAGAAAATCCTGACAGCATTACTGACAATCGAGTTCATTCACGAGGGATTACCTCACATATCATAAATACTTAAAGCACTACTAAGCAACACAAAAATAATACTATGTAAATTAAACTCTGTCTAAAGAAAGACTGCAACCGATTAAATTTGACGATCACCTTCGAAGCTTAATGTCCTTGCCATCGGATATTTAGGTTTGATCTGTCAAGACTTTGTGCTTGCTGAAGTACATCACTTTGCACACAATAATCTTCCTTGCATAGTAAAGCTGACAATAATATTGTAATTTATTTTTATCAAACGCTGTTTATTCCATTTTTTTGTAACGGTATAACCCTACCGTTTTCAAGGCTTTCACCTCATCTTCAGGGGAGCACAAACAAGACTAAATTATTTTCGAACTGGTACCGATATATACGCTTCAACGGTTGGGGGCTGGGGGGTGAGGGAGGCATGGGACGATTTCAGCCAAGAACGGAGAGATTTTTGGGATATAACTGTTCACCAGATGTTCGGATCGATGCAGTGACTAAGAAATTTCTAGGGCCTCTAATCTGTCCAATTTATTTCCGTTACTACTGATATATAAGAATTTGGCGTCATCGATAGAAAACGTATGGTTTTCACGGTGACAATGACTAGCCATTTCAGAATAAATTAGAGGATTTGTTAAGGCGGATTTGTGTTCACGAAATCTCTTTTCAAAAGATCTTCCTGTCTTTCCTATATATAAATTATCACAGTCAGCACATAAAAATGTATACACACCACTGTTGCTAAGTATTCCATTTTTGCCTTTCCCATTAAATAAGAGTTTCCGGAGATTAAAATTAGTGTAAAAAGCTGGCTTTATGTGACTTGGAATATTTTTGGTTATTTCGTATGATATGTTTTTTTATAAAAAGGACTTTGCTCCATTTATAGGTATGCTTATAGGTGTCGTTAAATATATAATCTTTTATAAGTTTCTTTTTGGTTGATAAAAATAAATTACAATGTCTTTAAACCTCCACAACGTTAATGCCTTAACTACAATATAAACAACAACTGACAATAATAGTTGATTACTAGGGATGGATACACAAAAATTAAACATTAATAAATAAATGAATGATTGAATCCACATTACTATGTTTCCTTTACATCAATATACCACATACACTTCCCATAAAATATGACAACAGCTGAATCTATACATTGCTCTTGTATCAAATTGGTATTCCGCGTAAAGAGATTCTCAAGATAGGAAGGAGGTACAAACATGAGAGGTCGGTATTTATGTAATTAGTCGGACAACAAATGAATTTATAGTTTAATACAGATTTCACAAAGTTATTACCGAAACCTTAGTAAAGGAATAAATAAATAAAAAATATTTTAGTGCTCCCCATTCTATCCTTTTTATATTACGTTTTGATATTTACGAGTATGTAATGCCTTTTTGCAATATTTTTTTGTATTACACTTTCATTTTATACAGTACAACTCAAGGTTATTGGTATGTGGCAATCTCTTCCAATCCACTAGATTTTTTTTTAAAGAGACCTTAATTAAGAACTATAGCCTGAAATCCTATTTCAAATAATCTAGTGCCGGTGGGAATTGAACCCACAAGCTCCAGAATAGAAGACTTAATTTGGAAGAAGTCATCTCTTAGATTAAATATCACAAAAGATTTTGATATTTCAAAACTTGAGTAAGGAAATATCTAAAGAAAAAATATGAATAATAAATTGTTATAGACTCAAATAACTGATAATTGTTCCTTTAACCTAGTTCTGTGGTGTCATCAGCCATTTTATAGAGGGGAAAATTTAGGTTTATTGATGTTAAACAACGCGTAAAAAATAATAACAATTATTTCGCAATACAAAATGAAATTTTAACATTTTCTTGCAATATTTGATCAGCTATTGCGTAACTGCAAAATTTCAAAATGACACGGAAATCTAAATGTTGCTAAAATGTTAGTGTGCCACGCCGTACCGGGAGGCTCGGTGGTTTGAGATTTTCATGGAGTTTTATTCTAAATCGTTTGTGTATGAGAAGATGTATGAATGTTTCAATACACGCTATACATGAAAAGATGTATGAATGAATCAATACGTGCTCGTATGTGAGAATTCTCGTGTATCAATCAATACATGTATCAATACATGCTCGTGTATGAATGTGTCAATACAATCTCGTGTGTGAGAACGTTTGTGTATCGATTAATACATGCTTGCATACAGAGGATGTATGGATGAATCAATATATGCTCCTATGTGAAAAGATATATCAATACATGCTCGTGTGTGAGAATGCTTGCGTATCAATTAATACATACTCTTATACAGAGGATGTATGGATGAATCAATATATGCTCGTATGTGAAAAGATGTATGAATGTATCAATACATGCTCGTGTGCGAGAATGCTCGTGTATCAATCAATACATGCTCGTACACAGAGGATGTATCAACATATGCTCGTGTGTGAAAAGATGTATGAATGTATCAATACATTTTCGTACTGTCAACAAATATGTCCGAGACTGCAGCATTGTCATTAACCCTTCCTCCCCTGTGATGTGTAACTAGTACACATTTCTTCTAAAAACTTTAATATCTCTATAAATATAATAAATACTGGGTTAAGATTTTAGGTATTCCTCCGTAATACATTTACACATTGAATGAAAAAAATAATATTAATAATAATTAACACTTATCGGCCACATCAGAGATATTTTGTGAAAATCGGGAAAAAAATCACAAATACAATCAAACGTGTGCCAGTGTGTGAATTAGGTATATTCATTCTAAAAAACCGCTATGGTTGAGAAGCGGCGCTATTCACGTCTCACTCTCACTCTTCTTCGGTATAAAGGTACGAAAGAAATAGAATCTCAGTTCGCTCGCTTCTCTCGTTTCAGTAGCTCGCGGGCATTCGTTTGAGGTGGTCTCTTCGCTCGTTTTGTGGATGTCGGCCGATGTTTTTTTCATGCTTTCAGCAATAAAATTTCAATTATTATCACTTTTGACTTCAAATTCAATTAATTTAAGCGATTGGCTATGAATATTCTTATTTTTTTTTTTTTTAAATCGCTCATTTTTACATGTGTATTTGTGTATTGAATGCACAGCACCGGAACGCGCGGATTTTTTTAGCACAGGAAGGGAATGGTTAAGAGAGAAGCTATCAAAAGGTCATCTCATAACATCCCCCTGGCCGAGATACACCCCATCAATATAAGGCGAGCCCGGCCGCGGGGATGCCAGATATTTTTCAGACCACAGTTTACAGCAATCGTTAAGCTGCTTATACACGACCATAAATTTTCCGATTTTAAATCGGTCATTTTTACATGTGTATTGATGTGTATTTATACACAGCACCGGAATGCGCGGATTTTTTTAATACATGAAGGGAAAGGTTAACCAATCGATGTAATTTGGGTACTGAAGAAAGCAGGTTTGAAAAGCAGGATCAAATCAAACATCATTCGTCGATCGGAAGTCTTAGTCAGTTTCCGACAGGTAGACATTATGTTACACGTCGTTTAATTTCTATCAGATTTTTCTTTTCTTTTGAAAAATACTTGACACAACACGTCTTCTATCAACTCTAGATTACATACTGTAAAGGGTAGATGTATGAAATTTTAACTGAAATACCGCCTCACCATGTATGGACTTGGGTGCTATCTGTTCATACAGTTTTGTATCTTACCATGTTCATCCATCATTTTACATCTGAGAGCTTACATTTAATTTTTTTCACTTCAGCAATACTTAAATCTATCTTTAAAATATATGACACGTAAACAACAAAAAGTCCAAATGCTCTCGATTTTCTCTCAGTATAAGTTATTATGACTTATCGTCATTTTGATTTTCAGAATCAAAAATCATCGAGGTTTAATTATTGACCATCTTATTATACAAAACATAACACATTATTAAGTATACTTTATCCTTTATTATAATCCTACCTGGTTTAACTATTATGTATAATTTATTTATTCTGTAAATTGAAATAAGTTTATGTTTATCTTTCACCATTCATTCATCTACAATACATGGACGAACTATCCTTAACAATTTCACACTCTGTTTATAAATGCAATTATACGATCGCTGTTGGATCACGCGAATATGCGTCATGCAAATCAATGCCATGCTCAGGTTTATTGGGTCGAGTACGCAGAAATGCGTGCACACGTCGGTCTACAATAATCCACCTGATTCTAGAAAATTTCCACATTCCCAGTGGACTTTTGAGTCTTCTTTATTTTCATAACATAACATAACTAAAATAAAAAATCCGGAAAAGAAATTATGAAATATAATTAATTGTATTGAATAAAGTTTTATTTTTGTTAAAAAAAAACAGAAATTTTCAATCATTTTTTTTTCGTTCAATCTCTTTCGTTTTATGTTACTGTTGTTAACAGTACAACCTTGTAGGTGTATTGCCATGTGGCAATATTTTATGTTACTGTTGTTAACAGTACAACCTTGTAGGTGTATTGCCATGTGGCAATATTTTCCAACAAACCAGAAATATGTTAAGGATAGATATAAGAGGGCTTAAGTGACAACCAGACTGCAACCCTGATAAAATTTAACTAACGGGAATCGAGCCCGCATCTTCTTAGATGACCGATAAGAGTCTTACCAACTTATCAACGAAGATCACCATTGGCATATTTCAAACAGCGATTGATAAACACTTAATTTCAACTCGTAATGTTATGTCTTTTCTTCCCGATATGCCCTTCCTCTCCATCATTCCTTCCTTCTTCCATCGATTGATGATACCTCCTTTTCATTATTCAAATACTTAAAAAAAAATTAAAATGAACATTTAATAATTCTTGCAACTATGTAACTTCATTCATTAAGCATTGTCTGGTTGGTTGGAAGAGATGTCCACTTGGTAATATTCCCGTTAGATTATTTTACAATGAAGTACCAATAAATAAAATAAAGTTTGAAAAACAAAAAATATTGTAATTTATCGCACTTTAGTTTGTTTTCGTATTCATCTAATAAATAGGTTGTTTTGATTATATCCAATAAGGCGTGGTATTGTGATAAGGCTTTTGCCGTTGCTGGTCCTGTGGCATGGAATGGTCCACCTCTTAGTATTAGATATATGAATCAACTATAGGAATGACTTGAAGACAAACCTTTTTGGGATGTTTCATCAAAAAAAATTATTGTAACTATCTCACATCGTGAGGACTACAAAGGTTTCTTTGTAGTTCGTTTTCTACGGTTTTCTTACCAAATATGTTTTTCCGAACATTAGCAGATATGGGGAAGTACCTAATCTAATGGCTGCAGCCAATACCTTCCTGCGCCTTACACTTAACTTATATTATCATTATTATTTTCATCGACCATGACTTCCTTTTATTCGTGACATTTTTAAATACTTTCAATCTGTCAATAAAAGTGGGTCCGAGTGCCCAGTTGGAGCACCCTTGAGGGGAGTTTTTTTTTTCTCTAAACGCCGCTACGTAACTTTTCTTTATATCATTGTGTACAGCCTCGTATTGGAAGACACACGTCTTATTAAGTAGACCACGGAGGTCATCCCATGGAAGATAATGTTTGGCGAGTATGTAAATATAATAAATATAAAGGCGTAGAGTTTTATCTCATCTGCCTACCCTAAAAGGGGCATGGCGTGAGGTTGTGAATGTATCTTTAATTATTCAACCGCTTATTTTGATTCGATAGATCAAGTATTAGATTATGATACTCCTAAGAAGTGCACTGGTAGCCAGATTTGAGGCCTCCAGGGGACGATACTGGCGTTTTCGAAGGTCTCACGAATTTCACCGACATTCTTCGGCCTGCGATCAAAGTTTGTATCGCCCGAGGTTTTCCTTCGCCCATCGATATAAAATATAATTGTTGTCTATGACTATTTTCGGTGAAATGTTTATAACATTGTATTCTCTGTCGGGGTTTGACTATAAGACATCCGGATCTGACCGATTTACCAGTAATCAAAACGGAACTAAAAGTTTACAAGTTCATTAATTAACCCATTAGGGATTTAACAGTTAAAATGCATCAAGTTTGGTTGACGGGAAATTGACAACTGACATGATGCATTTTGTAAATGACTTTCATCCTTTTCTCTTTTGTCGTATCCGCTTTTAAGGCGGCGAATATTAGCTGAAGGTTAAATTAATTATTGGTTAATAATAACCAAATCATATGTTTAACATATATTCCAGAACTGAAACAAGTTAACTATGTTCTACCCCAGAACTGAAAAATGTTAACTAAATTCTACTCCAGACCTGAAACAATTTAACTATGTTCTACTTCAGAATTGAAACAAGTTAACTAAGTTCTACTCCAGAATTGAAACAAGTTAACAAAGTTCTACTACAGAACTGAAACAATTTAGCTAAGTTTTACCCCAGAATTTAAAAAAAACTATGAAAAAAACTGGAATAAACTTGCCAGATTAAGGTACAAAGAAACGTACTTAAGAATCTCGTTTATTTATTTTCAATTATTTAAAACTATGCATACTCGTACATATCATATCACTGTTCTCCTGCTGGGGTAGGCAGAGAGGACATAGTGATAGGCTTTCATATCTCGACACACATAGTTCATCTCTTCCATGTCCATACAGCTTCCTACTTATAATATTATCCTCCTCCGAAATATCATTCACCTGATTCAACTATTATTTCTTTGTTCTTCCTCCATTACGCCTTAAACTCACATTTGCACTGTATTTTCACGTGTCAAAAACAGCTTAGTGTACTTTGCCCCTGTAATTCTATGTGGAGTGTTTTTATCTCTATTTAGGATTCAATGTGTATTTTATCTCAATTTAGAATTTTTTTTATTACTCACGCACCGCACTTTTGATGTCTGATACGCCTTGGTGTAATTTCATCCGATCAATATTGACAACTTGTGTTATTTACACGGTAATATTCTGCAAATACTTGTATATACAAGGTGGCACTCAAGTCATCACCCTACTGGATGATAACGCTGTTTTTTTTTTAAACATTTGCTATTATTGATAATAATTATTTACAAATAATAGTGATAATTATTATGTACAAATAAATACACACAACAAAAACAAGCAATAATTGTAAACTTTTTATTCCAAATCTCATGTTTTGGCAAAATTCCTTGAACCCCAATATCACCTAATTAGCCTCAAATTAATTTTTGTGGGGAGGTTTAAAAGACAAATCCCACCAGTCTGAGACTTATTTTTGTGGGGATGTTTAAAAGACAAATCCCATCAGTCTCAGACTTATTTTTGTGGGGATGTTTAAAAGACAAATCTCATCAGTCTCAGACTTATTTTTGTGGGGATGTTTAACAGACAAATCCCACCAGTCTGAGACTTATTTTTGTGGGGATGTTTAAAAGACAAATCCCATCAGTCTCAGACTTATTTTTGTGGGGATGTTTAAAGACAAAGACCCAATAGTATCAAACTTATTTTTGTGGGGATGTTTAAAAGACAAATCCTATCAGTCTCAGACTTATTTTGGTGGGGATGTTTAAAAGACAAATACCCAACAGTCTCAAACTTATTTTGGTGGGGATGTTTAAAAGACCAAGACCCAACAGTCTCTGGCTTATTTTTTTTTGTGAGGATGTTTAAAAGAGCAAAACTCAATAGTCTCAAACTTATTTTTGTGTGGATGTTTTGTGGGGATGGTTGGATGGAAGCGTTTGTCATATGACAATAAGCCCGCCAGGTTGTACTGTATGCAACGGAAGTGTAATACAATACAATACAATATTGGCCAATGGCGGACATTTGTTCAAAGAACATAAGTTTTTATCATAATATAAAAAAAACTTTTAGCAATTTTCTGCGCAAGGGTAGGCAGAGAGGCGAGAGTGTGTAAATTTTCTAACTAGGTTTGCATATTCTGCTTCCATACATCTTCTTCAGTTTATCTGGCAATATAACTGTTTTTTCTATCTAAATTTCATTGTACAGGTAGTCCTCGACTTACGACGATTCTACTTACGACCATTCGCACTTACGACCAAAAAAAATAGATTTTTTTTTTTAAACTTTTTTTTTTGATTCTTTTTTTTTATTTTTTTTTATTCATGCGTAAACAAAGATGACGCAATAATGATGTCATAAAAACTTCCTGCCAGTCAGTAGATCGCGGGATGTGCGCAAAGAATGTCGTTTGTTTCTCACTTCGTCCCTTCGTTGTTTTAAAATTATGTATACATAATTCAGTTAACACAGTGTTTTGAACATGGACATATATACACATTAATATAATAAGATATAAATAATACATATACCCATTTAATATCTGAAGTGAATAATCAATAAATCGTGCCCATAATGACTGGCAAACGGAGTAGATGTGACAAAAAAAGAGAAGTGCAATAGATTTAGAAATAAAACTTAAAATAATTAAACAATATGAAAGTGGTAAAAGAGTGAAGGGCATAGCTCGCGATCTACACTTATCACATTCAACGATCTCTACAATTTTGAAAAATAAACTTAGTATCAGTGAAGCTGTTAAAGGAGCAATATCCATAAAATCTACAATAATAACAAAAAAAAAACTTGGACCCATTTACGAAATAGAAAAACTATTGGTGATTTCGAAGGAAGATTTGATAAAAAAACGAATCCCCCTTAGCCTTGTGACCATAAAGACAAAGGCGCTGAGCCTTTTTGAAAACCTAAAATTAAAGGAGCGAACTAACTACGAGCAAACATTTACTGCCAGTAATGGTTGGTTTGCGAGATTCAAAAAACGGGCGAATTATCAAAATGTGAAAATAAGTGGAGAGGCAGCTAGTGCCGATTACAAGGCTGCTGAAGATTTTATCGAAATATTTGACACATTGATTAGGAAAGAAGAATACGTCAAGGAACAAATTTTTAATGTTGACGAAACCGCGCTCTATTGGAAGAAAATGCCTCAGCGTACCTACGTTAATAAGGAAGAAAAAAGTATGCCAGGCTTCAAGGCATTTAAGGATCGTTTTACACTTTTACTGGGTGGCAATATTGCTGGATATAAATTGAAACCATTAATGATATATCACTTTAAAAAACCGAGAGCCCTCAAAGGAATCAATATCGATATGTTACCACTATATTACCGCTCAAACAAAAAAGGGTGGATGACTCAATTTATTTTTGAAGACTGGTTTTTGAATTTATTTATTCCAGAAGTAAAACAATATTGTAATCAGAAAGGAATTCCATTCAATATACTTTTAATACTAGACAATGCACCAGAACATCCACCACATATCGGAAATTTACATCCTAACGTTAAAATCGTGTATTTACCTCCTAATACCACCAGTATTTTGCAACCCATGGACCAAGGAGCTATTGCCACATTTAAAGCCTATTATTTAAAAACTACATTTTCCCAAGCAATAGTAGCGCTTGACGAGGGAAAAACGTTTAAAGAGTTTTGGAAGAATTTTAATATTCATCAAGCAATTAAAAATATTGGAAAGGGATGGAAAGAGGTCACATCATCGTGCATGTATGGAAAATGGAAAAAGCTTACTAAACGTTTTGAAAACATAACTCAGTCGCAATTTGAAAAAGAAAATGAAATTGAACACACTACAAATCTCATTGCAGAGCTTTGCAAGAAACTTGATATTAATATTGATCGTGAAGACATAAACCAACTTATAGAAAATGATTTGGAAGATCTTACAAATGAAGAATTATTATGCATCAAAAATCAAAGGGTCGAAGAAGAGACTAAAAAAAAATGGTCTTGGAATCTCCAAAAAAATTTGTATTGAAAGAAATGGAAGCAGCGTTCCTTCAAATTGACCAAGTAATGCTAAAATTTGCAAAAATGGATTCGGATAACGAAAGATTTTTGAGTATAAACCGCCGTATTCAGGAAGATCTTGCTTGCTACAAAGAAATATACAGGGAAAAAAAACAACAAACAATTCAACTAAAATTGGATATGTTCTTTAAAAAGACTACTACTGCTTCTTCTTCCACTACTGTTGATGAGCCAATGGATTGTACATATGTATTTATATAAGTACAGATGACGAAAGGTTTTAAATATTAATGAAGTAAATATTTTATTTTGTATTAATAAATAAGTATAAATTTAACAATAAAAAAATAAAATTAAATACACATGTTTTATTTTAATAGTAAGTACTATTAAAATAAAACATTTAATAATAGTACATTTTCCATATTAATAATAGTACATACTATACATATTTTGTATGAACTTCGACTTACGACCAATTCGAATTACGACCAAAGTCCAGGAACGTATCTCGGTCGTAATTCGAGGACAACCTGTACTATTAAATATATTTTGCAAATATGAGTGGGAGGCGTAGTAGAGTAAGACCAAGGAATGTATGATTGGATCAGGGGAAAAAAATTGTGAAGAAGGAAATGTAAAAAGTTAGGGAAATTAAGAATTGTGTGAAAAGGTGTGTGTATGTAAAAGAGGCGGAATATGTGTGTCACTATAGGCAAGTCTGGCGCTCTCTCCTCTCTGCCAACTCCTACAGGGAGACGGCATGATAGTATATATATTATAAAATTAAGCTTTTGTTTTATATAGTACAACCTGACGGATTTGTTACCGTGTAGCAATATCTCTTTCAATCAACTAGAAAGGTGTGAAAGAATCCTTAAGCCTTTTTAAAGAAAAAATCGAGTATCAAGAAGGCTCGAACCTACAACCCCCGGGCTGGAAGGGATATTAAGGCTTTCATTTACAACCAATTCTGTTCAGTTTCTGTTTTTTTTATTTTTTAAATTATAAGAAGGTCAAATAAGATAATAACATTAGCGCCACCCTGTATTTTAACAAATTGTGTGATTAATCACACCATCGAAATTATATGGAAATGATTAAAAATCAATCAACACAAATTTGTAAATAATACACATACGTACAACAATCTCAGTAACCTAGTTGGTAAGACGCTTGTCTCCCAGCCTGAGGTTGCGTGTTCGATTCCCGTTGGAACCCAGATTTTTTAAAAAGGTTTCCAGTCTGGTTTTCACTTGAAGGCTCTTTAACATCTTTCTGGTTAGTTGGAAGATATTGGCGCATAGTAAATAAACCCGCCAGGTTTTATTGTTTACAAAGAAAATGTAATACAATACAATGCAATACATGCCATCTCTCTATCGGGGTAGGCAGAGAGGACAGAGCTCTTCTCATATCCATACACCTTCTCACACAGCTTTTACGATTTCTCTAACTTTCTACGTTTCATTCTTTCAGAATATCACTAATTTGATTCAACCATACTTTCCTTTAACTTCCTCTCACACGCCTTCCACTCACATCTGCACTATATATCTGTTTTGTAAGTCTTTCTTATTTATTCGTTCCACATGTCCAAACCATATATTCATCTTAGTTACCAGTGTTAAGTTCACATTCATCCCTAATCCTCATACATTGTCACTCCAACAGCATTTAATTCAACTCCTATCAGTAATTTTCTTTCATGTTTTAAGCAATTAAATGATAATAATTGAAATTTAATTGCTTAAAACATGAAAAAAACATCGGACGGCGTTCACAAAACGGGCGAAGCGACCACCTCAAACGAAAACCCGCGAGCTACTGAGCGAGAGAAGCGAGCGAACTAAGATTATATTTCTTGCGTTCCCATATACCGAAGTAGAGTGAGAGTGAGACGTGAATAGCGTCGCTTCCTCACCCATAGCGGTTTTTTTAGAATGAATATACCTACGTCACACACTGGTACACGTTTGATCGTAATGGTGAATTTATCGCCATTGCAACGTCAATTCAGTTGGAAAACGAAGCTGTGCCGTAGAATTTGTGTGTCTTTTAAGGGAGTGAGTCGTTACACAGGAACAATCTCACCGGCCACAGCACTATCATATAAAGGGTGTTTTTTTGGTTGTGATAGGATTTTGAATTGGCCGCCCAGATCGTGCGATTTAACGCCTCTGGGTTATTTTATTTGGGGTTATGTTAAATCGCAGGTTTACAACGACAAACCCAAGACTCTTGATGAACTTAAGACCAACATTTGTCGTGTTATTGGCGCCATACAGCCGGAAATGCTCCACCGAGTCATCGAAAATTGGCGTGATCGAATTGGCCAGTGAAAAAGAAGCCATGGAAGCCATTTGAACAATATCTTGTTTAAATCATAAACGGCATGAAATATTCTTTCAAATTAAACCTTCAGATCCATTTTTGGTTTATTAGTTGTTGTTTTATTTTATTTTAAAGTTCTATCGTTCTTAATGGGAAACCCATCTTATGATCGGTTAAGGTACATAAAAGAGCCAGGCACGGTAAACATATGATTGAAATTATATTCAAACAATAATTGTCATTCAACAACCTAACAATTGAAATCAAATACACGGGCATTTAAATAATTTACATGTGTTTTATTTCAAAAACAAATTCTATCACACCAAAAAAAAACCCTATACCAGATACGATGGCACACCGAATTGAGAGGATCGGAGCACTGCGGCAAGTTTTTCATTTTTTTTTTTTTAAAGAATAGATATGATTGAAGTCTTAGGTATCATCATACTGCCGAATACTGGGAGAAACAAATGCCTGTGTCATTCAAGGGGAGTAGCTCAGCGCGAGGCTCGATCCGGCGACCTTCCGCTCGGAAGTCTAGTGCATTACCGCGTGGCCATGCACCTCAAATTGTTTTCATATACTACGTGACACGGTCACGGATAACAATGATAATTTTTAATTAAAAGCTGGTTGATTGTACGAAATTGTTTTAAAGCAATAAATCTGTCAGATGCATGAAAGTGTCAATTAAATAAATAAATAAATAAGCATGTGTTGGATCTTTTTTGCATTCAAATGTCCAGTTATGATTTACAATAGCGGAATATTAAATATAACAGTGTTTGCACATTTTTACATTAAAATTGGACATGAGTTGGATATTTGTTAATTACAATCTGAACATGGGTTGGATATTTTTACATATAAATGTCCAGTTATCCTTTTCGATAGCGGAATATTAAATATTACAGCTATCAAAAGGGAAAGTTGCCTGCGCTGTAGTGTGTGGCGTTGCGGTTCTGTCACCGAAATGTGTGTTAATGATGTCATAGAATATATTATTATTTATTTTGGATACCACGACGCACTTTGGACACCTCGTCTTCTTCAAAACGCTGTACTGTGTTGTGGTCATGTCTATTTCACATTGGTTGACAACAGTTCATCGTGCAAAACGCAAAGTTAACTATAGTTATTATTATAAGTTGTCGTTGCTAGGCCTCGTATTCGAGGATCCCCTTACCACTCAACGTTAACCTTGAGCTGCTCTTTCACGTCAATTATGTGATCTTCTCTTAAAAAAAGAGCCCGATCCTAGATGCACACTCCCTCCCGTAAACATGTGTATCCTGTTGAGTCGCCTGACAAATGTTCGCAGCACGATGAATATTTCTCACACGTCTAGCCGTTGAGACGCCATTAACCCGAGAGCAGATGATTCTCCATCCTCCACGGCTCTGAGCCAGCTTCTCCTAATCCTCAAGCGACCCTCGCAGCCTGCATATAGCGTTTTATTTGCCCGCCAATCTTTCACTTGCCTATTACTTCCCTGTATAAGATGCATTTTGGGAGCCCGTGAGTTCGCCTTCGCAACCGTCGCAATTTCGTCCTTACAACCGTATCCTCGACATGCTTAAAGTTGGAGCGCTGCAGGACCGAGAAATGATCACTCCAGTGTATCCAAATAATAATTATTAGTATTTACAAGGTGTCCGAAAAACATAAATAGTTTGATACTGAATGAAAATTCACACACTGTTCATGGGTAATTATCAACAATTTCCCTGTATAATTTCCTTGTGTTAATATAAGTTCTGAAAAAAATATTTAAAAAGCTGACATGTTATGAGATTTTTAAACCTCTAAGTGACTTTTAGGACACCTGTATTTACAGTGTATGAACCTAACACATCGATTCAACCTCTCCAATCAATCCCTCTATATGGACACCGTACTAGGTAACCACACAGTTAATTAGTAACTAACTGTTGTAGAAAATAACCAATTTTAAATGTTGCACCTGTGTATGAGTGTTCTGTAAAATTGGAAAGTTACGATCGTCAATTTTAACGAATTTTCGATTTCAAAATAATATAACATTTCGTCAAAATCTCCTCGCGATAAGCCGTGTGACAGTTGAGATTTATTCAAACCGTATTCAAGTTTTGTCACGTTTTGCTTCTCGCTAAACTTTTTTTTTCTTCTAGGCATCATATTATTTTATTAATTTCTACAAAAAATATCGCAGTGGCAGAAATGTGCATCAGATGTATTATTTTTCTCAAATTAAAGTAAACTTTAGTATTTTTATAAGGCATTATTTCCAAACATTGAGCTTTTATATATTATTTATAGTTAAAGCGTTAACACTGGAAATTTAAAGGCATTGTATTTTGTTAGTAAAACACTGTTTTTTCCACTTAAGAAAATGGTATAACCTTGCCGGTTTATGATTTTCAAGCACAAGAACTCAAACAAGTGTTGTGTGTGCTTCTACAAACTTTCAATTTATTTTTATTAATATGCAACACAAAGTGAATAAAATATCTTAAAGATTTATCAGATTTGAACCATCCTTATTAACGTTTAATAGAGGACCAAAAATTATCACATCACTCAGAATATCCTTTCATCTTAATTTTCCTTTGTTTCTCTTCCTTCCTTTTTACCTTACAACGAATTCCTTTCCCGTAGTTCTACAATTATTGATAAATATTAGTCATTTATATTATTTATAATTAAGTTAAGGCATTAACAATGTGGAGATTGATGAACATTGTAATTTGTTAAGTAAAACATTGTTTATTCTGGTAGGGTTATACCGTTATTTTAAGTGGAATAAACAGTGTTTTACTAATAAGTAATTTATTTGTTTAATTTGTCATAAATTAGCTTGTTGATTGGAAGAAAATGCTGCATAGTAATAAGCCCGCCAGATGTACAATATTTAACAATGTACACAAAATAATAAAAATAAATAAATGCAAAAAGGTTGCCAATTACTTTTCTGAATTCGTATAAACATATTCAAACAAACTATTAGATAAAATCGCTCGAAATGATCACCAAAAGATATGTAAATTTTGTAAAAAAAGAGAAATTTGATTCATACGGATGGATCGTTAGAGATTTGTGGAAAAAATATCGCTTTTACTTTTATTCAAGTACATTCTTAATACCGGTGACATTTTAGGATTAACCTAAAGTTTTTTCAACTACAAAATGAAAAATGACACTCTCCAAAAAATTTCACACTAATTAAGACGATTTTTTGCTTCTCTCAAAACATTTCACTTCACTCATCTCTAAATTTTAGCGTTGTAAGGGCTCCATGAAATACTTGGCAAAACACCTGTCTTCCACCACAGAGTTTGCGGTTTCGATTCCCGTTGGTACTCAATTGCATTAAAATGGATTTCGGTCTGGTTTTCACTTAAGGCCTCTTTAACATCCTTGTTGGTTGCGAGATATCACTACATGACAGTAAACCTACCAGGTTGTAAGGTTTACAACGAAAGCGTGATAAAAAAGCTTATCTGTGTGGGAAAGGAAAGGATGTGCCCCTTTTTATGTAGGTATTGTACTATTTCTCTCGAACAAATAACACCATTATTTGGAAAAATAATTATCATACGCCGGTAATAAACATAAAATTTAAGTCAACTTTTTAACGGAGGCTAGTTTCGGGGTCACCTTTTCATGATCGAAGAAAGCGCATTGAAAATTTCCGGATTTTGCTAGATGAGACCCTTCGCAATATATAATATTTCTATCGAAATACACCAACAATTCTACATTTATTGCTTTGTTTTTCATATATTGGTAGTTTGGGAGTTATTTTTTCATGATCCAAGAAAGTGCTTTAAATTTTTCCAGAATTTGCGATATGAGACTTTTTGCAATATGTAGTATTTTCACCAAAAAATTCTACATTTATTGCTTTGTTTTTCATATATTGCTAGTTTCGGAGCTATTTTTTCATGATCGAAGAAAGTGCATTAAATTTTTCCTGAATTTGCGACATGAGTCTTTTTGCAATATGTAGTATTTCCACCAAAAAATTCTACATTTATTGCTTTGTTTTTCATATATTGCTAGTTTCGGTGTTATTTTTTCATGATCGAAGAAAGTGCATTAAATTTTTCCAGAATTTGCGACATGAGTCTTTTTGCAATATGTAGTATTTCCACCAAAAAATTCTACATTTATTGCTTTGTTTTTCATATATTGCTAGTTTCGGAGTTATTTTTTCATGATCGAAGAAAGTGCATTAAATTTTTCCAGAATTTGCAACATGAGTCTTTTTGCAATATGTAGTATTTCCACCAAAAAATTCTACATTTATTGCTTTGTTTTTCATATATTGCTAGTTTCGGAGTTATTTTTTCATGATCGAAGAAAGTGCATTAAATTTTTCCAGAATTTGCGACATGAGTCTTTTTGCAATATGTAGTATTTTCACCAAAAAATTCTACATTTATTGCTTTATTTTTCATATATTGCTAGTTTCGGAGTTATTTTTTCATGATCGAAGAAAGTGCATTAAATTTTTCCAGAATTTGCAACATGAGTCTTTTTGCAATATGTAGTATTTCCACCAAAAAATTCTACATTTATTGCTTTGTTTTTCATATATTGCTAGTTTCGGAGTTATTATTTCATGATCGAAGAAAATGCATTAAATTTTTCCAGAATTTACGATATGAGACTTTTTGCAATATGTAGTATTTCCACCAAAAAATTCTACATTTATTGCTTTGTTTTTCATATATTGCTAGTTTCGGAGTTATTTTTTCATGATCGAAGAAAGTGCATTAAATTTTTCCTGAATTTGCGACATGAGTCTTTTGCAATATGTAGTATTTCCACCAAAAAATTCTACATTTATTGCTTTGTTTTTCATATATTGCTTGTTTCGGTGTTATTTTTTCATGATCGAAGAAAGTGCATTAAATTTTTCCAGAATTTGCGACATGAGTCTTTTTGCAATATGTAGTATTTCCACCGAAAAATTCTACATTTATTGCTTTGTTTTTCATATATTGCTAGTTTCGGAGTTATTTTTTCATGATCGAAGAAAGTGCATTAAATTTTTCCAGAATTTGCGACATGAGTCTTTTTGCAATATGTAGTATTTCCACCAAAAAATTCTACATTTATTGCTTTGTTTTTCATATATTGCTAGTTTCGGAGTTATTTTTTCATGATCGAAGAAAGTGCATTAAATTTTTCCAGAATTTGCAACATGAGTCTTTTTGCAATATGTAGTATTTCCACCAAAAAATTCTACATTTATTGCTTTGTTTTTCATATATTGCTAGTTTCGGAGTTATTTTTTCATGATCGAAGAAAGTGCATTAAATTTTTCCAGAATTTGCGACATGAGTCTTTTTGCAATATGTAGTATTTTCACCAAAAAATTCTACATTTATTGCTTTATTTTTCATATATTGCTAGTTTCGGAGTTATTTTTTCATGATCGAAGAAAGTGCATTAAATTTTTCCAGAATTTGCAACATGAGTCTTTTTGCAATATGTAGTATTTCCACCAAAAAATTCTACATTTATTGCTTTGTTTTTCATATATTGCTAGTTTCGGAGTTATTATTTCATGATCGAAGAAAATGCATTAAATTTTTCCAGAATTTACGATATGAGACTTTTTGCAATATGTAGTATTTCCACCAAAAAATTCTACATTTATTGCTTTGTTTTTCATATATTGCTAGTTTCGGAGTTATTTTTTCATGATCGAAGAAAGTGCATTAAATTTTTCCTGAATTTGCGACATGAGTCTTTTGCAATATGTAGTATTTCCACCAAAAAATTCTACATTTATTGCTTTGTTTTTCATATATTGCTAGTTTCGGTGTTATTTTTTCATGATCGAAGAAAGTGCATTAAATTTTTCCAGAATTTGCGACATGAGTCTTTTTGCAATATGTAGTATTTCCACCGAAAAATTCTACATTTATTGCTTTGTTTTTCATATATTGCTAGTTTCGGAGTTATTTTTTCATGATCGAAGAAAGTGCATTAAATTTTTCCAGAATTTGCGACATGAGTCTTTTTGCAATATGTAGTATTTCCACCAAAAAATTCTACATTTATTGCTTTGTTTTTCATATATTGCTAGTTTCGGAGTTATTATTTCATGATCGAAGAAAATGCATTAAATTTTTCCAGAATTTACGATATGAGACTTTTTGCAATATGTAGTATTTTCACCAAAAAATTCTACATTTATTGCTTTGTTTTTCATATATTGCTAGTTTCGGAGCTATGTTTTCATGATCGAAGAAAGTGCATTAAATTTTTCCTGAATTTGCGACATGAGTCTTTTTGCAATATGTAGTATTTCCACCAAAAAATTCTACATTTATTGCTTTGTTTTTCATATATTGCTAGTTTCGGTGTTATTTTTTCATGATCGAAGAAAGTGCATTAAATTTTTCCAGAATTTGCGACATGAGTCTTTTTGCAATATGTAGTATTTCCACCAAAAAATTCTACATTTATTGCTTTGTTTTTCATATATTGCTAGTTTCGGAGTTATTATTTCATGATCGAAGAAAATGCATTAAATTTTTCCAGAATTTACGATATGAGACTTTTTGCAATATGTAGTATTTCCACCAAAAAATTCTGCATTTATTGCTTTGTTTTTCATATATTGGTAGTTTCGGAGTTATTTTTTCATGATCGAAGAAAGTGCATTAAATTTTTCCAGAATTTGCGATATGAGACTTTTTGTAATATGTAGTATTTTCACCAAAAAATTCTACATTTATTGCTTTGTTTTTCATATATTGCTAGTTTCGGAGCTATTTTTTCATGATCGAAGAAAGTGCATTAAATTTTTCCTGAATTTGCGACATGAGTCTTTTTGCAATATGTAGTATTTCCACCAAAAAATTCTACATTTATTGCTTTGTTTTTCATATATTGCTAGTTTCGGTGTTATTTTTTCATGATCGAAGAAAGTGCATTAAATTTTTCCAGAATTTGCGACATGAGTCTTTTTGCAATATGTAGTATTTCCACCAAAAAATTCTACATTTATTGCTTTGTTTTTCATATATTGCTAGTTTCGGAGTTATTATTTCATGATCGAAGAAAATGCATTAAATTTTTCCAGAATTTACGATATGAGACTTTTTGCAATATGTAGTATTTCCACCAAAAAATTCTACATTTATTGCTTTGTTTTTCATATATTGGTAGTTTCGGAGTTATTTTTTCATGATCGAAGAAAGTGCATTAAATTTTTCCAGAATTTGCGATATGAGACTTTTTGTAATATGTAGTATTTCCACCAAAAAATTCTACATTTATTGCTTTGTTTTTCATAAATTGCTAGTTTCGGAGTTATTTTTTCATGATCGAAGAAAGTGCATTAAATTTTTCCAGAATTTGCGATATGAGACTTTTTGTAATATGTAGTATTTCCACCAAAAAATTCTACATTTATTGCTTTGTTTTTCATAAATTGCTAGTTTCGGAGTCATTTTTTCATGATCGAAGAAAGTGCATTACAAATTTCCCAAATTCGCTACACGATATCCTTTGCAATATGTAGTATCTCTAATGAAACACACCAAAACATTCTACATTTATTGCTTTCTTTTTCATACATTGGTAGTTTCGGAATTTCTTTTTCATAATCGAAGAAAGTGCATTAAAAAATTCCAGAATTTGTTACATGAACCCTTCTTAATATGTAGTATTTCTATCGAAATACACAAAAAAATCTACATTTATTGCTTTGTTTTTCATACATTATGTCTGGTCTCATAACGTAAGATATTTCCATCTGGCAATCATCCCATCCAATTGTGCTTGTCGAATGTTTTTCATACATTATGTCTGGTCTCATAACCTAAGAGATTTCCATCTGGCAATCATCCTATCCAATTGTGCTTGTCGAATGAAACGTCAAAAATAAATGGGTTTAGGGAACCCAATAATCTAATCCAACAGCTCCCAAATGTTTTTCGGCCGCAGACCCCTTTACCAAATACTTTTAAAACCGTCGACTCCCTAGTCTATTTACTTTACGTACTCAAATTAATAAGTTTGTGCAGTACTCGATATTAAATATTTCTCTAGATATCAAACTTTTCATTTTAATCACTTGTAATTAAGGATTGAAAAATATAAAAGGACTACTGATTATGGCATTATCTTGTGCAACATTAAATATTGAAAACTGCGCTGACGAAAATTAAAGCAAAAAAATAGACTCTTTTAATTACACATTTTACCTTTTCGTTCACAAGTTGGGTGTGTAATGTGTTTTTATCATAAGTGTTGTTTTTTTAATATTTTACTTCTTAATTAGGTACCTATTGGAATCATAAATAACAAACAAATAGCAGTAGTAAGTAAGAGGGTCTATATTCACTGTCTTCGACCCCCAAATTTTTTTATTAAAACTATCGACCCCTAGAAAACTCAAATCGACCCCAGGGGGTCGATATCGACCACTTTGGGAACTCTTGATCTGATCTAACATCTTTATATTATATTTTAGATTTTCGAGACCGTTGCTTCTCTTCGTACTTGATTTGAGAATGAAAGAAGTTATTGTTAAGAAAAGGGCAGATGCGGTTTGGATGAAAGTTTGAACGCCCTTTTTATCGATACAAAAAAGGGTGTTAAATTGATAAGGTTTATCCCCTGCAATGTAAATAATTTGTCGAAATATATTATTCATTCGGAATATCAACAAAATAGACTCTTCGTTATCGTATAAGGAAGTTATCCGCAATCCAGTACTTTTAAGGGTGTGAACCATTTCGTTATCGTATAAGGATGTTATCCGCAATTCAGTACTTTTAAGGGTGTGAACCATTTCAATTAGAATGTTGAACTTAAAGTGAACTTTATTACAAAACAGCGCTATACAATCATCGTCTTTTTGCAATTAAAACTACTACTTAACACTTAAATTTGATACAATAAACTTAATTAAAAGTGACAGGTCTGTTTCACTTTACAAGTTTGAAAATGATTTTGCAGAGCGAAAATGGCATGTTACTTTAATTTAGGTTTATTGTGTAGAACCGGACAGTATCAAAATCTACTTAGATTGTAGACCACAATAGAATTATATTATGGTGTGAATTTTAATGTATGTGAGTGAAGCGTGGACGTTCAAAATTCTGAGAGGAGCCGAATAAATGTTATAGAATTGCATGCATTGAGAAGAATATACGGAGTGATACTGTATGATAGAATACTGAATGAAATGATAAGGTAAGAATGTGAAATAATAAAGGATAAAAGGTTTTGAATTTTTAATACTAAAAAGCAATAATTATACATTTTTTGTAATGGACGATGAGTGCTGCAACGCTTTCGAAACGTTGCCATCAAATGTCATCAATCAAACGTCACCCTCAAGTCAGCGATTGACAAAGGGGGCAATATCAACCCTGTGGGATGCTATTTTATTTTTTACAGAATTATTAAGAAAAGCATTAGAACTTTCGAGGGCGTATTGATGACCTCCATGGCCTACTTGAAAGGACGCCTGTCTTCCGACCTGGAGGTGGCAGGTTCGATTCCGACTGGAACACAAATTTAAAAAAGAAAAGTTTTCAGTCTGGTTTTCATTTAATACCTCATAAACATATTATTGATTAGTTGGAGAAATTGCCACGTGACAATCATTCTACGAGGTTATGCTGTACATAAAGAAAGTGTTACATGATTCACTCGGGCGCTGTTATAGCCGCCAGACGTGATTTGTTTAATAACAGTGCGCTCGAGTCCCGATTTAGAGCGTTTTTGACGAAAGGCTGGCCTCTAAAAATATTTAATCTATGGTTTTCAGTTACATCTATGGCATTGTGTATCTATGAGAAGAAAATTAATTAAACAAAAAATCTATGGTTTCTGTACTAATAACAATACATCTGTGACATCATGTGTTTTTCACCGATTTTTTATCTTCGTTATGTGTATTGACAAAACACATAAACATAAATTTTAGTATTATTGAAACCATTTTTTCCTTTTCCACTTTGCAAGAACTAAAACCATCCAATGTTTATAATATAATACGTTATCTTACCCAAATATACTTCAAATGGGTGTTAATCCAAATAGGGAACACTGATTTGAGCCAATTATCACTGAAACAGCTCCAAAAAACTTTTTAATTCGTGGAAAAGAGCGGTGAAAATCTTTGAACATTTACAAGAAGATTATGATTTACATCATTTTGGTATACCACCTTGATCAAAAAGTTTTAGGACTTTATTCATAAAATCTAAAATACAAGTTTATTCATCAAAATCGATATGGTCCCCATCGACTGCAACGCACTTACGCCAGCGCTTGATCCAATCCTCGAAACACCGCTGGTACTCAATTTTCGATATGTCCATCAGAGCCGTCTTCGATTTTTCATGACTTCCTCACGGGTGCTGTAACGCGTTCCGCGAAGCGGTTTTTAAAGTCGGTTGAACAGGAAAAAGTCGCAGGGAGCTAGATCAGGTGAATTCAAAAGCTGCTGGATAGTAGTCATGTTGTTTTTGGTCAAAAACTCATGGAATTTATGTCTTTCGCGATTTCAACGCGGTCCTTTTTTTGCATGAAATTGAGGTCTTTCGGCACCAGTTTTGCAGCGACACGTCTGAGGCCCAAATCACTAACCAAAATGTCTTGAGCGGGTCCATAAGCGATGTTCAATTTGCGGTTTTCGGCCAACATTTCTTTGATTTGATCGATGTTTTCAACGGTTTTCGACTGACACTGCGTTCGTCATCCTCGACCGACTCACGACCACTTCTGAAGCGTTCGTGCCACCGAAAAACACTTCTCCAACATTTCCAAGGTCTGTGGATCGTTAAATCCGTTTTTCACACAAAATTTAATGTAAACTCGTTGATGCACAGTTGATGCCATTTTCAAACTTGTAAAAAATCGAAAACACGCACAAAGATTGATGTACTCAGAACAGCGTAACTTTTACAAATGTCAAGCTGAAATTTAAAGAGAAGTGTCAATGACAGATGTGGTAACCAAATTTTAAAAAAATAATTCCAATCGGGTGACTGACAACGCCACACAGTGGCCGGTCCTAAAACTTTTTGATCAAGGTAGTACATGGTATCTAGCAAGTATCTAGTAATCCGCGACGGCATACACAGGCAAATAAAGCGGCTTACGATGAGCGATGGGCTGCACATAAGGAACGAAAAATGAGCTCCAAAAAACATTTTTAATTCGTGGAAAAGAGCGGTGAAAATCTTTGAACATTTATAAGAAGATTATGATTTGCATCATTTTGAAATACTCAAGTATGTGCATATACGCATATGCGTCACCTAAAACATATGATTTCATTTGTGTAATTGCTGTGTAAATATTGTGTTGATATCCGTATATATTGTAATGAAATGTCCCTTATGCGTGGTCTTCTTAATAATCACTATAAATAATCAAACAGCATATGCATGCAGAGAACGCGCGGTATACTCGTACATGGTATCTAGCAAGTATCTAGTAAGCCCCGACTGGGCACGGGCGAATAAAGGGGCTTACGATGAGCGATGAGCTGCACACAAGGAACGAAAAATGAGCAAAATATGTTCTCAATTTCTGGAACGTCTACTGTGTTTTATTTACGCCAAATTTCTACGATCAAATTTCCAAAGAAGAATCTCTTCACCCTGCTACTTTTCACCGGAAAAGCATAAAGTAAACTGGAATCTCCGAGTATTGAGCGGCAGCCATCCACCTATTTTACAGTCTTTGTACCGGTGCTGTACAAGATTGTAAGAAATAATTAAATGATAATGTTTCACCCTGTTTCACTCCTTGTATTAAAATACTGTTTTAAATCATCGACTTAGCAGATTTTGATACTGTCCGATTGGGAGTATATGCGTTACTAACACTACATTAATTGTTTCCTATCACTGCAGAATAATAATAATAAAAATATTAAATAGTAATTAATAAAAATTATTAAGTCCGATTGGAGTATATGCTTTACTACGGCTACACGAATTGTTTCCTATTACCATAGAGCTTTTGCCGTTGCTGATCCTGTGGCCTAGAAGGGTTTACCTCTCAGTTTTAGATATATGGGTGGTGTGTGCAGCTTTAGGAAGCACTTCACGATAACCCTTTCTGGGAGGTTTTATCAAACGTATGATTGTATATGAACACATAATACATATATTACACTTAAAGCCGAATGTGCTACTATCACATGTCGGAAGATCCACAAACTTTTTTTTTTTAATAATTGTCTTATATGTATTGTACTCGTACATACATAATAAAACCATATATAACATAGCATTGTATTGCATAACACTTTGTTGTAGAAAGAACAACTTTACCGATGCTGAGAAGAATTCATCTAATGACCGCAGCCACCACCTTCCTATCCTTACACTCAACGTGGTTTTTTTTTATTATTCAAAAGATAAAAGAAACGCAAGGAGCTATGAAAAGTAGAATGTTCGGTATATGCTTGAAGAATCGTAAAACAATTAGTTGGATCAGGGACCAAACATGTGGCAAAGAGAGTTACTGAACTTTTTTGGAACTGGGCGGGCCATGTCACGAGACCATGGGATAATCGTCCGATAGAGAGGTTACTCGAACGGTGACTCTAGAAAAGTGTGGTTGCATGAAAGGAATTCTACTCGTATTATGAAAAAATTGAAAGTTGTATGAGAAAGTGTATGGATGTAGAAGAAGCGACGAGTGTGTCGATAGGAAAGTTTGGGAGTTTAGTTATATCTGCCAACTCTGACATGAAGGCGGCATTATGCTATACTGTTCCAAAACCTGTTCATAATATACTCGTAATAATAACATAAGGACAATTTAGATAGCGTCGTTTATAGAGCAAATTCTCCAGGATGCTCCAACTCGGAATTTAAACCAACTGTTATTGAAAGATTAAAAATAATACAAAATTAATATACTCGTATATATATATATTTGTGTAAGGATATTAAAGTAGTGGTCACATTTCCCGACATCAATCTGCATACACCCAACAACCGTCACTAAAAATATTATATATCACCGATGCTACTCATACTTGTTCTTCGGATGATAATACCAACTGTAAGTGTCCATGTTTGCGTTCCATCCCACGTGTGTATGCACGCAGTATCGCTGCACAGTCTGTTTACTCGCTGTGTTATTGTATATTGTACGGCCGGGCCGGTGTGGAGAGGCATGGAAGTATAAGCAGGGCGGCGGAGGCGCGGAACTCCAAGTGGGTCACGCTCAGAGCACACGTGTCGGCCGGTGGTTGTCCAAGTTTTTTTGTCTTGTGAAAAAAAATATCCAAATAAATAAAATTAGACAGCACTCTGAAATGGTTTGGACGTGTGGAACGAATAAATGAAGAAATATTAATAAAAAATATATATAATTTTAATGTGAGTGTAAGGCTTGATAGAGGAAGAAATTATGAAACAAATAGTGGTTGAATCGAGTGGATGATGAAAATTTTGTAAATTGAACATGAAAAAAATAGTAGAAGGTAATTGAGTAAACAGTGGGCTGCACAATGTGTACAATTCACTGTTCACAATATTACCAGTTCAACCAACCATAACATTGCAATGTAATTAAAGCTATTTGCTCATAAAGAAATATTGGTCCCAACATATGAATATGCAAGCAAAACTAGTTAAAAAGTGACGAAAATTATATAAATTCAGTAGAAACAGGAGCGTATAAAAAAAAACAATGTATAAAAGAATAAAACATGAGGGTATTAGGAAATATTGCGGATTGAAAAAGGATTCAGTGTTTTAGATGTAGACAGAAGTATTGAGATAATTCGGCCACTTAGAAAGAATTAATATTGAAAAATTACACATTTTCTCTATCAAAGTAGGAAGAGAAGGCAGAACACCAACTTTCCCTATCTCGACCCATATCCTTCGCTTCTTCTACATCCATACAGCTGATAGAACTCCTGCGAGTTTTTCACGTTTATTTCTTTCAAAATATCACTCACTGAATCCAACCATGCGAAAAGATTTACAAAAATAATCAATTTAAATAATATAGAAGATACGAGAAGTTTTAGGAACCAAAGAATTCGTGGGTGGTGCAAAAAGATAACCTGATGCAGAGGCACGGCCTGGGGGACGTAGTCCGGGACAGAAGAGCATACAACCTGAGGATGATGAGAGCTGTCCCCAACAGTCTTCGCAGACAGTGAGTTCGGATGGAGCCAGGGAGAAGAAGAAGATAAGGTTTAGGGAATCTAGTAAAACTTGTTACGATCAAATTAATTTTAGTGCTAATCGTGGAAACAAGAGTAGGAAAAAGAAATCGTGGAAACATGTATAAAAATGAAATCGATCTCAAAGTTCTACTCCCCTCCGAAGGAACATCTCAGATTCAAAAGATCCAACGGATACATTACATTAAGGGATTTGAATACAAAGCATGGCAAAGATCTATTAAAAATATGTTATCCGTTTTCTGATATCAGCAACAGTTTGAGAACATCTGTTACGCGAGAATTCAGCACGTGTCGTAGGATTTTGGCTGCGCGGGAGCATGTATGTGTGCGTCCGTGTTTGAATGCGTGTGCATGCATCGCGGCATAATGTGCGTGTGCATTGCGCTCTCTCCGTAACTGGACTGTAAGGTCTGGGAAGTTGTGTGTCTTCATTATCAGCGTTCTCGCCTTATCAAACTATGATCGCTCAGTTATCAGGGATCAGTGATATTTAGGTCTAGTCTCCGTTGAAATAAACACACAAAAATAGATTTGTTATTTAATGATTAATTCTTTGAATCGCGCTAAATATGAAACTATATTCCATATAATTGATATTTTTATCTACTAAAAAAATCAGGATGCATATATCTTTCAAAATATGATGCATAGCATTCCATATATAATATATACCGTCACACCATTTCCGTCGAAGTAGGCATATAGAACAGAGCGCCAGACTTTCCTATCTCGACACAAACTTTTCGTTTATTCTACATCCATACACCTTATCATATAAATATTACGATTTATCTGACTTTTACTATTCCTTTTTTCAAAATATTATTGACTTCTTCCAACCATGCTTTCTTTGATCTTCCCCTACCGCGCTTTGCACTCATATTTGCATTACATGTTTGTTTAGTAAATATTTCTTCATATCTTCGTTCTACATGCCCAAACAATCTCAGAATGGTTTTCTCTATCTTACTCAACACATACACCTGAAGTTTATATTCTTCCCTAATCATTTTATTCTATACTTTGTCATACGTTGCCACTTCATGGCAACGTATGACAAAGTACAAAATACTCGTAGCATGCAAGATTTCTATTCATCTAACAATAGTACATACATCATCCAACATTTCTATAACAATATTATAGCATATCTTGTAAATGGAAGACGCCTGTGCGTGTGTTGGTTTATAGTGCGAAAACTGTTGCGCTTCAACAAGTACACAATCTTGACTCTCTGGGTAACACTATTACAATGCTACATGAACCATCATTTTTATGATAGTTCTTTTTGAGTAACACTATTACAATATTATATGGACCATAATTTTTATTAGGTATCTTTGAGTAACACTATTAGTGTTATATGAACGATAATTTTTATTACATTTCTTTGGGTAACACTATTACAAAACTATATGAACCATAATGTTTATTAGGTCTCTTTGGGTAACACTATTACGATTCTATATGAACCATCATTTTTATTACATCTCTTTGGGTAACACTATTACAATGCTATATGAACCATAATTTTTATTACATCTCTTTGGGTAACACTATTACAATGCTACATGAACCATCATTTTTATCAGGTTTCTTTGGGTAACATTATTACAATACTATATGAACCGTCATTTTTATAATAGTTCTTTTTGAGTAACACTATTACAATGATATATGAACCATCATTTTTAGTACATCTCTTTGGGTAACACTATTACAATGCTATATGAATCATCATTTTTATTACATCAATCATCTTTGGGTAACATTTACAATGCTATATGACATTGGGAGGCATTTACAATACTATATGAACCGTCATTTTTATAATAGTTCTTTTTGAGTAACACTATTACAATACTATATGGACCATAATTTTTATTAGGTATCTTTGGGTAACACTATTACAGTGTTATATGAACCATAATTTTTATTACATCTCTTTGGGTAACACTATTACAAAACTACATGAACCATAATTTTTATTAGGTCTCTTTGGGTAACATTATTACAATTCTATATGAACCATCATTTTTATTACATCTCTTTGGGTAACCCCATTACAATGCTATATGAACCATCATTTTAACTGCATCTCTTTGGGTAGCATTGTTACAACGCTATATTATGCTTTTTTTCATTTGGTATCGTTGGATAACATTTCAACGCTATATAAGTCCTCTTTTTCACTGAGTATCTTTTGGTAAAAGTATTATAATTCTATGTATCATATATCCTGGTTTTTACTAGCTACATAAAAACTCTTGTTGTGACTGGTGTAAATAAGAGCTCTAGATATAAACCAATCCAACAAATTATCGCTTTAAAACCATGGTTGAATATAATAATAAGATGGTAATAAGTGTTTGTCATGTGTCGTTTGGGGACGGGCCACTGCGTGGTAGTCAGTCATCTTTACAGAATGGGTAGTGGGGAATTCCGGCTGCAAGTGTGGTCTGGATGATGAAACTATATACCATGTATTTTTTCTGTTGTCCTTTTGATTTATTTAATTTTTGTGTCTTTGGGTAACAATATTACAATGTGTATAAGCCCTCGTTTATCATTTTGGTCTCTTTGGGTAACAGTATTACACTGCTATCCTAATTTTTAGTGGGTCTCTTTAGGTAACAATGTTACAATGCTGTATAAGCCCTCCTTTATCATTTTGGTCTCTTTGGATAATAGTATTACACCGCTATCCTCATTTTTATTGGGCCTCTTTGGATAGCAATATTACAACGCTATATAAGCCCTCGTTTATCATTTTGGTATCTTTGAGTAACAGTATTACACCGCTATCCTCGTTTTTATTTTATAAGCCCTCGTTTCTCTGTTTTGTCTTATTGAGCTGATAGACGCGTTCCTAAAGTCGGACGCAACTGTTTTAATATGTACAATTTTTTCAATCCTCAGACAATGACTACCACAAAATTATATTTTTTTGTAGCCTCAGAAACTTCATCAGTTGAACCATATTCCGGTTGAAATCAAAGCACTGGAACTTGAAACACTAGGAGATACCATGGAAAACGTTTTAAAAAGGGCAAATTTGTGCGAGGCAGAAAATGAACTCCATTTAAGAGATTTGTTTTTTCACACCTAGAATTTATTTCCTATGTAAATTATTTATGATCCTATGGTATTGCAAATTTAAAAAAAATAAAAGCTAAACTTATATCAACACTATTGAAGCCCTTTGTTATTGCGTCTATTTTGATAACAATATTACAATATATAAGTTCTCGTTTTTTATTGGGTCTGTAGTTTAAGCGTACAACCAAACGGCCTGAGAATAAGTAAATTCCACTGATAAAGTGTGCCGCTTGCATAATACCGCGGTGCCAGAGCGAGGAAAACTTTCACATCCAGGCAGGCCTCTCAGACGGTGTTGGGGAGTTGGACTGCGCTGTACAGTACAGTATTGTTCCGTCTGTAACCCCACTGCTCTGATGTCACTGTTAACATATGTGATTCATTCCACTTTAAATACAACAATAAAAAATAAGGAGTCGTTAGATATCTGTTCGATTTTTCGTATCGCTGTGTTATCAGTTAAGCTCAAATGTATGATACATATCTAATAGCAAAAAAATGTATTTGCACTTGGTGAGACGTCCCCCTTGATTCATAATAGTTTATTATACTTTTGTTGTATACAGTACAACTTGGCGGATGTATTGTCGTGTGGCAATCTCTTCCAACCAACCAGAAATCTGTTAAAGAGGCTTTTAGGGGGTATTCTACTATAGAAATTTGATAAAATCGTTTTTTTCATATACTTAAAGTATAGACCTTTAAGAATATGTTCCCAAAATAATTTTTTTTAATTCTCTATATTAACGAAGTTATAGCTATAAATGAGGCAGCAATTACGCCGCACCGGAATGACTCGGACAATACTAACCTCAAAACTTTAAACGCGTTTTTCTCGAAACTACTTTTTTCCACCTGCTCGACATAAAATCTCAAGTTCTATCCAACCGATTGCTTTCAAATTTGGTATGAAACGATAAATATTTTTCTATCGTTCCTACTTTGGAAAATTCAAAACTATTGTTTTTACTACTTTTAAAAAAAATAAAAAAAGGATAAAAAAGGATTTTTTTCAGACAGCCGCCAATTTTACAATTTTTATTTTCTTTTTGGTACCAACAATAACGACATTATTTCTTATCAAGAAACTGTGTATAATTTTGGTTTCAAATTTACGAAATCATGTCGACCAGCTCACCACCTTTATATATGACCGAAGTTATAGGTATCCTTACACCCCCTGGCTGAAAAAAATGCCAATGTCATTCGAGGGGAATAGCACAGCGCGGGATTCGAACTGGCGACCTTCCGCACGAAAGTCCAATGCGTTACCACGTGACCATGCACCTTATCAATCGAACTGTATATTCGGAATATATTTATATATGTACACACTATGTTGCTGACAAAGAACCACCTGTTTATTTATTTGAGTAAATCTGAGGTAGTATTAGTGTGTTTACTTTTTAATTTTATTCTGTCATTTATTTATTTTCTGTTTTTTTCTTCTTAATCTACACGAACAAGGGTGTGGGCTAAAAATCATCTGGTGTCCTCTCGGCTGGGTTCGCCTTTTATTGGTGGAGTGTATCTCGGCCGGGAGATGTTAGGAGATGATAGCTTCTCTTTTCAATGTATTTCCTGCTGTTTATCTTGAGAAATATATGTGATTTTGGAATGTATTTAAATATGTACACACTATGTTGCTATCAATAAAATCTATATTTATTTATTCATTTATTCATTTATGTATTTGAAATGTACGTCTTAGTACACTACCACATGTAAAGAATTAATAACATTCGCACACGAACTCGACGCTTGCGAGTGTTGTTACCTGATGAACATTTTTACCAGACTGGGATCCTTTTATTATTTTTTCAATAAATAACATCAGGAATCGTACCCGGGTTGAAATCAATTGTCTTGCCAACTAGGCCACGGAGATCGTCTGTGTGCATGTGGACGAGGTGAGAACTGTATGCATGAATAGAAACACATAGCAATATGTCATCTGCCTACTCCAAAAGAAACATAGATTGATGGAATGTATGAAATGACTGCTGGCTGATTGAAAGAAATACTGTTGTAAGAAAAAAATAATAATTACAAAATATTCACTTTTCCTTTCAATGACAATATCCACTCAGCACCATCACAGTTTGAACTCTTCGGTTCGCAATGGCTGCAGCGAGGGCGGACGCTTCCTTATATGTCCCTGATATATTGCCTCACAGTCAACACTATCAGAAGACACATCATGGTGCTCTTTCAATACAAGCCAGTCACATCATGGCATAAATCATCTATCATGAAATACGAAACTATAGACTATCCCTCTTAATTGAGCATGACTATGAGACATCTTGTGGATGAAAAACGCCTTTTATAGTATGAAAGCTGTTGTCCTACAGAAAGCACACAATCTTGACAGATCAAACTCAAAGTTCTGGCGGCAAAAAGATTAAAGTTCGGCATTAGGCAGAGTTTTATACTGCACTATTTTTTGTTGTTTTTACAAAAGGGATATAATAAATTATGGTTCGCAGTATATACTACCTTGATTAAAAAGTTTTAGGACTTTAATCATAAAATCGAAAATACAAGTGTATTCATCAAAATCGATATGGTCCCCTTCAAAGTACTCCCCATCGACTGCAACACACTTACGCCAGCGCTTGATCCAATCCTCGAAACACCACTGGTACTCAATTTTCGGTATGTCCATCAGAGCCGTCTTCGATTTTTTTCATGACATCCTCTCGGGTGGTGTAACGCGTTCCACGAAGCGGTTTTTTAAGTCGGTTGAACAGGAAAAAGTTGCAGGTAACCAGATCAGGTGAATTCGAAGGCTGTTGGATAGTATTCGTGTTGTTTTTGGTCAAAAACTCATGGAAATCATGTCTTTCGCGATTTCAACGCGGTCCTCTTTTTGCATGAAATTGAGGTCTTTCGGCACCAGTTTTGCAGCGACACGTCTGAGGCTCAAATCACTAACCAAAAGGGCTTGAGCGGATTCATAAGCGATGTTCAAGTAGTCTGCCAGCTCTCTGATGGTTAATTTGCGGTTTTTGGCCAACATTTCTTTCGTTTTATCGATGTTTTCATCGGTTTTCGACTGCCACTGCTTTCCTCATCCTCGACCGACTCACGACCACTTCTGAAGCGTTCGTGCCACCGAAAAACACTTCTCCAGCATTTCCAAGGTCTGCGGACCGTTAAATCTGTTTTTCACATTAAATTTTATGCAAACTCGTTTATACACAGTTGATGCCATTTTCAAACTTGTAAAAAATCGAAAACACGCTCAAAGGTAGATGTACTCAGTACAGCGTAACTTTTACAAATGTCAAGCTATGACGCTGAAATTTAGAGAGAAGTGTCAATGATAGATGTAGTAACCTAACAAAAAAAAAGAATTCCAATCGGGTGACTGACAGCGCCACACGGTGGCCGGTCCTAGAACTTTTTGATCAAGGTAGTATATACCCAAAAGTGTCAGTTTTATGAATTTTCTTACAAAAATGTGTAAAATGTTCACTCAATCGTATGATGCCCCTCAAAACATTCGAATTGGCGTTGGCCTTATTGAAGAACGTGTCCGGAACACACGATTAATTTCGAGCTCATTAATCGAGCCTTCGGACTTTAGAATCACTGGAGTAGGCAATGATGGGACAATGTAGGAACGATGGGACTTTTTTATATTTTTTTTGGTACCACTGAGAATCCAACCTGAAACCTCCGTATGTAAGTATGACGTCTAATCAACGTTACCACGGAGGTCGGCAATTTTGTAATTTTCGCCCATACAAATAAGGACTTACATATCACAAAGACTACCTACACATGTCTTCCTAAATTCAACAAAATCATTATATAAATAATATTCAATACCCTTCAAATATATAATACTAACTAAATAATTAAAAAAAAACCTCTTGTAACGAAACGAAAATAAATGACCCAAAACAATTTCATCACATCTATCCCATAAAGAACAAATCAAAAACGATGTTTTGTTTTCATGTCCACAAAAGGAGATGCAGTCATTAAGAGGAAAACGTTAAGTATCTATTATGAAAGTGAAGGTTCCGATCCGAGCTGATAGTACAATGAATCAGGCTGCACGGCAGATTTGAAGGCTTCTCCGATATCCGTGGGATCCTTGGATCCTCCCAGGCGGAGTATGTAGGTAGCACTGACAACTATATATCAGACTTATGCTGAGAAGAGAAGAACAACATCTATGGATATCGGTGAGACTGCAAAGTGTTGGATGGCTGTCGGATTGCAAGGACTCTCGTGGCACAGTTAGATTAATTTGATAGATAGGAAAATTATCTAATATTTTAATTCCGTTGTATGATTAATCGGTATAATTGTTCTTAAAGTATATTTCGTTGTATCAAATTTCCTGATGAAAATAATAAAAATGACATCTATTGAAACATCGTAATCAAAACGGTAAACCTATAAATCAATTATCAAGTTTACTGACAATACGATAATTCTTGATGAAAATATATGATGGATGACTTACAAAGAATAATAACATACGTAATACTATATTACGTCACTTCCATATCGGGGTAGATATTTACCTATCGCAACACACCTTTTCCACATTCATATATTTTCTGATACAAATGATACGATTTCTCTAGCTTTTTAAATTTCCTTCTTTTAAAATATCATTAACTTGATCCAACAATACTTTCTTTGGTCTTCCTCTACCATTGTACCAATTATATTTGTACTTATATTTGTTTTTGCTAGTTTTTCTTTATTCATTCTTTCTACATGCCCAAACCATATCGAAGTGTTCTTCTTCATCTTACTTAATGATTAAGCCTTAAGTTTACAGTCATTCATTCCGTATTCTATCAAATATGGTCACTACATGTATTTTTCTCAGTGCCTGCGTTTCTACAGCATTTTTTTGGATCCTTTCAGGCTTTTTTAACGCCCATGTTTAACTGTCAATAATCAAAGAAAGTATAACAGTTTCATTTATAGTAAAGGCATTAACCCTGTGGAGGTTTAAAGACATTTTAATTTGTTTTGTCAAACGTCATAACAGTATAACCTTACTGGTTTCAAGGATTTCACCTCATCACCAGGGGAGCATTAAAGAGTATTTTTTGTACTCCCCTGATAATGAGGTGAAAACCTTGAAACTGGTAGAGTTATACCATTATATAAAGGTGAATAAACAGTGCTGGACTAAACAAATTGCAAAGTAGTAAAATTGCTGTGTGGACTATTATCACAGAAGATTTTGGTGTTGGTGAGATTTTTCAGCAAATAGGTATTTTTTAAATATCTTTATTAACACATAACATAATTCACTAATAGATTAAAAAAAAGACATTTCAGTTATTGGTGTAATTCACTAATATTTAGTCAGCATTGAAAGTATTAAATGAAAACCATAATATACCATCAGAAATCGAGCCCTTAAACCCGAAACGAAAAAAGACGTCTTGCCTATTACCTTTACCATTAAGGCTGTCTTGCTGTCATTATTTTGAAAATAAAATACGCGTATTAACCAGGACATTAACCTAGGAGTGCTAATAGATAACACTCTTCCATGGCGAGATCAAATAAATAAGGTAAGCCGAAGGATCTTACTAAAACCAAAATTTTGCTCTTTCCAATTCTGGACAATGCGGACGTATGTTACTTGGCTGTTACAGAGGAACAGCTGGACAAATTACAGCGTCTTCAAAATGTGTGTAAGATTTATTTTCAACCTACGAAAGTACGATCATATAACTTCATACCAGAAGACATCGAGCTGGTTGAATGTTAGAAATAGACGCCAAATTCACATACTGTCTCTATTGTACAATATTCTTAACTGTCCCGCCACCCATTCTTATCTCGCCGACAATTTTCAGCGTCTTTCCAATCATGGATTAGCGCTACGCTCAAACACAGATTGTCTATTGGCCTTTCCAGTTCACCGCTCCTCTTTTTTACGTCGTCCTTTACTGTCCATGCAGTGAGCCTCTGGAATCAGTTACAAACCAATATAAGACTCGCTCCGTCCTTGGCATGCTTTAAAAAGCTGAAAACTCTTAATTTCTAATCAGTAAAATAACGTGTTTCATTCCTGATTTTTCTTTTCCTTTCCTCTCCACCATCCCTTCCTTTCCTTTTGATTGACGATATCTCACTTTATATGAAAAATAATGGTCGGGTGATTGTCTGTCTTTGTGGGGTTCGTGGGCATATGGCTCACGTATGTGTTTATGGGTTTCGTGGGGATGGACAGTAATTTCAATAATTTATGCGACCACGTAACTTGCTCCATTTACTTTTGTCTGGTTGGTTGGAAGAGATTGCCGCCTGTTAATAAGCCCGCCAGATTATATTTGCAATAAAAGTGTTAAATAAATAAATACACATTACAAATATTACTTCGTAATGTTATAAAAAATCGGATATTTTTACAATTCGACTCCGGATAACCAAGAGTCTATTGTTACTCTTTTTTTTCTAAGAAACGTTGTTTATTTTTTTAATCTAATAAAACCTTTGAGAGCCACATTATCGAGGAAGTATCCTGAACCCACTGCTGGTAGGATACAAGATGACGCCGCAACAGAACCGCTAGGCTGTTAGGTGTTTAGCCTCACGTCGCAAACGCTATTGCGAAATGAATTGTTTGTATAAATCATTTTGCATGATTGATTTACGTCCGTACCAAAAAACCATCTCATAAAGTGACTTAATGAATTTTATTTACTGCACAGTGTGTATATAAAAAGTTCTTTATATCATACAATGGGAATGCGTTGGATGTTTTCAATGCTGTGATGATCTCTGTAGGTTTAGTTTCAAGTATATTTCACTCTCTAAATCTTTCAATATAGTTATAATACTTTGCTTTTAAAGTCGTATTCATTTTATCTTATTCAAGAACTTAACAGAACAATACAATTCGTAAGTAAAGAATTATATTTAATAGTAAAGTTTATTAAGATAATTAAAATCATAAGCAATTAGCGAAACAGAAAGAAAACGAAATCAAACTATATTATTTTTTTTAATAATATTTATAGTTAAGGCATATTAACATTGTGAAAGTTTAAAGACACTATAATTTGTTTTATCAAACACTGTTTATTTCACTTTATGTAACAGTACCGGTTTCAAGGTTTTCCCCTCATCCTCAGGGGAGCACAAATACGACTTTTTTGTGTTCCCCTGATATAAAAGAAAATATTACTTTATTTAGTCCTCTACCCACGCCTTCCACTCACATTTACACTACAGGTTTTCTTAATATTTCTCCATGCATTCGTTTTACATTTCCAAATCACCTCAGTGCGCTCTTTTTCCATTTACTCAGCATATCAGGCTTACGTTTACATTCATCCTTAATCACTTACTCAGCATATCAGGCTTACGTTTACATTTATCCTTAATCACTTACTTAGCGCATCAGGCTTACGTTTACATTCATCCTTAATCACTTACTCAGCATATCAGGCTTACGTTTACATTCATTCTTAATCACTTACTCAGCATATCAGGCTTACGTTAACATTCATCCTTAATCACTTACTCAGCATATCAGGCTTACATTTACATTCATTCTTAATCACTTACTCAGCATATCAGGCTTACGTTTACATTCATTCTTAATCACTTACTCAGCATATCAGGCTTACGTTAACATTCATCCTTAATCACTTACTCAGCATATCAGGCTTACGTTTACATTCATTCTTAATCACTTACTCAGCGTATCAGGCTTACGTTTACATTCATCCTTAATCACTTACTCAGCATATCAGGCTTACGTTTACATTCATTCTTAATCACTTACTCAGCGTATCAGGCTTACGTTTACATTCATCCTTAATCACTTACTCAGCATATCAGGCTTACGTTTACATTCATTCTTAATCACTTACTCAGCATATCAGGCTTACATTTACATTCATTCTTAATCACTTACTCAGCATATCAGGCTTACGTTTACATTCATTCTCAATCACTTACTCAGCGTATCAGGCTTACGTTTACATTCATCCTTAATCACTTACTCAGCATATCAGGCTTACGTTTACATTCATTCTTAATCACTTACTCAGCATATCAGGCTTACGTTAACATTCATCCTTAATCACTTACTCAGCATATCAGGCTTACGTTTACATTCATTCTTAATCACTTACTCAGCATATCAGGCTTACGTTAACATTCATCCTTAATCACTTACTCAGCATATCAGGCTTACGTTTACATTCATTCTTAATCACTTACTTTGCATATCAGGCTTACGTTTACATTCATCCTTAATCACTTACTCAGCATATCAGGCTTACGTTTACATTCATCCTTAATCACTTTATTTCCTAGTCCATCATACATTGTCACCCAATATATTACTTACTGTGCGCGCATTTTTACAGCGTTTATTCGGCTCCTTTAAGTATTTTCCGTATTCACGTTTTACTCCCATACACCAAAGATGATACAAAAATACCGTTGGTAACTATCATCTTAACATATTTTAATACTGTCTGATTCGAGTGTTTTAGTGCCACATTGAATATGTTTCCTATCGCTTCACGTCGCTCGGTGTCTCTCGTAACTCTACCATTATTAAAAAAAAACTATCTAAATAGCAGAATTCCTCAACTTACTCCGATCTTTCGTTGTTAACCCGTATATTTACACGCTGTTAATTAATTAATTCAATATCTTATTTATAGTAAAAGCGTTAACACTGTACAGGTTTAAATATATTGTAATTTGTCCAATCAAACCCTGTTTATTCCACTGTTTGTAACGGTATAACCCTACCGGTTTCAAGGCTTTCACCTCATCTTCAGGTAGAGCACAAACAAGTCTTGTTTGTGCTCCCCTGATGATGAGGTGAAAGCCTTGAAACCGGTAGAGTTATACCGTTACAAAAAATGGAATAAAGAGGGTTTGATAAAACAAATTACAATATATTATTTATAGTTAAGGCGTTAACACTGTGAAGGTTTAAAGATATTGTAATTTATTCAATCAAACACTGTTTATCCACTTCATATATAACGGTATAACCCTACCGGTTTCAAGGTTATTACCTCATCATCAGAGGAGAAAACCTTGAAACCGGTAGGGTTATACCATTATATAAAGTGGGCTAAACAGTGTTTGATTAAAAAAAATGCAATAATTTATTCAACTTGAAATCTTCAGTATTTCTACATTAGCTTACTTTTATAACTCCTAAAAAATATATTTCTATAACAAGAAATATCAAATTATTATTCACGATATAAATCTAAAATATCCAAATACACCATTAATTATAATTGCAAACGCGGAAATATGATCGTATTTGCAACATTAAATGGCGTATAGTTTATTATGACTAACGCCATCTCAAATAAGGAGGCCTTAAATTTGAAATAATTGGTGTCATCAGTAAGGACAATACACAAAATTTCACATTTATTTTAATTTATATTTCCTTTTTATCATTTACGTTTAACCGAGTATTCATATTTAATGACTGACAAATTGGAATTTGATTTACTCCATTAAAAAATCGAAAATTTCACTAAATATGTTATTTATTTAATAAACATTTTCATGCATGTACACGTAATAATAATAGGGCAATTTGTAAATCATTTATTTAGGACAATTTGTATATCAGGACAATTTAGAATATAGGACAATTTATAATATTTATTAAATTGTATACACTAACTTACTATTTCATACAATTTTCAATACACGTAACATAAATCAAAAACTTCACCAATTATTATATATATATGTTATTTATTAAACATTTTCATGCAAATACACGTAATAATAATAAGACAATTTGTAAATCATTTATTTACGACAATTTGCATTCGACAATTTGTGTAGGACAATTTGTATACAATTTGTATATCAGGACAATTTAGAGTATGGGAAAATTTCAGAATAAAGGACAATTTGTACATAATTTATATAGGACAATTTGTACATCATTTATTTATTTATTTATTAGTAAACGGTATAATGTAAGGTACATTGTACCGTTTACTAATAAATAAATAAATAAATAGTAACAAAAATAATGGAGCTAGTAGTGAGTGCTAAACGCATTAAATTTAACAGAATGTACAAAAAAATTACACAATTACAACAAAAATATTAAGAATGAAACAGGTATTAAATCGCACAAAAGCGTATGTTAACAACAAAATACGGAGCCGTTCACAGGTGCACAGCCCGCACTGCGCAAAAAATACAAACACAAAAGACAAAATCTTTGAAAAACAAAATACAAATTGAAAACAAAGTGTAAAAGGCAGGTGCAATTTCATAAATAATCAAGAAACATGGGGCTCGGATATTCAAACGTGCCTTTTCTGGCACACTTTATTGGTCAGCAAACTAACTCCTAAAATATTCGAAACTGCAGCATACTCATTTCCGATCCTGTGCAGTCTAGGTATGGGTGAATTCACAAAATATATCGTCGTTTAGAGGAGAAACCTTCCTCAAGGGCGATCTAACTCTAAATCGAACCCACTATTATTGACATTAAAAATATAACATACATACCATCACGCCATTTCCCCATCGAAGATGTCAGAGAGGACAGAGCGCCATAATTTCATATCTCGACACACATCCTTCGCATCTTCTGCATTCATACAACTTCTACGATTTATCTGGCTCTCTACGTTTCCTTCGTTCAGAATATCATTCACTTGATCTAACCTCACACCTTCCACTCATATTTGCACTATTTACTCGTATATCTATACTGTAAGTCTTTCTCCATTCATTCGTTGCACATGCCCAAACCATCTCAGCGCGCTTTTCTTCTTCATCTTACTTAATACATCAGCCTTAATGTCACATACAAGCGGTAAGTAATACACATTGTTTGTAGAGCGTCGTCTCTGTTGCACGATTCGTTAATAGTCCGGTATCGTAGTCACGATGCGGTTAGCGCATCGTGCGACAGAGACAACGCTCTACAAATGATGTGTATTACTTACCGCCGGATACTGTACATCCCTAATCACTTCATTCCATATTATCGTACATTGTTACTCCATATATTCTTCTCAATGCACGCATTTCTACAGTATTTATTTGTTCTCCTCAGTCTTTTTCGTTGATTTTAGTCCCGAGTTAGAGCGCTCTTGAGGAGAGTGTCTCTCTAAACGGCGCTATATAAATTATCTTTTTCTTATTATTATTATAAGAATAAAGTTTTAAAGTCTTTACGTTGCTTCGTAAAATACAATATAAATAAAATACAATATAAATAAAAAATATATATGACTTCTTGATACCATTTTGAATATTCTGCCCCGCACCACAGTGTTTTTCTCTTTTTGTAACAAGGAACAAGAGAATCTAAATCATGAGGATGACGCATTAACAAAGATGATAAAAAATTGATCCTTAAAGAATTAATTACCGTACGGTTGTCCTTGACACCTACGACAGCCGTCAAAACAATAATTTCTTTACAGTTAAATAAAAAGGATGCACCCACAGTGTAGATGCAAATATTATGCAAAACCTTCCAAAAAAGGACAATGCACAGTTCAACGATGCAACAAGATGCATCATGCTAAGTACATTACAAAGTGACCACACTTAAACATGAAATAGAGGACCATTTTTTTTAAATTTATTATTATACATTTAAGAAATTATTAGGTTTTTCCTAAATCAGATCCGAAGAGTAACCGATCAAATATATTTATTTAAAACATCATTGTACAATGTAATGTTTTTTTTTTGCTAATTGGCAATCTCTTCCGATACAATTGTTTTGCAGAGTTTTGAGCGAAAGGTGTTGAGAAAAACACTAGCCATATCATAATAAAAAAAAATACATAAGTTAAAAATTATACATTATATAACGGATAACATTACCGTTTTTTTTTTATTTAATCAAATATAGGTTTATTGACAGCAACACAGCATGTACGTATATAAATAAATTTTAAAATCGCACATATATCTTAAGATGAATTGCAGAAAAAAAAATGAAGAGAGAAGCTATTAAAAGGTCTGGGCTCATCTCAGCCACGCATAAGGCATATTTTATTACAATAGGTACAGGTTTACAGTAATAATTTTACAATGTTTACACGGGCAATTACAATATATAAATATAATTATTAATCTATGTGACGCATACGTCCGATACAACCTCTACAGTATATTTCTGCTTGGCTGGAAGAAATTATCACATGGCAATAAATCCACCAGGTTGCACTGTATACAACAAAAGGATAATACGATACAAAATCGTAAAGCAAACTAGAAAAGGGTAATTAGAATAAATATTTTTATTTATAAATAAATCTTCTTCACCCTGGCTCCATCCCAACTCATTGTCCGCGAAGTCTGTTTGGGTCAGCTCTCCACATCCTCAGGTTGTATGCTCTTCTGTCCCGGACTACGTCCCCCAGGCCGTGCATCTGCATTAGGTTATCTTTTTGCACCACCCATGAATTCTTTGGTCTTCCTCTGGTTGTTATTCGACGAAGATCCATGGAGATTGCCTGGTTCACAATGTGATATGGTGCTCTGCGTCCAACGTCCCCATTCCATCTCAATCGTCTCTCCTCCATCTTGCTGTTGATTCATTTATAAATAAATGAAAGAAATAAATGCATGTGAATCTTATATATTTTTTTTGTGAAAAAACGCTAATTAGTTGTAAGAAATGTTATCTAGTTGTAATATCTAAATTAAATTAGTTATTTGGATGTAAAATTGTATTTATTTAGGAACAGCCTATGGCAAATGTTTGTGTTATATTATAGATTACTTTATTAAATATCCTTTAAAAAATATACATTTATAAACCAGTGTGATAAGTTTTAAATATTATTTTCATTTCTTGCTAAAAATAAATTAAGGAACGCAAAAATAACACATTAATCAGGATGCATGAAAGACTTGTTATTGATTTTAATACAAGATATTATAAATAAAGTACAGATAATAAAGAAAACAAATCACTGAATGGGGTAATCTAATGTATACAATTTGATTAATCATCGATAACATTCAGTGTATCAATCAAGATTAGATAATTCCTAAAATTTTCCACCAGACTTTATCAATGAATTTGTTTTATGCAATGGAGCGTGTTTAATCTATATCCATTCATGAAGCAATTTTTAAGAGCCACTTGTACCGTTACGAAACACATGTAATCGTGTGTCAAATAACATTCAAACTAAATACATTTTTTTTATAATTTGTTAATAAAATAAATAAAACACTTGTTTTTTTTTATTTAGATTTTACCACTGTTTTATTTGTATACGAACAATTTCGATATCGATCGTAGTTTGCGGATTCTGCACACGAGCAGGGGGGGATTACAGTTGGATAGCTTAAAAATTCTCGAGATTAAAAAAAGCTTAATTGTTAAATTGAGTCTCAATTTAACAATTTAACAATTAAGCTTAAAAAGTGAAATTGAGTCTCAAAATTATAAATGAAAAAGTTCATTTTAATAATAGCCCTCTGCTGAATATATTTCCCGTTCAAAAGTCATCCTTTTTGACGTTTACTTACTCCTCTCCTGTGCCTATTATAATTAGAAAAAATATATTTGAAACATAACTTTTTTCATTTTTACCTGACGACGGAGGTCTTTGAAACCAGTATTGAACGCAAATAAAACAGTGGTGAAAACAGAATTTAAAAAAATAGGTGTTTTATTTATTTTATTAAAAATGTATAAACATGACGCCACAAAGTGAAACTAACGTATTTTATAAAATTTAAAAAAAACATTTCTTTTGTTTTTTATAAAGCAATATATGTCGTATACTTAGATGAAATAACGGATGAGGACAGTTTAACTGTCCTACTGTTTAACTGCCGCACTGTAACTACTGTAGTTCCCTCAGATTTGCTTCACGCGTTTTCTAGTTATCCACGGTCAATCACGTATGGAAAATACTAAAAGGAAAATTCTTACGTATCATTAAGTTAATAATAAAAAGCCTAACGCTATGTTAGTGCCTACGTCATTCATATCACTTCTTCCGTCCCATCATCACTATCAGCACAAAAATAAGGGAGAGTGCAGTACAGCTGCCGCTGCTGATTGCGTCTACCTCTTATTGTAACGAGACATGGGTGGAGTGTGCAGCTTTAGAAATCTTTTGAAGACACCCCTTTTTGAGAGATCTTATCATAATATATTTGATCACAACACACATACACTATACCTAAAACCGAATGTATTACTATCACATATCGAAAGATCTACAAAGTTTCCTTTGTAGTTCGTCTTTCCTGGTAAGCTTTCTGCGGTTTTCTTACCAAACATGTTTTTTTTTTTTCTGGATATAAGCAGATGCGAGAAAGCAGTCACTACTTTCACTTAACTTATTTTTATTAAATTTATTTTGAAATATTTTTGATCTGTCGACAATTAATTATTGGGTCAAGTCCTTGAGAAGAGTTCGCTCTCCAAACGGTGCTAAATAAATTGTCATTTTATAATTAGCCCTGTGTGGCTCGATGGTCAGGTTTATTACTGAAATTGAGAGATATCATGAATTCGGAGCTCAGAAATGTTGTCATGATCCATTTTTCTAAGGCCCTTGTAGACCACGAGTTACGATTTATAAACAATTCTCTTATGGCACCTTAATCAGTGAAGTTCATCCAGAAGTCTTGCCCCAGGTTGCTGGATTTATAAGCTCTGAAAACCAGCTTAGAGTTGAAGTATAAAATTTTCCATAGTTCCTTCTTTGAAAGTACCATTCCCTTTATCCAACAATACTTTTTTTGGTCTTTCTCTATTATGCCATCCACTCACATTATTATTTATCGTAACAAATTATACATACATACTATCACACCGTTTCTCTGTCGGGGTAGGCAGAGAAGACATATGTACACAGAATTGTTATAATATAATCTGACAGTCCCAGAAGTTTTCTCTTCAATTCGCCTTGAATTAAAAAAATCGATAAAAATATGTATTTTCAAATTTAATATATTTTTTTATTATCTTAAATGTTGTTGTCTTACGAAGAATCTATTATTAAATTGGATATCTTAATCACATTCATTGAAACTTTTTTGTCCTAGTTATTGACAATAATGTGCAGATAAAATGTTGAGTGATTCGGAATCATCGGCGTATCCGAAATCATTTTCAAGAAATCATATATTTACCAAAACAAATAGGTCACCCACCTAAACTGAATTTATTTGTAAGTCTGCCTTCGAATATATATTACTAGAAGCAAGTTGACGGATTTTGCTATTTGGGTAATATTTTCTCAGATGATGGAAGAGTTACGAAAGATATTGAACGACCTGTAGCGATAGACAACAAAGTCAATGGGGCTGTTAATCATGTATATGGTATTCAAACCGGATAGTTTATCAAAATCTGCTAATATGACAGTACACAACAATATTTGATTATCAACTTTGATGTATGTGAGTGAAATATGGACATGAAAATTGCTGAAGAAATACATGCGCTGAGTAAGAATACATGGGGGAACGATATGTTATATGGCAGAATTTCTGTATTCAGCCAAGTCACAATCTTTCAAGGGCAGGGGCAACTCATTCCAGCATTTTTTGGCTGAGTATGAGAAGGATCCTTCGAATAATGTTAGATTATTATTTGACATGATTAAAAGAGTTTATCTGCTTCTAGTTTCATAGCCATGAAAATCTCTATTCCATGGTTAGTTGGAAGAGATTGCCACTTGGCAATAAACACACCAGGGTATACTGATATACAACGAAAGCTTAACGCAATAAATACAATGCAACGCAATACAACACAATGCAATGCAATGCAATACAGTACAATACAAAGGAGTCGAATGAATGCTATCGAAATGCGTGTACTAAGAAGAATACATGAGTTGACAATGTATGACTGAAAACGGAATGAAGTGATTAGGGTTTAATGTGAACTTTATTAGTAACGTAATTGTTTTAAATTTACCTTGTTCCTTGTTGACAGCCGTGGTCTAACAGTATTCATTATTAACAATATTGTTAAGCAAACGGACGCCCCAGGTTTGTTTCCTGAGTGGATTTCATTTTACATCTGAATCTAAGAATCTAGATGTCCTTTTTGTTACAACTTTGAGTCTTTTAACCTCTCTTATTTATTAAGCGGTCTTGGTTATCGTCATGGTCGAGAAACAGCGCTACATTAAATTATCTAAAAAAAATATTGCTGAAGCTGAAGATGACTTGCAAAGAAAAAAGTGAATGTTTAACATTAACGACAAAATCCATTGAGATGCCAACTTATGATTGACGACAAATCTATTGAACAAGAAATATCTAGGTGTGAATTTATTCAGCTGCAGTGATCTTCACATAGAAATAAGAAACCGAGGAAATAAAGACACTGATGTCTCCAGATGCCTAAGAGATGTGGTCTGAAATAATGACGCTGATGTCTCCAGATGCCTGAGAGATTTGGTCTGAAATAAAGACACTGATGTCTCCAGATGTCTGAGAGATGTGGTCTGAAATAAAGACACTGATGTCTCCAGATGTCTGAGAGATGTGGTCTGAAATAAAGACACTGATGTCTCTAGATGCCTGAGAGATGTGGTCTGAAATAAAAACACTGATGTCTCTAAATGCCTGAGAGATGTGGTCTGAAATAAAGACACTGATGTCTCTAGATGCCTGAGAGATGTGGTCTGAAATAAAAACACTGATGTCTCCAGATGCCTGAGAAATGTGGTCTGAAATAAAGACACTGATGTCTCTAGATGCCTGAGAGATGTGGTCTGAAATAAAAACACTGATGTCTCTAAATGCCTGAGAGATGTGGTCTGAAATAAAAAATACGTGAGAAAAGACAGTAAAATCTAAATTTACAATGCATATGTTAGGTCAATCATGACTTGTGGAATAGAGTCCAGGGCAGATACAAGAGGAACATAAAATATGGTTAGAACTAATGAAATGAAAATCCTCAGAGCTATTGTTAACATCAATATAAAATCCTGTACCCGAAAGAAATATGTAGAATATATTGTGAAATGGTCAGGAAACAGCGCTATACCAAATTATCTAAGAAAAACCCCTGATTGAAGGGCAGGAGTCTAACTTACTAGGCAACTGAGATCGTCTTTTTAATTTGCCTTCCACTACAAATCATCATACCTTAACTATAAGGTTCAAAGTAACTTAAGGAAAAATTCGTCATCTCATAAGGTACAACATCTAAGATTAAGTCCCACGACACTTGCACGAGTGGGTGATCCTAACGGGTACTTATGCATTATTAATTATGTCAGATAGTCTGTATAATAAGCACTTACTTAAGTATTAGATACTAGTGGAGTATTTTGAACCTACGTTCTCAGCTAAAACAGAACCTGACACATGTTTAATTTATTTGTTACGGACAAATATGGTGGAGGCAAGTGATATAATAACGTGTATGCAGTTTCATGTTTAGTTTGCATATATTATACTTTTGATTTCATCTGTATACGCCCTATGCACAATCACTAAATTGTATTTTAATTAGGTAGATAAATAAGTATTGATGCAGTAATAAACATTTTTTGAGTCATCTCATATATTCTAATACTGCACCAATAGTCTTACTGAAATGGTTTTCAAAGTGTTCGCCTTGGGATATTAAAAAAATAAGAATTCAGGACAATCGTAATTTAATGTGCTGATGCATAGTCACAATAATAAGGAGCAATTTGAAAGATGGCACATCGCGAATTACTCTGTCAATGTAGTATTGAACTTCTTCGTTTCAATAGCGCTACCAGAATATAAACTGGTTTTGATGTTCCGGGGTAGGAAGAGTTGGTTATCAGTAAATTTCTGATGTATCCAGGAAGTGTCAGACTAGGATTTGTTTTTTTTTAATGTTCTGTCTCATCGTTTATAACAAAATTCACATGATTTTTTTAATGTCTACCCCATATTGCTTTTTCAACAGAGTCTACATAAAAGCCTTTTTCTCCCCCCCCCCCCCCTTCACTGACAACTGGATGGAGCTTTCAGAAATTATGGAGACCAATTGCCTTAGTCTACTTGGAGGGTATGGAATATACTCTGAGTGGGGTTGGCTAGATGCAAAGTGAATATACAGAGATGGAATTTCTTGAATGAATGGAGCACTGAATACGATTGTGGGGTTATACAAGACTCCCAACAACCTCAATGCACTGAATGCGATTGTGGGGACATACAGGGCTCTCAAAAACCTGGCTGTTGATTTAAATAATGCGATCTTTGTTGCTTCCTACTGGAAGCATGTAGCATGATTGATAATTGATGGCCTGGGTACGAAAACGGAGTTTTAATCACTGCAAATTCTCTGCGATCAGGATTTTCCTGTACAATTAAGCCAATTGTCAAAAATGAGGAATCTACAGATATCAGTGTTTTTTTTGTATCGCTATGTTAGCACTTAACCAACCTTATGACCAACCTTATATGACATACAATTATCTCCATAATATATTTTAAATATTACTTTTATCCTTCTCACGCATCTTGTTATACCATAGTATTTCTGCAAAAAACACATTTTTTGCTTAATTATACGCATGTAAAATACGATATCGATAAAAAAATTACTTACATCAGTTTTATTTGAAAAAAAGTACATAAAACAAAATCACAACTTATTATACAATACAATAATCAAAGTACATACTATAAGGTAATAAAAAGAAATAACTATTTTATGTTAAGGTAGTAAAAACGATTTTATTTTTAAATGGTAAATAATTTTTTAACAATATCTAGAAACGACAAAAATAAATGTCAAACGCTGTAGATCAAGACGTCACACTTCTTTTGAGTTAAGTGGACAGAACTTGTGGAATTAGTTCGGGTGCAGGTCTACTGATTAAGTTTCGGGCTGCAGTAAATATGCCTGGTGATGGTCAAACTCCGACAGGAGACGGCACTTGGAGAAGAGAAGATACGGCACTTGAAAAATAAGCGATTTTTGAATAATTATCATTTACATTCGAAAACATATCGATTTATTGGTCTGGTCATTCATATTATTTCCGAGCAATGATAAATGAGAGTTGTTAAATTTCAAGAGCGAATGCAGTTCGATCTTGTTACATTGTTTATGCGTGTTTGTTTATATTGAATGTGAATTTGAGCCTAGTGAGACTGCTGTTGTAGACAGTTTATCTTGTGTAGAATTATATAAACGTTAAATAAATGTAACACCACTGATCTTTTTATCTCTCGATTTCGTGTCATATCGAGACTTTATTTTTTACGTTGATAATCTGCATAAGTCCGTCCATTCAAGAGTTGTTTGTGTTCGATTAAATTTTATATTTTGCAAAGTACATTTTTCAACCGAAAAATGGTACTTTTGAGTATTGGAAAATAAATAAGAGGAATCATTTTTGACACTTTTGAACATGGACTAACAAAATCAAACAATTTTGAGCACGTAGAAAGAAAAAAAAAAGAATATTGACACTTTTAATTATTGAGAGCTGAAAATGTGTATTTGGACACTTGAGCACTGAGGACAAAAATAGGAAATTTATGACACGTTGACACTTTTATATTGACATCGTCTATCATTGATGACCACACTTTGACACATTTATGATACATTGGACATTTTCACATTGGACAAAAGGAACATTTTTGAGCATTTGGAACCGAAAAGGGATATTTTTGAGACTTTTGATAGCTGAGGACCAAAAATGAACATAATATTTTTGAGAATATTTGACAATCTAAACGAGATTTTTTTATCAAACACAAAGAACAAACATGTTTTATTTATACTTTTGCACATTGATGACCGAAAAGTGATATTTATTAATATTTTTGAGTATTAAGTACCAAAAATTGCCATTTTTGATAATTTTGAGCTCGGAATACAAAATGAGGCATTTTTTCACATATTAAGGTTTTTGGAACAAAAATAGACGTCCTTTGGAAAATAATGTAGTTTTTAAGTAATTTAAATACTGAATATTTCACATTTTTCTTTTTCCCTCATATATCTCACATATCCTCCTATAAAACTTTAAAACAGTTAAATTTTTCAAGAGAAAATTCTGAAATCTGAATTAAATTTGAATAATATCTAATTTTCATTGTAAGAAGGAACGATTCGAATGATGTAATTAAAAATCTGGATGAAAATAAAATACAAAAGCTGTAAAATTATTTAATCAGATAAATATTAATTTATTTATTTTACATATTTATTTAAATAAAATAAATATTTATTTTATTTATTTTTTGCATTGAAAACAAACGTTTTCTTGAGTTTTTCTCTATCGGGAGGCGATAAATATAGAAGAGGTGTATCGCAATTTTCCCGATCGTTAAAACATAATTTTTGTACTTCATCGCCAAATTGGTTAATAGGAGCCCATAAATAGCATGAGATTTTATTGTAGACTCAAAGCCCTTAAAAATAAATTACGATTTTCAAATCGTTTTTCACATTCAACAGAATGAACGATTTATTCCTTAAGTACAAGGGTGTCATAAAATAGAGGAGGGTACATTCAAATTAACAGAGTTGTTGTTTCCCCTTTCTGTGAATTACTCGTTGATTCTTAGCATTCAAGTATCAGGATGTTATAAATTCGCGCGGATAACTCGAGAAATTTTTCCCATTTTATTTTCAGTCAGACATTTCACAAAACACTTTGTGACCTGGTATTTATATTTATAAATCAAGTTGTACTTACTTTTAATTAAATAAAAGCTGACATTTTCAAATAATTTGAATGTTTTGAAATAAAAAATTTTGTTGAAAAAAATTAAATTTTAAAACATAAAAATTGTCGCCTCATTTCGACGACCCGTTAACAGAAAATCATAATTTCTTAAAAATATTAGTTTAGGATCCATATACGAGTGCTTTAATATTTTGTGTCAGTTAATTTTTAAATAATAAACAAAGTTAATGCATATAGTGTTAAAAAATCAAATGTTTTTCTTTGCTCACGCTCATCGCATTTAGAATTTTTTTGATAATTCTACCTCCTGAATAAAAATACCTTACTTGAAATTGTTTTCTTAGTTTTACTATCTCATATATCTTTTTCCCACCCACAAGACCGATACAAATATTCCCAACTTTATAAAAAGCTTTAAATGATTACAAGTACTTACCAAAAAAATATCAAACCACGATTATTGAACACTTCATTTTGTGCTAGGAAATGAAACGTCCTAAAAATCAACAGTTAATTTTTTCCCCAGCCCCATTATTTTGGATGTATCTATCGCCTTCATCAAAAGTATAAATCCTGAATCTGATAATTCAAGGTGATTTGGACATGAGGATGTAAAGAGTGGTAGTAAAAATACTGATCGATTTCATGAATCATGATGGTAAGATATGCATAGAAGAAGTATTGTAGATTAAACAAAACATGGCTGGATCAACTGGACCTGATTTCAAAATACGGTAAAGTGAGAAGTATCAATAATAGAAAATTGTACATGACGAGATGTATGAATGCGGAGGAGCTGAAAGTTGTGTGTCTGGGTATAAAAGTTTGAAGATGTTTTATCTTTACCTCCCCCGCAAGGAACGTACTGTGATAATATTTTTTAAGGATATTCCAGCTAAAATCTTGGCTGAAGAACAAACAGCCATGGCTTGAATAAACATGGTTCAGATCTTCCGTATGTTGTTACACTTTAGTACAACCCGATGGGGCTATTGTCATTTGGGAAATTGGGAACCCAGCCCAACACTCGCAAGCGAAAAATCGAGCACATTTCGAAATAAATGAAAAACTTTTTAATTTAACTCCTCACGCGTTTCGCACATTGACTGGTATCTTTCAATAAGCATATTCAGAAAGGTTGAACACGAGTTTTATTAACAAAAACCATCGCTGAAGTAAAAAAAATCAATAAATACTATGGGAAACAAAGCAATACAAACAATTTACATAAATAAACACATTTGTAATAATGATACGTCAAAATAATGAATCTGATTCGAATGCAATGTTTGTGTTCAAAAGGCCCTCACAGGGACAACTCACAATTAAGAGAGAAGGTATGTCCAGAAGCATTCAAGTTGTTTTTTAGCTCATCCTCATTAGCCCCATCCCGTCAAGTCCCTATTGGGGTAGGTAGAGATAACAGATTTACGTTCTTTCTATCCTGGCACACATCTTTCGTTTCTGCCATGCCCATGCACCTCGTCATACATACTTTCCTATGATAAAAGCTTTACCCTCTTTCAGAATTTGATTAATTTGGTCATACCACATTTTTCTTGGTACTCCAAAACTTTTCGGACTATTTGTATAGATTACGTCAGTCCAAATCTTTATATAATCAATTACAAAAGTACATAGAAAAAGTATATATTTAAAAAAAAAAAATAGCAATTATATAACAATTTCTTTTAATAAGGTATAGGTGGATTAAAATGTATACACAGTAAAAGTTTATTTAACACCGCTTAATTCTAAAGAATATATATGATTTTCGTTAAATAGACGACGTATTTCAAGAAAATATAAACAATAAAAATTACATTTTCTCAAACAAATGCTTCCATGACGGGTCTCAACGTGTTGAATAGGCGAGACAAACCAGATGTGAGGGAGATCACACAACTTCCGTATAGGTTCGTCTCTATCGCTCTCACTTAAACGCGAGAAGGATATAAACTTGTGTAGCGGTGTCTCGTTCGCCCCCTTACAGAAGAAAGTGTGCCAAGGCAGTCCGGTGTAAAGTATGAAGCATAAAGCGGAGTGAAGTAAAGGCACGGAGTCCCCACCTTTCCTTCCTCGTATCATGCTGCTCTGATACTTGCGGGGCGGACGATCGCCAACTGCAGATGAAAGGGAAAGGAAATTAAAAATAATTAATTAATTTAAATACGAGTTAACAGAACACGATCATAAATTGTTGAAATTTAAATAAATATCCACCTCCGTGACGACCTCCGTAACCTGGTGGTAAGACGCTTGTCTGCCGATCCGGAAGTTGCGGGTTCGTCCCCGCTGGAACCCAGATTAAAAAAAATGGGATCCCAGTCGGGTTTTCACTTAGGACCCAGTAAAACATATTTCTGGTTGGTTGGAAAAGATTTCCACACGGCAATAAACTCGCCAGGTTAAAAAATAGTAAAATAAATAAATGTAATGCATAATTACCGTATCAGTATGTCATACATACACGTACAGTACCTGGCGGTAAGTAATACACACAATTTGTACAGCGTCGTCTCTGTCGCACGATGCGCTAACAGTCCGGTATCGTAGTCACGATGCGGTATCGTACAAACGATGTGTATTACTTACCGTCGGGTACTGTACTTACATATATCACGTCATTTTCCTGTTGGAGTAGACAAAGAAACTTTCCTATCTCGACCTCGATTCTTCAACATACATACACCTTCTCATACAACTTCTGCAATTTCTCTGACTTCGTTCAAATTTTTTATCATTTGATCCAATCATGCTTTTTTTGTCTTCCTCTATCTAACAAATCTTCAAATTTGCATTTTATTAGTAAGTCATTCTTCAGTCATTCGTTCTACATGTCCAAATCATCTCAGAATGCTCTTCTTCATCTTAATCAACACATCAATCAGCCTTCAGTTCATATTTATCCCTAAACACATCATTCTGTTTTCTGTCATACATTGTCACCCCATGTATTCTTCTCAGTACACGCATTCTGATAGTATTTATTGAACTATTTTGTATTGTTTTGTATTGTATTGTACTGTATTGTAATATATTTTGTTGTGTTGCGTTGCATTGCCTTGTATCGCATTACACTTTCGTTGCATATCAATGCAGTCTGGTGTTTTTATTGCCAAGTGGCAATCTCTTACAATTAACCAGAAATATGTCAAAAATGTGTTAAGTGAAAAACAGGCTAAAATCGTTTTTGAAACAAAATAGGTACCAACGGAAATCGAACCCGCAATCCCTGAGCTAGAAAACCGATGTCAAGTCAGCTAAACCACGTACGTATATGTTCAAATTACCTGTCGGATGTGCCTTTTCCGAAATCTCGATAATTCTCGGTTTTCCCTCGGGTTAATTCATTATTCTCATTGTACTTTTCAACATCATCGATGAATAGCGTGGCCTAGAGGATAACATAGGGAAAAAACTAGCCTTGTTATGTTATGCGCTAAAAGTAGCTAATTTTGTTAAAATAATAGCTGTAAAATAACGCTATTCTGGGCTTTTAAATAAAAATCTAATGACACCGGTTAATCATCTAGTTTTTAATGAAAAAATACTTCATCAGCACTTTTTTTTCTTACTAGATATTTTTATTTGAGGTCGGTTTTTCGAAGTCTTCAACAGAAGACCCTCGCTTTCCAGATAAATCACCTCAAAGTTCTGCTCCTCTCCGAAGTAACATCTCTCAGACACATATTCGAAAGATACAACGGAGACATACCATCAAGGAACTTAACAAAGCTTCGTATATCAAATCAAGACATAAGCATCCTGATGCAGGGACTCCTCATAACATGCAATGCATGGGCCAATCCACTGACATGGATTGGACATGTTTTTAAAAAGTAATAAAGGCGAGATACAAGGCAAATCCTTATGGTACCAGACCTATGGAGAGACCCAAAAAACGATTTGTGAACAGTGTACCAACCAATCTGGAGATATCTGGAGAGATGGTTTGCTGGGAAGGAAAAACTGGGGAGTCAAAAGGTAGAACCCCCACACTAAGGAGACTAAAATTCTGCAAGCATCATCAGAAGTAAGTGGCAATAATATATAATATAATAAGTTTATCTTCTTTTATTAACCTTTGGTTCGTCGATCTACTCCAAGATGCTAAAAATTCCGTTTGTTAGTTCTCTTTTTTAAATATATAGGGTCGAATTTATAATCCGATCTAAACTCTAAGCACTCACTATTTTTTTAGTGAAGATATTAGTATTTAAAATTAAAATTTCGTGCAAATAAATCGTCGCAGGTTCTTTATATAAGGAAATCACTTGATTTCATGATTTAAAAAAAACGCAACTCGAAAAATATATACAAAAACTTGCTTCTTTATCTTAGAAAATACATACGTTTCCATGATAATGGAAATAGATTGAAAAAGAAATATTTAAATTGGAGAATATCTTAAAATTTATTTAACTGTAAAATAAACAAATGTCGAGTATATCACCATATGACAATCTCTTCCAAACATCAAGACTGTGACTCAGAAAGTGGCAATATTTTCAAATAGAAAATTTTTAATAAGCGTTAAAAAAACAACAGTTGACAAAAATATTTACAAATTTCGCCAAAGAATGTGAAACTAGAAGAAAGATGTGGACAAAAAATAGGACTACGAAGAAACACATTTCGGTATTAAAACGAGATTTTTTAAGTCGTTGTTTAAGGCAAGCCAATGGGGGTGAGATAACGGCAGGAGCTAAGTGGTTCCAGAGTTCATGGCAAAATTCTTTTAAAAAAGCTCTACAATGGTTTTACTCCGTAGGATGGTATGATTGATGCTCGAATGTTAAAGGCTGATTGGATAATATTAATGGTTGAGTTCCGAGTGAGGTGTTCAAGTTAGCGATCGATCAATAGGCTGATCCATGTGACCGAGCATGATTATCAGCCATCATGTGGAAGGAAGACGTCTATGCGTTTATTAATTTATTTTGTGCAAGCTGTTGCACTTCAGCAAGCACACATTCTTGACAACTTTAACTGTTCCTATGGAAAAAAGATACGCGCTTCATGATGTTACAACGCTGTTTCTTTCGTACTGGTTGGTTGGACGAAATTGATGTATGGTAATAAGTCGGTCAGGTATACCATGTTTAACCATTTACACAAAAAAATTATGAAAATCAAAATAACTAACACTATAAAAGTTTATGATAAACAACAAATAAGTTACAGAAAAACTGAATTCAGGTTCTACTAATGAGGCCATGTGTTTTCTATATCTCAATATCTATCCATAAAATTCCCACAAAATTCTCAAAAAGTCCAATATTTGTTATATGTATGCGTTATTCCACTAAAAACAAATCTGAGTTCTTTACCTCTATAAAATAAGTCTTCGACAATTACGTAACTCTGCTTGGTGAAGTTTGGTAATATTTTGTGATATACATACATAACATATATTGAACTTAAATATACATATAATTATTAAATAATTTTAAAACAATGGCTGTAATTTATTATTACTACTGCTTTTTGTATCTTCATGTAAGTTTAAGATAAAGTTTTGTATTATTTGACAATAATTTTGAGTACTTGTATAACCTGTCACATGTTCATTTGTATATAAAGATACTTGTGTCGTTAATTAAATAAATAATAAAAATTAAAAAAAAAGTAAAACTATCCCAGCATTAATTAAATCACGGTCATAGAGTGATTGTCGTATTTAAACTGCAGCCACCGTCAGGGCAAGCATATTTTTAGGAGCGTTTTTGATGCTTATTTATTAAAAAAGCACTGAAATAATAAAAAAACTATCGCTTAGAAAAGGAAATCAGAATGTGAAAGACAAAATTGACTAAATAAAAACAAATATTAAATAAATGCTCAGAAACCACAGGTGGATATCCCATGATAAATTTTATCTACCTTTTAACGTGTCATGTTTCCCTGATACACCCAACGCTGCAATCACATAGGTAAATCCTACACTGTTTTCAGTTTCTTGTTGAATTATATATTATATATAAATGATCCATCATAGTAATAAAATAATAATGGAAATAAACGTCAGTCAAACTTTTATTTCAATCAAGTTTTGTTGCACTCGTACACTTAATTGAGAATTTGGTGTGGGAAGACTGCGAAATTTATTGATTCACTAGTAATAAACCAATCAATAATAACGGAAGTATATCAAAAACTTTAATACAAAACTTGTTTTTAATATAGAACACCATTCCTTATTTTTAATACAATTACGTACCGTATAATGCTGTAGAAATCGACTTAATTCTGTATACTAATCACTTAATTCTGTATTCTACCATACATTATCACCCTGTGTATGTGTTTTTCTCAATGCACGTTTTTTACATTATGTATTCAACTCCTTTCACAAAATTTCCGTTCCTTTAACTTAGTAAATAAATACAACAATTAAGTTTGTGCAATAAAAAATAAATCGCAAAGAAAATATGGTAAGGATATATGAAACAAAGGGTCTTTCAAATTGAGAGGTTTTTTAATTCTTGGATAAAACAGATGGCGTCGCGAACTTGCCTGGGATTTGTTACATTTGAGAAGTGTAATGTATGACATTAATAAAAATGGAGCCGTATTCAATACAACAACGCGTTCAAATTGTTGAATTATTTTATGTATTGTAATCTCCGGAAACAGTGATGTTCATTGGACACAAAGATCATGTGATCTGACACCGTTGGACTATTTTCTCTGGAGTTACGTGAAAAGCCAGGTCTATAAGAATGACCCCCAATCAATTCCTGAGCTGAAGGACGAAATTTTTCGCGTTATTGGTGAGCTACAACCGCAATTATACCAAAATGTCATCGGAAATTTTGACAAAACAGTAGACATCTGTGGAGCTGCAAGAGGTGGACATTTGACGGATATTGTTTTATGTGTTTAAATGTCATACATTATACTTCAATGACCAATAAAAAGTTGTTTGAAATCAGAGAAAATTGTGTTTTATTCAAGAATTTAAAAAAATTAATTAAAAAAACCGCTCAATTTGAAAGACCCTTTATATAGGATTAAGTGACGACGAATAAATTTATGTAACTAATATTTTTTACTTTTTTTATAAAAAAATATATGGATCAGGCACACCTGATTGAGTTAAGATGATTGTTTCAAAGTCAAGACGAGTGAATTGCAAAAGAAGTTATGTTAATTCTCGTTTTTTTTTTATTATTTTTAGTTATGACAGCATTTAATTACACATGTAATAAGCAGGTTTACTTAAAACATGAATTCCTAGTTAGTCAGCCAGCAGGTCTACAATATCTGAGCATAGTAATTTAGCATGATGGGCGAAGGAGATTATGATATTTTTATGATTATTGAAATGTATGTCTTTAAACTCCTGCTATGTTATTATTATATATTTCCTTGTCGTGTAAAATAAATAAATTAAAAAAAAAGAACGCTGAACCAAGTGACTAAGGTAACAAAATAATGTACTAAGAGTCAGAAGAAGCGAAGAGCTTTAGTAGTATGAATGTGTAAAAATAAAGTTTGAAGCATCAATAATGGTGAAATAGACAAATATTTTGAAAGACGTGCTGCAGCAGAGAACAAGATCAACGGTATATTCAGAACTGTATTATCTAGTAAAACAATTGCAAAATCTTCAAAAATGAAAGTACACAGTGTCGTACTATATTAGTGCCCAACTTGATATATGGAAGTGATTCCTGCCTAGTTGGTTCGACACGTATCTTCCGATCCGGGAGTTACGGGTTTGACTTCATTTGGAACCAAATGTATTTTAAAATGGTTTTTGGTTGTTGAGAAGAGATTGCCACGTTAAACCCACTAGGTTGTATCATATTACGCTTTCAATATATATCAGAAATTTGGTGACGAATTGTTTTGGCAAAATCTGCAATGCCTAAAAATCAGTCTAAACTTATCAGCACACCAATTCCTCTGGTGATTGCCCTGGTTTTCTCTATTGTATGGAATAGAAACATAGACGCTGAGGTAAAGGAAAACACGTTTTCTAAATGTGATGTCGGCGTCCAATATTTCGCATCTCATAGACTGCAAGATATGTCCATCCTGCAGGGTAAGGAAAGACTGTCAACGAAATGCAGGAATATTGGCATACTTCGGACTTGTTGCTAGAAGAAATAAGATACTCTGGAGAAGCTGGTAATAACTGGAAGTGTTGTAAAATACGCAGGACCAGGTAGGAGCGAAGACAAATTATGCGATCAGTTCCAGATTCATCAGGGAACCATGACATTCAGCCAAGAACAACACGACTTAGAATAAATGTTTTAAAATAAACTATTCATAAACTACATAACATATTGGCATAAGATGACATCAACAGCATATCATTGCGGTGCCCACGGTTATTGAGTCTTCCTGGATTTATTAACTGTGGGTGCAATAAAAAGAAAACGAATCTTATAAAGAAAATAATTTATTGCGGAATTTTCTTGAAAACAAATTATTCAATCCGAGTAGTACACACAGGTTTCGAATATTTTACTTGTCAAGTACCTAAAAGGCCAAGTAAATTAAGTCGCTGCTGATAATAAAAGAAGTAAACAAAAATACCATGTAACTACACTAAATTAAGAGTAGATGGAGATTTCTTTTGCTATTGCTACGGGAGTAAGACAGGGAGACAGTTTTGCTATTGCTACGGGAGTAAGACAGGGAGACAGTTTTAGTGCATATCATTTTAACGTAATAATGAATAAAATAATTCAAGAAGTTGTATCATTTGGGCTGGGCTCCAGAATAGGTAGTAACTTAATTAGTATAATTTGTTATGCTGACGACTCATCAATTGTTACAGACATTGTAATTTGTTTTATTAAACACTGTTTATTCCACTTTATGTGTTTAATAAACGTGTAAATTAAACAGGGTTAAATAAAACAAAATTACAATGTCTTTAAACCTCTTATTTGTGTAAATTAACCCCTTTTAATCCCAGGGGGGCGATTATCGGCCCCAACTAGTTTACGCGAAAAATCCAACGGGGCCGATCATCGGCCTCAAAGTTTTCATGCAAGTTTTTATGTTGAAAAAATTTTTTTTATGATACTTCTTATTATTTTACACTTTACAGGGAGGTCTCCACAAAAAAAATAAGTTTTAAAACTAAATATTAACTGAGATAAAAAAATACAATATATATATAAACTACTGTTTTTTTGCCAAAAAATGCTTGGAATTTTTCGCACATTTTATGCAAAATATGCTGGGATTAAAAGGGTTAAACCTCTTTTATGTGTAAATTAAACAGTGTTTAATAAAACAAATTACAATGTCTTTAAACCTGCACAATGTTAATGTCTTAACTATAAATAATATACAAGCGGCTTACCAATTCAATCCATAGAATAAATAATATACAAGCGGCTTACAGAACATTCTTGACAGATCTCACCCAAAGTTCCGATGGTAAGGAATTCATACTTCCAAGACAGTCGGCAGGTTGAAACTGATACAGCTTTTTGCTAGGCAGTTTTTTAAAACGTTATTGTTGTGTTGCTTAATAGCATTATAAGAATTTATGATAATCAGCATATATGTTAAGCTATAGAAATTTTTTTTTTAGATGTAAACTGGTCTAAGAGTAGTATGAAAGTTAATCCGCCAGGAATCGAACCTGTGGTGCCTGCTTGCTTAGTATGAATGCTATCAGTTGAACCACGGCCGCCGACATACTAAGTAGGCCACGGTGAACGCTGAATTTTGAATCAGCAACCTTTTCCACAAAAATTCAACCAGTTAACCACGCAATCATGCACCTGACTAACTGGATGCAACCGTCTCATCCTGGTGCCGACATATGCAGGCGAAGCTTTAACTAGAAACAAAATAAATGCCATATGAATGACAGCGTTACGTAAAATGTGTGGTAAGACAATGTATGATAGAAAAGTAAATTAATACATAAGGAAAAAATGAGGATCGAAAGACGATGGCGTGCTAAATATGAAAAAAACGAATATTGAGATCGTATGGCTACGTGAAGAAAACTACTAATATAAGATTTGCGATAAAACTCTATTAAGATAGTATAGAAGGTACGAGAGGTCGAAGAAGACCTCAACGACCTAGTAAATACGCCTGTTTCTCAACCCGAGGGTTTGGTTCGATTTCCATTTTTTAAAGAATATATATGACCGACGTCATATATATCCTTACACCCCCGAATACTAGGCGAAAAAAATGCCTGTGTCGTTCAAGGGAAGTAATACAGCGCGGGGTTCGAACTGACGACCTTCCGCACGCAAGTCCAGTGCGTTACCGCGCGGCCATGCATCTCATAAAGCACGATTGGAATCCAGATTACAAAAAAAGATTCCAATCTGGTTTTCACTTAAAGCATCTTTAACATACCATATTTCTGGTTGGTTAGAAGAGATTGCCAAATGAAAATAAACCTGCCAGGTTGTTCTATATACAACGAAAGTATAGTACAATAGAAAACCTAGAAAAAACGTGGCTCAACAAAATTAATCGAATTCTGAAAGAGTCTAAGGCAAAGGTTATGTCTATCACTCTTTTTTGTACTTTTTTACTCCTCTTTATTTGAAGGATCGTTCCGTGATGGATTTCAAATTGATGTGGCGTATTTGTTACCTTGAATAAACAATAGACGAATTTTAAATATATATATATATATATATATATATATATATATATATATATATATATATATATATATATATATATATATATATATATATATATATATATATATATATATATATATATATATATATATATATATATATATATATATATATATATATATATATATATATATATATATATATATATATATATATATATATATATATATATATATATATATATATATATATATATATATATATATATATATATATATATATATATATATATATATATATATATATATATATATATATATATATATATATATATATATATATATATATATATATATATATAATATATATATACGTGTGAATATATACATGATAAGCTATCAATTTTTTTAGCTCTCCCATCTGACTTAGCGATCACCGCCTGTATTGAATAACTAATTAATGGACAATAATATAATTGACAGCTGAATAAATTATAGTCTGTGCCCCATAACAGAACGTAATGGCAGTTTTAGCTGAACAGTTTCGCTTTCTGCGACCCAGTTTTCGCTATCGCTAGCGGAACTTTCACGACCGTTGTGACGTCAGGCAATCACTGTCGTGACGTCACAGCGTGATTGTAATAACTGCAAAAAGTGTGATTTTGCTCGGGAAGTTTCGGAAGCGTTACTAAGTGAAGATTTCTCACGTGGTGATTTTATCGGAGCCTGCGCGTTCTCACTCTTTTAGCAAGCTTAAGGTGTTTATACATCAAACTATTTTATACCATATTTTTTTAATTTTAATTCACATACATACATACATATGGTACATCTATGACAACCTCCGTGGCCTAATTAATAAGACGCCTGTCCCCAGCCCGGAGGTTGCGCATTCAAATTCCGATGGATTTAAAAAATGTATATTCCAGACTTATTTAACATCTGAGTGATTTATTTTTTTCTTTCTCTTAGAAATGAGAGTAGTAAAACTTTGTGGTCGGGTTCGTCTTAATCGAATAAATTAATTATTTCGAATATATCCAAGGAGGCAGGCTGTTATGACAAGGCTTTGCCGTTGTTGGTCCTGTAACTCTAAGTGTAAATATATCGGTGAAGTGTGCAGCTTTAGGAAGCATTCGAAGACAATCGTTTTTGGGAGGTTTAATAAAAATGTATGACTGTGCACACACACAACAATTAAAACCGAATGTTTTGCTATGACATATTGAAAGATCAAAACAGTTTTCTTTGTAGTTCGTCTTTCCTTAGTATGTTTTCTGCGGTTTTCTTACCAAATTTATTTTTCTTAAAATATGCAGATACTTGGAAGTACCCAATCCTATCCTTACACTCAACTTATATAAATTTATTTTGTAACATTTTTTATTTGTCAATAATAGTGGCCTCGAATTCCAAATTATAAAGCTCTTGAGAAGAGGCAGATCTATAAAGAGCGCTATATAAATTGTCCTTTTATATATTTTTTTCTCAGACAAGAGATATACAGAAGAGCGCACTAACTAAACTCCCATGAGAGTTTGTTTCACGTGTCACACAATGTCCATTTAAATACGGTACCCGGCGGTAAGCAATACACAACGTTTACAGAGCGTCGTCTCTGCCATTCATACACGTGTTCCGTCGCAATTTTTTAGTCGTTACCGGACCGGACTGTTAGCGTATCGTGCAACAGAGACGACGCTCTGCAAACGATGTGTATTACTTACCGCCGGGTACTGTACTTGCTATTGTTACTAGTCATTTAATATCATCATAAATAATCGTACAACTCAAAATGAGTCTTGGCTGCTAGCGGAATTATCTGCCACTTATCTCTCTCACTAGCATCCCTCATCCAACTGGTCATACCCATAATGTTACAGTTCTCCATTACACCATACAGTCATCTCTGTTTGAGTCTCTCCACTCTCTCATCCAACTGGTCATACCCATAATGTTACAGTTCTCCATTACACCATACAGTCATCTCTGTTTGAGTCTCTCCACTCTCTCATCCAACTGGTCATACCCATAATGTTACAGTTCTCCATTACACCATACAGTCATCTCTGTTTGAGTCTCTCCACTCTCTCATCCAATTGGTCATCCCCATAATGTTACAGTTCTCCATTACACCATACAGTAATCTCTGTTTGAGTCTCTCCACTCTCTCATCAAACTGGTCATACCCATAATGTTACAGTTCTCCATTACACCATACAGTCATCTCTGTTTGAGTATTTCCACTCTCTCATCGGAACAGTACCTTCCTTGGAGGGTCAGTGTCCTGAATGTGGTATAAATGACCAAGACAAATCGTACAATAGAACAATTGATTTTGTCGCGTGGGTTTGGAAGGAGTTTGCAAACAAATTAATTGAACACGCTCAGGAAAATCACAATAAGAATTGACAATTTTATATAGTTCCAATAAGTCCGTCAATTCCTTCTCTCAGATAATATTTACAAGTTCATGAACTTTATCAATTATTCATAGTTCAATTCCTAGCAAAGTATATGGTATGAAATTTACAGTTTATAGACCTAAGACATCAACTCTACACACCCTCCAATCCTTCTATACCAGGGGAGCACAAACAGTCGATTTCGATCGCAATCTATCGCGATATGCTTTAAGATCTTTAATTTTTCTTACATTGCATATACTAACAAATATTATTCTAATTGATTCTAATAAGAAATACGACAAACTGAATAAGAACTTGTTCAAGTGATTAACACCTCGATCAGTGTTCATGTTTCACTCTTTTGTCGTATAAGCATAATCCCGACATTAAAAAAATGCCAAATCTGGACAATGGTAAAAATCTTGTTTACATTACGTCAGCATTTATAGTGTTCCTAGTCTTTTTTTCTTCATGATTCGTTTGTAAATTTGATAATGTATATTTTTTGTTTATAATAAATATTAAATTATTACATCTGATTGTAATTTTGTTTTTTTTTCCCGTACACAGATTGCAAATTCACCCTGCAAAAAAAATAGCTCCGGTTTACAAAAAGGTATGGTAGCCCTCTATAAATACCACGATATATAGATCACAAAATGTCGTTGTAGTCAACTATTGTAGAAAATAATCTTCTGTAAAATTGGGAACTTACGATTACAGAGCATTATCAATAATTTTCTTTCTTAAAATAATATTTCGTCAAAATATCTTTGCGTTAAGTCGTATGACAGTTGAAATTTTTCAAACCGCATTCAAGTTTTGTAGCGTTTTCCTATAGCGGCTTATTTTATTTCCGCTGAACATTTTTTAACCATTTTTGGCATCGAATGTTTCTATTTATTTTTACTAAAAGTATCGCAACGACTGAAATGTAACCTAAATGTATTCTTTTTTTTCAAATAATTGATGTATGGTTAGTATTTAATTTAATTCCTAACGAGTAATGTTTTATATGTTATAAAAATAAGGAATTTACGCTGTACTCCTTTCGGTTAATTTATGTGATTCCATAGTAATGTGACAACACAGTGGAGTTGTAGTTGAGTATTGAGATTTATTACCAATCAAAATATTTATTCGTTTGATTCTACCAATCTTATAGACCATGATAAAGGCATGAAAGTGAATTCTAAGAAACATGACCAACCTCAATTGAGGCGCTGTCCACCTAACATAACTCTCCATGTACAGGGTCGTGTTTTTGCACACAAGATGACTGGGCCCACGCCAAAGGCTGCTATTTGCAAGGGGCTGTTCTACAACGTAGACATCTGTAAAAATATTTGCTTTTTTTTTCTACAACCATCCAACTATTATTGGCAGATCAAATGAGAGTTGGCATATTCGAAGTTGTTTTTTTCAGTCAGCTATTCTACTGGAATCACCACATAATGATATTAGTGATATTGTGATATGACGCTTTTACTGTCTGCCTGTACGATGTGGTGAATAGTCAACGTGTTATTTGTTATTGCAATATAAACTGCTCACAAGGAAGACATAGATGCCTTCAGTATTTATTGACTTGATAATCATCGTAATAAATTCAAAATTTGATCTGCGAATTGATCCAGATGGCCGCAAAAGTTACAACAGGGCGAAGGAACAAGTTTGCTTTTAAAGCTCTCGTGGTCAGATAATAAATTAGTAGTCCAATAGCGTGGACACCAAGGGGAAGCTGAGGCATGCCCTGATTCAAGAATTATTGAAAGTCTGTCTTACCATGAAGGATGACAAACCCAGATCCATTAAAATTGTATGTCCAAATTAAATTACCTATTGTTTTTTTGCAAATTGTGTATATTTCTTATCATGTGTAAATAAAATTAAAAAAAAATAAAAATAAATAAATAAACAAATTTACAGCTTGACAGACTATAAGAATCGCTCCAAATGTCATCTCTAGCAAGAAGGAAAGGCGGAAGTCACATATCCTCGCGTATTGACCCTAGAATAATCAACAGTCGAATATCAGAATCCTTGACCCGTAGGACAACAGAAACTTTAATAGTGGTGGTTTGGCTTACGCCAAACCCAATACACGATGGGAAAGGAAATGGTACTTACAGGTTTAGTGGTGAGAGTCGCTTTAGTCGTTTCGAGCTAAAAGGTTGACGTATGTACACCACACTTATTTTATCACAATGTTTGGGTTGATCCTATAAGCACTGGGTACTGGCCCACATATAGTCAATTTCAACTGCACGTAACACACGCGTTTTTAATATGAGTACATAAATACACCAATTCGAGTCACGTGAGAAATCGTCACATCAAAATTGCACTGTACACTCGTCCGGGTCGATGACACTCCCCACACGCGTGGATGGCGACTGACTCTCTCGGGGGATGACACTCGCCACGCGCGTGGATGGCCACTATTGGTCTACCCCCCACATCACTTGACGGTCACGCTCTGTCCGCGTGGATCTGAGCTGATTTTTCGTCACGTCGTTTTGGCGTGAACAAGTGGTATTGTACGAAGAAGGATCTGAAGACCTTGGACGTCATCCATAGTAGCAAGCTCGTAAGAACCATCGCAGTATCACAAAATGTGATCTGCGGATTGATCCAGATGGCTGCAAAAAATACTACAGAGCTAGAGAAAAAGATTAAAGCTGAAAACTTTGCAATTCAAGAATTTATTTTATTATATCTATTAGCCAAATATTATGGCCTATGGCCCGTGAGTGACATGAAACGGTCCTGTCATTTTCTTCGTGCAGAAACCAGTTGGCCGACATGAAGTGGTAATGTTATCTCAGATTAGAAATTGGTAGGAAGAGATGGGTGACTCGGAAATATCGCCCACAACGTATGCCTGACATTGACGCGGTCATGATAGCTTGTTTCTTTTTTACAGTAGTTACGGCTTAAACCTTGTTTTAATCATGTTATTATACTTTTATCGCTGTAGTATCAAGATTCTGGTGTCGCGTACACGCCTGCGTAAATCTAGACACGTAGCTTGTACGCTTGAATACAGCCTCTTAAGAAATACCCTCTTTGGTGAACTGATGGAACTCGGTAAACAACACGGTTGGCATCGCAAGAGATATAAGGAAATACTGTATGAGACACTTATAAACTTTCAAGCTCAGCATGATTTGGAGCAAACAGCAGAAGATTAAGTCAAATGGTGTAGAACTGTTGCTAGTTATCCAATGGATCCAATGGAGAAAAAAGACACAGACAAGCTGCAAGTACTGAAACTCCTTGCTATATATGGAACAGGATATGCTTATCACTAACTAGCTTTTACGAGTATATTCATCCTTAGTGGCAGCGACGACCAGATCCGAATTCCACAGTTTGTATTGTACCTTCATTTATATTCGTCACGAGTAATTGACTTATATTCAGTATGGTATTTCTCAACATCCGAATTGATGATGCGAACATGTTTAATGGCGTGGCTGGGAGAGATTTTTGTAATACTGATTAAATATACATCGCTTTAAGAATCAGTAGAGTAGGCAAGTAACTCACAGTTTACAATAGCACTTGTTAGAAATACTACCGCACGTGAACAGGCAACTACAGTCGCTTACATCTAGTTTTTTGTAAGTATTGTTAACAAATAAACTCTCTTATCGGATTACGATTAATTTAATATTCGTTTTTTTTTGGTGTCATCGGAGATCGAACCCAAAACTTTTATCACATCTATCACGAATTAGTTTACATAATCAAAGATCGTTGGTTCGAAACATCTTTATTTTTTTTATTTCTTTTATCATTACACATGACAAGAAATATACACAATTTGCGAAAAAACAACAGGTAATTTGATTTGGACATACAATTTTAATGGATCTGGGTTTGTTGCCTTTCATTTGTCGTATCCCCAGTAAACTAGGCTTTTGCCTGTATCTCACTGAGGATATTTAGCATGAAAAAATAAATCGATACTTCTTTCCGAATTTTGATTACACAAAAACAAAACTCCGTTGCACGCTCTCATCAACCTGACAAACAGTGACACTCAACTACAACTGGAAACATCTTGCGAAATTCAACTCCTCACACATCATCACTCCAGAAATACCAAAAATATTCATCCCACAATATGCCACACAATTATAAGAATAAAAATTAAAACAAAAAGATATACAGAAACACAAATACAAAAACAACCAAAATTAACAACATCGAATGATATACGCGTTTTTTTCCGCATGATATTCAGGAATATAAGGATACCTATGACTTCGGTCATGTATATTCTTTCAAAAAAGAGAAAAAACACATACCTGTGTGCTCCGATCGTCTCACTTCAGTGTGTCATCGGATCCAGTACAGCGGTGTAGTCCGGTGATTTAGCTGGTGTGAAATGGTTCACTCACTTAAAAAATCTCCAGGGCACTTCACTTTCCGACTGTAGTTACGTTGGAATAGCGAGGGGATCTTCGACTACGAGGTCCAGCAACGAACAATCGACATAATCATCTCCGCTGGCATCGACGTCAACTATTACTCTGATCCCTTTTTTTGTATTGTGCGTTATATTACACTCGTCAAGCGTATTCATTCATTCATATATGTATTACTGAAACCCGTAGAATTATCACCATTACAAGTTTTACAACCTTGTGTGGGTCTTAGCCTCCACCAAGAACATTTTCTACTCTCTTCTGTCCTGTATTTTATTATTATCACTAAAGATCCATAAGTCACATTGAACCTTCCAGTTAAAAAGTTATTTGAAATGAAGTTAATTATCACACAAGTCACATTGAACCTTCCAGTTAAAAAGTTATTTGAAATGAAGTTAATTATCACACAAGATCCATAAGTCACATTGAACCTTCCAGTTAAAAAGTTATTTGAAATGAAGTTAATTATCACACAAGATCCATAAGTCACATTGAACCTTCCGGTTAAAAAGTTATTTGAAATGAAGTTAATTATCACACAAGTCACATTGAACCTTCCAGTTAAAAAGTTATTTGAAATGAAGTTAATTATCACACAAGATCCATAAGTCACATTGAACCTTCCAGTTAAAAAGTTATTTGAAATGAAGTTAATTATCACACAAGATCCATAAGTCACATTGAACCTTCCGGTTAAAAAGTTATTTGAAATGAAGTTAATTATCACACAAGATCCATAAGTCACATTGAACCTTCCAGTTAAAAAGTTATTTGAAATGAAGTTAATTATCACACAAGATCCATAAGTCACATTGAACCTTCCAGTTAAAAAGTTATTTGAAATGAAGTTAATTATCACACAAGATCCATAAGTCACATTGAACCTTCCAGTTAAAAAGTTATTTGAAATGAAGTTAATTATCACACAAGATCCATAAGTCACATTGAACCTTCCGGTTAAAAATTTATTTGAAATGAAGTTAATTTGTGGATCAAGTAGAAGACAAAGTCAGAAGGCGATCTCTATGGCCCAGTTAGTTAGACTTCTATACTCCAACCAGGGGTTGCGGGTTTGATTCCCGCTGATACACAAATTTTCACTAAGGTTTGTTGCATTTTTATTACATATATGTTATACATACCATTACTCCATCTTCCTGTCGGGGTAGGCAGAGTGGAGAGAGCGCAAGACTTTCCAATCGCGATACACATATTTCGCATCTTCATCCATACATACAACTATGAATTTTTAATTCCCTTCTTTCAAAACTTCATATACTTTATCCAACCATACTTTTCTCAGTCTTTCTCCACCACGCATTTTACTCACATTTGCACTGTATATTTATTCTGCTAGTTTTTCTTCATTCATTCGTTCCACGTGCCCACACCATCTTAGAATGCACATTTTTATCTTTCTCAAAAAATGTTTTTTTTTTATTTGTTCACTAATATTATAAATAATACAATGTACCATATTTGGTTACAGGCTGGAGCAGGTTAGTATAAAGCTGAAAAATTACAATTAAGTACCACCCAAAATGTAATGAATCACTAAAATGGTTTTCGGAATTTTCGCACTCAGAAAATTATCAGTTCTTTTAGATTTTCACAGAAAATGTTCAGAGATTTTCACGGAGATTTTCACAGAGATTTTCAGAGAAAATTTTCAAAGAGATTTTCACAGAAAATTATCAGTTAATTTAGAAAATTATAGATATTCATGATCTGGCTACTAACAGGAATAAAGTGAGAAACTGTTCTGATGATAAGGAGACTGAATTGTAGAGGTTTGTTTTATTGTGTTGTTCGTCAATACTAGTTGTTTCTCTGTTGTATAACGTTGCTTACATACTCGTATCAATGTTAAATTTTATTTGTCGTTGTTTTTTAATCTTTGTATCAAAAAGGTCATTTGACCGTTGAAATAAAATATAAAAAAATATATGTAAGATTAGAACCGTTTTTCAACTGAACGTATATAAAAATATATATTCCATGGATTTTATATTATTGATAATGTCCCACCAAACCAAAATGATCATTCAAAAAGTGAGGTGCATTTTGAGGTCTCCATATAGGGCTGTATGTGAGGAAATAACTTATGCGAATGTAGAGTGTGTGATAAGGAGTTGTTGGTTATGATTTTGATGTGGTTGTTGAGATTATGGTGGGGCTGAAAGTGTGTTTAAGATAACTTGTGATTTAAGAATATGAATGCAGAGTCTGAAGGCTTCAGCTAAGTGTTTTGGTATTTAGAATAAATATATGAAATGTATGATTAAGGAATGATACAAATTTGTCACAGGTCTTGCCTAGTGAAGAAGTTCTCTATATCCACAAAATGGTGTATTTTAGCATTTTTGTGTAATTGTCTCTACAGTTCACTTTTCTATTAAATCCATGGAAATTTAAATATATTTTGGATAATGAAAAAAAAAATTTAAAAATCAGTTTTTTTATTCATATAATAACAATATAACTTTATAGTCTGAATGTAATTTCTTTAAATAAAATCAAAATATGTAAAAATTAATCTGTAAAATCTATCTTCGTTATAATTTATATTTTGCAATAGAAAATAAAGTACATTAATAAAGTTCATCACGCCGTCTTCTTATCGGGATAGAGCGCCAGACTTTCCTATCAACACATATTTCGCCTCTTCCAAATCCAAAAATCTTTTCATACATATATCTTGTGCGTCGTCTTTCCACGCCTCCAGTAACCACAAACCTCTTCAAAATATCTCTACGGTCAAGAGCAATGTGCCCAAAGAATTGGAGGACTGTCAATGGTATATATATACTGTCGACAATCTGTCAATTCGCTGTTCATGGGATTTGTAATATACTTCTCCAACACCACATTTCAAATACATCTATTCTACGTTTCTCGCTTATTATCCAAAAGTCCAAATCTCCGCGCCATACACGAATATTGCAAAGACGAGAGACTTAACTGTACGCATTTTCCTCGTGATGGTGAAAGTTCTGCTATTCCATGAATATTACAATATACGAGTATATAGTTACTCTTCCATCATCTGAAAAAATACTAAAATAATAAAATTGTTTACCGCCCAAATAGAGTTTTTCTAGTGTGATAAATACAATAATAATTGACAATAAGGGCCAATAGCGACGGAGTGTTATCTTTTTGGTGGAACTAGTTGGCCCTTTGCCCTACTTTCCTTATCGTCTTCTATTTACTATTTTATTTGGCCCGGCGAGCTTCAGTGATAAGGTATACGTACTCTTTCTCACCGTCACTCTTTCGTCATACCCTATTTATGGGTGGTATGATCAATAATAATATTAAATCTTCATCACATTTTTATCGTATAAATATTATGCAGTTTTTAGTTTGATAGTATCCTATTTTAGTTAGATAAGTTGGAGAAACTACAAAACGTTTGTGTCCGATTCATATATAATCTAAGGAAGTATGAGCATGTGTCTATGTTTCCAGACATATTTCAATGGCTTAAAATTAGGTAGGAAAATAATCTTTACGTATTGTCATTAAATTATTTAGCGAGATTAACAATCCATATTCTTCTTGTCGTTAAATTATTTAGCGAGATTAACAATCCATATTCTTCTTGTCATTAAATTATTTAGCGAGATTAACAATCCATATTCTTCTTGTCATTAAATTATTTAGCGAGATTAACAATCCATATTCTTCTTGTCATTAAATTATTTAGGGAGATTAACAATCCATATTCTTCTTGTCATTAAATTATTTAACGAGATTAACAATCCATATTCTTCTTGTCATTTAATTATTTAGCGAGATTAACAATCCATATTCTTCTTCATTCATATATTTGCGAAAAAAATCAATTTCTTTCAGAATACGAACTTTCCCATCGATCAGGCAATGAAAGGCCCTTTTAACACATTTTACATATATTTTTGGTTCACTCGGCGCAACTGTGGAACGTACTTCCAAGAGTTATCAAATGTGCATCATACTTATATACGTTATAGAGAAAATTGAAAAAATGTCACATAAATCAGAATATACTTTTATTTTTTTTAATTTAACGCTTCATTGCAAAACAATCTGGTGGACTTATTGCCATTTGAAAACTTCCTTCAACCAATCAGACAAAAGTATGTAAAGCAAGTTGCATGGTCGCAAAAGTATTCAAATGATTATTCATCATTATGAAACTCATGGACATATACATATTAAAGTAAACGTGACTTATCATCAATCAAAGGGAAAAGAAGGGATGGGGGAGAAGAAAGAAAGATAAGGAATGAAAGACTTTTTTTTTAAGAATAGATATGACCGAAGCCATAGGTATCCTTGTAGCATCGAACACTAGGTGGAAAAAGTGCCTGTATCGTTCGAGGAGTGTAGCACGGCGCGGAGTTTGAACCGACGACCTTCCGCACGGAAGTCCAGTGCGTTACCGCGCGACTATGCACCTCTAAACATTATATTTTTGACTAGAAATTAAGAGTTTTTCCACTCGCTCCTTAAAGCATGCCAAGGACGGAACGAGTCTAACATTGATGAATTTTCCTTCATATTTTCCTTTTTATCCTCATTTTTCTTCATTTATTACCCTCTTGAACGAAATCCTTTCGTCTATTTATACGAGTAATATTATTTTTTAGAAATTGACAATTTATTTGCTTTTTTACGCGAATTGAATGAATAATTGTTTTTGCAAAATCTGCCATAAAATAGTTAAATATATATAAAATGAACTGTTTGATTGGAAGAAATCGTTTTATAGCAATAAATCCACCAGATGACATTTCTCATAAAAAAAACTTGTGTGTTTAAACCAAACTAAGTTAAAACTAGAGTTAAGAATATTATACAACGGATAAAAAATGTCTATAACATGAATGAAAAGCGAATATTATTCACGAGTCCACAATATTCAAAGTAGATGATATTATTTACAATACATTAAATGTATCAGTTACCCAGATATGTCAGTCAAAAGGGTCAGTGTGGTCCCCCAGTCTCGGCACTGCACACTGTGCCCAAGGAATATATCAATATTATTAACATACTTAGACTGAACTGAGTGTAATCGCACCAGGATAACTATTCTACAATAACAAAATATTAAAAACTATAAAGAATAAAAGCTATAACTATAAGCCACTTATCACAATCAACTTTTCTAGAAAACTGTCAGACCATCCTGTGGATGGGTGACACCTCTGCGTGTTTTGATTTATTGAAAGCCCACAGTCTTGACAAGGCATGGCCAAACTTTTACCCAGGTGGGCCAATTCTGTCGAGAGAAGAAATCGCGCGCTAATTGATAAAAAAAACGAAAAATACTGTAGTGAAATGAAACTATAGATATATTTATTACAAATCGATAGTAACATTTCACATTATAATTATAAAAATCAATTATAATCACTTGAAAAATAATCAGCGAGAAAATTTATGTGTTTTTTTTATTATAATAATAATAAAATTAATGACAATTTATAGTATATAGCACAGTTTGCAGAGCAGACTTTCCTCAAAGGAACTCAGGATTCGAAATAAAAAAGGTGGTTTCATAATTATTTTAAATATTCATACCATTCTCTACAGGATTAAGCAGAGAGGACAGAACGCCAGACATACATATTTCACCTTTTCCATATCCATACATACACCTTCTCATACAATTTATCGCGGTTAACTTTGATGACTCAAACGATGAGGTTTATACTTCCATATACCATAATTTATTCACATCCGTCCATATTATCAAAATCTTTCCCATCGAGTAAGGTAAACTTTGTTACGAAGAATTCACTAACGGATTATCTCCTCAGTGGCCCACTTTTGTTAACAGATTAAAAACATTACAACATAAATATATATAATACATTAGTTGATGATGATGACAAGCTGCAATAACATGTTGCAACTTGTTTAATCTCTGTGATCTAGTGGTAAAACGTTTTTCTTCCACTCGGAGATTTTCAGGTTAGGGTTGACTGAACATTGGTTGGTTTAGTTATATGTGCAAAATGTAATATAAAATTTCATTTCAAATTATATGTTAAGGGATAAAAATGTAATATAAAATTTTATTTCAAATGTAATGTTAAGGGATAAAAATGTAATATAAAATTTTATTTCAAATGTAATGTTAAGGGATAAAAATGTAATATAAAATTTTATTTCAAATGTAATGTTAAAGGATAAATATTGTGACAAAACAAAAATAAAAATGTAATAAAGAAAAATATCAATTGACCAATGAAAATCCACTATACTTGAGAAAATGTAGGATGGTCCCTGTGACATTTGAAATGTCATGTCTCAAAGGGATGGGGTAAAATCGTTTTTTTTTTACAAATCGAATCGTCTTTTTATAAATCGAAAAATTGGTTTTCTCTGAACTGACGTCTTAATTCCTAATTTTCATTATACTGACTTTCTAATGTATTGTGTGATTTGTATCTATCTTTAAATAGGCCAAGATCTACTATGAATTAATACTAATTACGAACATTTAATTTTATGTACAAAAAAATCAAAAATCCAATTATCGTATACCCCATCCCTAGCCAATGCAGACTAACGTAGTGACTTTTGACAAACGTCACCAAATATTATTTGATTTTAACAAACTGCCACATTTTTGCTAATTTGTAACAAGATGTATTAATTTGTCATTATTGTTAGTTTTATTTAATGTATTTACCTAAATAATTTGCTATTTATTAGAATCGAGGCTTATATTAAAGTTGATAAAATAATTAAAATTACTGAACGTCGTTACAAGCTCGTATTGGGGCAAATTCGTGAACTGTTACAGGGACCGTGCTACATTTTCTCAAGTATAGATACACGAGCAAGGAGTTTTAACACTTGGTATCCTTCAATTATTCAGTATGACCAAGAAATAACCAATTATGGTTTTTAAGTTTTTTTTAAATATATTATTGTAGATAGTGTAAACTCAGACATTATGAAATCAAAGAAGGAAAACAGACATGTCAAAAATAATTATGTATGATAACAGTTCAAAATTATTCATTAAAACCATCTTCGTTATCAAAGTAAATGCAAATTATTAATTAAAACCATCTTCCTTATCAAACTAAATGAAAATTATTAATTAAAACGATCTTCCTTATTAAAGTAAATGAAAATTATTAATTAAAACCATCTTCCTTATCAAAGTAAATGAAAATTATTAATTAAACCCATCTTCCTTATCAAAGTAAAAGAAAATTATTAAATAAAACCGTCTTCCTTATCAAAGTAAATGCAAATTATTAATTAAAACCATCTTCCTTATCAAAGTAAATGAAAAAGATGTAAGCGTATTTAATTCTAGTTATAGCTTCTGGATATTTCTTAAAAACAAAATGATGACAAATATAATTTTATTTGTACAATATTTCACCGACACCTTGTTCTAGTTATCCATAAATATTACCGAATCAACATATTTACTATGACGTGACATTTTGATTCATGCTGTCCCAGAAAATGAAGTGGGTCTTATTTACAAATTAAATTTCAGTTTACAGAACAGACTAACTTTCTAAAAAAAAAAAACGCGACATATTTGTAACACTTGTGAACAGAAAAACTTTGAGACTGATTTCATCTTAATCAAATAAATTGATTGTTCCGAATTGATCCAAAAGGGTGGAGTATTATAACAGGGTTGTTGCCGTTGATGGTCCTGTGGAGTGGAATGGTACGTCTCTAACTGTAGAGGTATGGGTGACATGTGTAACTTTAAGAATCACTTGAAGGCATTATTTTTTGGGCAAGTCATAATTTTTTTTATTATATATGAATACTACACACAAACATTACACTACATCTAAAGCCGAATGCGTCACTATCACATATCGGAAAATCTACAATAGTTCCTATGCAGTTCGTCTTCCTTGGTAAACTTCAAGCGGTTTTCTTTAATTGTTTTCTAAATATATGGAGAAACAAGAAAGTACCTTATCTAACAGCCGCAGCCACCAACTTCATATCCTTACACTCAACTTCTATAAAGGGTCTTTAAAATTAAGCGTTTTTTTAATTCTTGGATAAAACATAGATGGTGTCGTGAACTTGCCTGGGTCTTGTTACATTTGAGAAGTGTAATGTATGACATTTATAAAAATGAAGTCGTTTATAACAACGCGTTCAAATTGTTGAATTATTTTATGTATTGTAATCTCCGGAAACGGTGATGTTAATTAGCCACCAAGATCATGTGATCTGACACTGTTGGACTATTTTCTCTGGGGTTACGTGAAAAGCCATGTCTATTAGAATGACCTCCGATCAATTCCTGAGCTGAAGAATGAAGTTATTCGCGTTATTGGTGAGTTAGAACCGCAATTATGCCAAAATGGCACCGAAAATTTTGGCAAAAAAGTGGGCATCTGTAGAGCTGCAAGAGGTGGACATTTGGCGGATATTGTTTTTTGTGTTTGAATGTCATACATTATACTTCAATAACCAATAAAAAGTTTTTTGAAATCAAAGCAAATTGTGTGTTTTATTCAAGAATTTTAAAAAAAGTATTAAAAAACCACTCAATTTGAAAGACCCTTTATATTTATTTTGTATAAAAGTTAAATCTATTAATAATATTGGGTTCGAATTCCGAATTAAATGTGTTAAATAGGAATAAAAACTGAATTTTGAAAGGGGTTGGACTACACGAAATTAGAATGAAATCATTTTTTATATAATTATATTTATACAGTACAACTTGTTATTGTAATTTTTGTAGCAATCTTTTTCAACCAACTAGAAAGAAGTTAAAAAGTTTTAAGCGAAACCCAAACTGAAACAATTTTTCAAATAAATTGGGTTCTAACGAAAATCTACCCCCGAAATGGAAGTTAGACATCTTACCAAAAGAGACTTACCGATCACTCTTAAGAAAATATATCTGTCTTTGGCGGCACCAGATAGCTCCTCAACTGTATGGGTATACTCTCAACTGTCCATTCGGGAATGTTGCATAACTAAGACAGGCGCTTTCTACCGATTCCGCAGAGACCCTCAATTTCGTTCATCATTCTTAATTTTATGAAGGGGCATTTTTCTTCTTTCTATATAAAGGTATGATCCTGATAAGCAATCTTTCGTATATTGTTTATTTATTCAGTGTGAAAACAACTAATCACTTATTCTAAACAACTAATCACTTATTCTAAACAACTAATCACTTATTCTAAACAACTAATCACTTATTCTAACCTTATTAACTTCATCTCTTATTTAATATTTGAGATCTTATATTTAGTCTATTTTTTGAACTTCGACAACATTTAAGTATGTTCTTAACATTACATTTCTGTGGCGTTATGGCAAAAGTTGATATGTAAATTTTTTGTCATTTTGTGTTTATTCTCCCAATTTATAGAACATATTTCTCAGCATGTTGTGGCAAAACTTGGTGTGTCAATCAATATCCAAACAAAAGATATATTGTTTGGAAAAACTTAAAAAATGCTTATTTGTATTGATTTTAACAGCTTAACAAAGTTAATATTGCTTCTCCTGTAAACTAAGGTAAAACGGACATATCAACTTCTGCCATAACGCCACAGATTTTAAATCCTTATAAAATATTTTGACTTCTTTTCATTCTGATTTTTGGAAGCTGAAAGTTGTCATGACTTCTTGGAGTGTACTTATGGGCCTCCTTTATTGTACATAACACCTTTTCAGGTATACTTCAAAAACTATTTTGATTCAATACCGTCAGGCGGAACCAGCGTCCACAATTTGCTCAAATTAAATTCACGTGGATTTCAAAGATCATATTTTCGCTTTCAATTCTACCTTCCTTACCTTATACTTAAATTATTTTATATCATCTTTAAATATTAATAAGAATGGGTTTAATTGGAGACATGCAGCACTCTTGAGAAAACTACGCTCCATAAAAGCTACTGTATAAATTGTCCTTATTTTAACATAACTATGAATTAATTTTTCTTGTTTTATTATTGTCAATAATCAAACGAAAGACCTTGGCAAAATAAAGAATATGGAAGTATTTATCCTGTTCCACTTTCCACAGCCCCGTTGGGTCTTGGGAAAACCCCAATGGTGAGAGTACCTCCTCTAAGAGACGGTGTGTCACGCACGCTCTTGTTCGTGTCAAGTGCTGACCAATTTGTTTTGGTAAGCTTCAAGCTACGCATCGTAATCACTTGTTACGAAATTTCACTTTCAACTTGTTAACAATAATAAAAGTCATTTTATTTATAACTTGTTTTAATCCAAGGGCGCCCTTGTGACTAAGCAGCATTTATCGAAGTATCAGAGCTATATTAATAAATACGTGTATACATACAAACAAACCATCGCGCCTTATATTAGTTAAATAAAAAAATTATATGTTATTTATAGTTAAGGCATTAACATTGTGGAGGTTTAAAGACATTGTAATTTGTTTTATCAGACATTGTTTATTCCACTTTATGTAACGGTATAACTCTACCGGTTTCAAAACTTTCACCACATCATCAAGAGAGCACACACAAGACTCATGTCTTTGTGCTCCCATGATGATTGAAACCGGTAGGGTTATACCGTTACAAAGTGGAATAAACAGTGTTTGATGAAAACAAATTAATTTTTCACTTGTGATGATTTTTGCTACTGTGATGATGAGGTGAAAGCGTTGAAACCGGTAGGGTTATACCGTTACATAAAGTGGAATAAACAGTGTTTGATAAAACAAATAAAAAAAAAAAAGATTATTTAATAAAACTATGGTATTTGGACCTTAATGGTAATGCTAACAAGTAAAACGGTGACGATTGCAGTAACAAAAATTAGATCCAGAGCAAGTCGTTGTATTGTTTTCGGCATCGGGCAAGGGCATTAATAAACTATATTTTTTTAAACAAAATATATACATACCATCACATTTCCCTGTCAGGGTAGAGAGAGAGGACATAGTACCTTGCTTTCCTATCTCGATATCCATGCATCTTCTCATACAACTACGATTTATCTAACTTTCTACGTTTCTTTCTTTCAGAATATTTCCCTTGATCCAACCATACTTTCCTTGGTCTTCCTATCATACGTCTTCTACTCAAATTTTCACTATATATCTGTTTTATTAGTCTTTCTTAATCCATTCGTTTCACATGCCCAAACCATCTCAGAGTGTTCTTCTTCATCTTACTTACCACATCAGCCTTAAATTCACATTCATCCCTTACCACTTCATTATGTATTCTGTTATACATCGTCACCCTATGTATTCTTCTCAATTCACACATTTATTTGGCTCTTCTTAGTTTAACGTAATGGTGTAACCAAAACAGTAAAATTTGGCTCTTCTTAGTTTAACGTAATGGTGTAACCAAAACAGTAAAATTTGGCTCTTCTTAGTTTAACGTAATGGTGTAACCAAAACAGTAAAATTTGGCTCTTCTTAGTTTAACGTAATGGTGTAACCAAAACAGTAAAATTTGACTCTTCTTAGTTTAACGTAATGGTGTAACCAAAACAGTTAAATTTGGCTCTTCTTAGTTTAACGTAATGGTGTAACCAAAACAGTTAAATTTGGCTCTTCTTAGTTTAACGTAATGGTGTAACCAAAACAGTAAAATAAATAAAAAATTAATGCGATTAATTTCAATTCCGGTCAGCCTTAATGATGCCCCAAAGGTCAGATGTGTCCAAGAGGAGGGCTAGGGTCGGATCGAAGCCGCGCCGTGTGAGCAGACTAGGGAAAGTGACATAACATCTTCCGGCTGGGTGGCGCAACCGTTGCACTCTGGGCCTGAAAGTGGGACAGCGATTCTGTGGGATGTACAACTCGAGGGCCGGGTTCGAAAGAGAGATGACATTTTTTAGAAAATGTATATTCGGCATTACATACAAATTTATTTCACGATTTACGACTTTTTTTTCAGTGACGTAGCTAAACGATTTTGTGTTCAAATTTTTTATATTGTTTATAGTTAAGGCATTAACATTGTGGAGGTTTAAAGACATTGTAATTTGTTTTATCAAACACTGTTGATTCCACTTTTTGTAAAGGTATAACCCTACCGGTTTCAAGGCTTTTACCTCATCATCAGGATTTTTTGTGCTCCCCTGATGATGAGGTGAAAACCTTGAAACCGGTAGGGTTATACCATTACAAAAAGTGGAGTAAACAATGTTTGCTAACAAATTACAATGTTTAAATTTATATGGATGACGATCATTGTGACGGATGGTTTGTTTTGTCATTAAAAAAACGTATAAACGTAGCTCTTGTATTATATTACACTATTGGCTGATTGTAATGTAGCAATCTCTTCCAATCAACCATAAATATATCAGTTGTATAAGGTATTCTGTATTATAACTCTTGGTTTGGCTTATGATGCCCACATTTCGAAAATGATGTAATTTTCATCTTCAGGTCTTACATATGTAATCAACTTCGCCATAGAGATACTTTTTAAAGAGATGTATAAATTTGGAAGAAATAACTCAGAATTGTCATCAAATTCTTCTTCATTGTCATTTATGGTCCATATCATATATTTTTTTAAATGCTTTAATTGTATTGCACATCTTTTTTTTTCTTTTTTGTAAATATCGCTGCAATATTTCCCTCAGTAATCGGTACGAATTTGTGTTACACATGCCCAATCAGTTGCAAGAGATTGCCGTGTGACAATTGATTGTGAAAATAATTAATAAACTTCCTGCCCGGTATCGCACGGCGGAGCTTTTCAGAGAGTGTCAGGTCCTGAACATAGCCAATTTACATCTCAAATCCATTCTCTGGCACTACCATCGAGAGGAAGGGAAGATGTAGACACAGCAGAGACACATGACACGCATGTCAGCTAATGAAATGTTCACCATCCCTAGAGTTAAAACCTCTTTTGCCAAAAGGCAATATGCTTATTTGGCTCCCATGACATACAATGGCGTGCCGAATTCAATGAAGGTAAAGGGAGGAAAACCATTTAGACAGTCGATCAGAGCGTGGTTGTTATTGCGACAAGATTTTGAGTATTTGGGCTTTCAGGATGAAAATATTTGTGTGGTTTCTTGAGTGTGGGTTTCTTCTTGTTGTTTTAATTTTTGTTGTTTTGTACTTGTGTTTCTGTGTATTTTTGTTTTTATTTTTGTTCTAATGATTGTGTACGGTATATTATGGGATGAACATTTTTGGTCTTTCTGGAGTGATGATGTGTAAGGAATTTGATTTCGCATGATGTTTCCAGTTGTAATTGAGTGTCACTCTTTGTCAAGTTGATGAGAACGTGCAACGGGGTTTTGTTTTTGTGTAATCAAAAATCGGAAAGAAGTACCGATTTATTTTTTCATGCTTAATATCCTCAGTGAGATACAGGCAAAAGCCTAGTTTACTGGGGACACGACAAATGAAAGGCAACAAACCCAGATCCAATAAAATTATATGTCCAAGTTAAATTACCTGTTGTTTGTTCGCAAATTATGTATATTTCTTGTCATGTGTAATAATAAATAAATAAAAAATCTACTCGTCATTTTTATAGTTCACAATAATTTGTCTAAATAAAAAGGGGGTGTTTAAGAAGCCTTAAATAAAACCTATATATACAGTACAAGCTGGCGGATATACTATATAGTCATGTGATAATATCTTCCAATAAAGCAGAAAAAAAACATTGGAACTTAATTCACAACTTGCAACAACAATTTTTTTAATGATAATACACTCGCTAAAAGTCGAGCTTTAATAATATTATTTTACATGCTAAGAAAATAAAAATGACAGAATATTTTTATGGCGTAAACAACACCTCGTGGCCTAGTTGATAAAACGATTGTCTTCCAATTCAGAGGTTGCAGGCTCGAATCCGATTTTTTTTTAATATGGAACACATATTTAAAATAAAAAGCATTCCATACCGGTTTTTACTTAAGACCTCTTTAACATCTCTGTGGTTGGTTGTAAGATATTGCTACATAGCCATAAGCATGCTAGGTTGTACTGTATACAACGAAAATGTATTACAATATATATCATATACGGACACCATGCCACTGGTAAGTAGAATGGATGTTAGTATGGACTACTTTTTAATATTTTTTTTTTGTCTATGGTTTATGTTTATATGTAAATTTTTATACTTTTTTGACAAGTCAATATTATATTCATTCATTTTAAAATTTTATTTTGAGTATTGCGTGTATATTATAAGAGTTTTTAATGGTCGGCAAAAACTGCACATTGTAATAAAAAAAAAAGCGACCCACGATTTGAGAACCTATGGATATCCATACAGTTTCGCTTTCGACAAACTCCGCAGTCGTGAGGCGAGCCGAGCCGAAGTGGTTGCATACCTACCTTCTCAGATTTACGGCGGAACAGCACGAACGCTCTGCGCGGAGAAAGGAGGCCGACACGGCGTCGTGCGACGGTAAGAGGGGAGGGAGTGTGGCACCGGCGGAGGTTTAACCCTCCATTGGTAAAAAAAATAATTTGTAACCAAGAAAATTACGTGGTAATTAATTTTTTTATTAATTCTTATTGTACTCATCAACATTGTTAATGCCGACATGTATGTTAGAGGGTGGTCGAGAGATAAAATAGTCGGATTCAATTAATGTTATGGATGTAAAAGAGGCGACTGATGTATATTGAGAAAAGAAAAGTCTAACGGTATGTCCTGTCTGCCTACTTCAGCAAGAAAATAGCGTGATGGTATGTACTACCTTGATCAAAAAGTTTTAGGACTTTATTCATAAAATCGAAAATACAAGTGTATTCATCAAAATCAATATGGTCCCCTTCAAAGTACTCCCCATCGACTGCAACGCACTTACGCCAGCGCTTGATCCAATCCTCGAAACACCGCTGGTACTTAATTTTCGGTATGCCCATCAGAGCCGTCTTTGATTTTTTCATGACATCCTCTCGGGTGCTGTAACGCGTTCCGCGAAGCGGTTTTTTACTTCGGTTGAACAGTAAAAAGTTGCAGGGAGCCAGATCAGGTGAATTCAAAGGCTGCTGGATATTAGTCGTGTTGTTTTTGGTCAAAAACTCATGGAAATCTTGTCTTTTGCGATTTCAACGAGGTCCTTCTTTCGGCATCAGTTTTGCAGCGACACGTCTGAGGCCCAAATCATTAACCAAAATGTCTTGAGCGGATCCATAAGCGATGTTCAAGTCCTCTGCCAGCTCTCTGATGGTCAATTTGCGGTTTTCGGCCAAGATTTCTTTGATTTTATCGATGTTTTCATCGGTTTTCGACTGCCACTGCGTTCGTCATCCTCGATCGACTCACGACCACTTCTAAAGCGTTCGTGCCACCAAAAAACACTTCTCCAACATTTCCAAGGTCTGCGGACCGTTAAATCCGTTTTTCACACAAAATTTAATGCAAACTCATTGATGCACAGTTGATGCCATTTTCAAACTTGTAAAAAATCGAAAACACGCAAAAAGGTAGATGTACTCAGTACAGCGTAACTTTTACAAATGTCAAGCTATGACGCTGACATTGGAGGGAAGTGTCACTGATAGATGTGGTAACCTAACAAACAAGAATTCCAATCAGGTGACTGACAGCGCCACACGGGGGCCGGTCCTAAAACTTTTTGATCAAGGTAGTATGTATGAAACGCAGCTGTATTTAACAAAACATTGAAGTAAAAAAGTAAGTTAGTTTGTTAAATAAGATTGTTCAACGTGTCCAAACTACCTTAACTTGAAAAGACTACGTTGAGGTGGTTAAGACATGTTGAACGAATGAGTGATAAAAAATTGACCAGCGTAAGGGGAATTCGTGGTAGAGCACGACCGAGAAAAGTATGATTAGACCAAGCGAATGAAATTTTGAATTAATGAAACGTAAGGAGTAAGAAAAATAGGAGAAACTATGATAAAGTGTATTGATCTGGACGAAGCGAAGGATATGAAGTATGTAGTGATAGGAAAGTTTGATACGTTGATATATCTGTCTACTTAAACACAAAAAAAGGCGTGAAGGTATGTATGTATACATATACAGAGAATGTGGTCTAAACAGACCATTGCAAGTAATACTTGGGGGGGGGGGGGGGGGGGATAGAAGTTAAGCGATAGATATTCATGGGTTCAACCGTTAGAAATTGGACAGGGCTGAGAGTGGAAAAATTCTTCAGAATGGTGGATTTTATACTACACTACATTACACCTAAAAACAAATAGGTTACTACCACATATCGGAAGATCTACAAAGGTTTCTTTGTAGTTCGTCTTCCCTCGCTAAATTTGCTGCGGTTTTCATACCGAATATGTTTTTCTAAACATATGCAGAAAAGTATGGAATTTAATGGCCACAGGCACCCCACCCCTATTCTTACATTAAAAGTATATATACTTTTTTATTTTGCAATATTTTTAATATATCAATAAGATTTGGTTTGAATCCCGAGCTAGATCACTCTTAGATAGAGTCTGGTCTCTGAACAGCGCTATATAAATTCTATTTTTATTACTATTCTTATAAGATGGTCACTTAATGAAACAGTGTACGAAGTTGTGACCCACGATAGATGCTAATGATCAATGACGGGCATTGCACCCGAAGAAGAAAAATGTGCCACGTTTCTTAGAAAAATACATATGGTATTAATATATGTCAGAAAAGTGTTTGCTAAGTAAAATATTTATCCACACGAGCAGTTTATTGGCCTAAGTAAAGTTTTGCCTTTTATTAAACGAAATGACATCAATATGTTAAACAAAGCATTATTCTAAGATCGCTGATTCTACGTTTTATTGTTTGTTTTTTTAAGAACGATGTACAGGCGGTCCTTCGTACAGTATTTAATTCGCTATTCGCTATTTTCAATTCGCTATTTCGTACAGTATTTAAAAGTTAGATTTTTATCGATGTGCATCGTAAAAACGCGCGTAATTCCTTGTAATGACTCCCTTCCTCATCGACCATTAGTCATAAGTCCCTCCCTTACTCTCCGACATTAGTCCCTCCCGTTTCCTGTGTCACAGGATCAGTCTTGAGTTAGGATGTGTGTTCATAAGTTGTGTCTTATCAGTTTATGTAAGGACGCGTGTTGTCAGTTTATGTATTGGGTATTAACATAAGTTGTGTCCGTTTTTTTTTTCAAATTAAAAAATGAGCACCAAAAGTAAAACAAAATGGTAAAGGTTATACGTCATTCGAAAGAAAACATTCTGCTCTACAAGATATTGTTTGCTTTTACGTTACATATATTATTTTATTTGATTACAAGCCTTCAAAATGGAATGTCAAGTAGACGAAAGTGAGCATTTTCGACACCTCTTTCTGTTCGCGTTCAATCGAAGGAATAAAGCTGCCAAAGCTGCTCGCGTTATTTGCGAAGTGCCAAGGAATGGTTTTAATTTTATTTTGAAAGGTTCCAGGTCGTTCTGAGTACGCAACTTTATAAACAGACCATTCCACTGAACAGGCTTTCTCGAAAAACTTCAATTGAATCGCTGTGTTTGACTTAATGAACCAGTTGATCGCTGAAGGGACAAAAATGTGAATTATTTTAGATACATGCGTCCAGCCGAGGGTTAACTAGTAACCACGGTAAACTATTATGCAATACGTGTATAGAGATGATGATGATGATGGTGGTGGTGATTCAGAGAATGTGGAAGACGATCTAGAACGATGTAATGGTGAAACTGTGTCAAATTATTGTTATCATTTATAATTTATTTAGGTAAAACTCTCAAAATATTGTTATCATTTATAGTTTATTTAGGTAAAGCTCTCAAAATATTGTTATCATTTATGATTTATTTAGGTAAAGCTCTCAAAATATTGTTATAATTTATAATTTATTTAGGTAAAACTCTTAAAATATTGTTATCATTTATAGTTTATTTAGGTAAAGCTCTCAAAATATTGTTACCATATATAATTTATTTAGGTAAAGCTCTCAAAATATTGTTATCATTTATAGTTTATTTAGGTAAAGCTCTCAAAATATTGTTATCATTTATAATTTATTTAGATAAAACTCTCAAAATATTGTTATAATTTATAATTTATTTAGGTGAAGCTCTCAAAATATTGTTATAATTTATTTAGGTAAAGCTCTCAAAATCTTGTTATAATTTATAATTTATATAGGTGAAGCTCTCAAAATATTGTTATCATTTATAATTTATTAAGGTAAAACTCTCGAAATATTGTTATAATTTATAATTTATCTCAAAATATTATCATTTATAATTTATTTAGGTAAAGCTCTCAAAATATTGTTATAATTTATTTAGGTAAAGCTTTCAAAATATTGTTATCATTTATAATTTATTTAGGTAAAGCTCTCAAAATATTGTCTTTTATAAATGATTTAGGTAAAGCTCTCAAAATAAATGTTTCCTTACGATAATCAATCTAAAGAGACTAACACTCGTTAGTTTGTTAGCTTGTAAAAATTTCAACTCGGTAAAATATGTAAAATTGAATTACTTTTGTTATTCCACTTCTAACATTTATATCCATGACACGTGTTTCTACCTTCAGCCTTGAGACTCTCTTCAGGAAGAATGGTATCCGCCAAGATAGTACTAAGATGGAAGATAAAAACACGTGACGCAGTAATTAATGTAATTAGTGGAATAACAAAGTAATTTATTATTAAATATTCCATAAAATTAAAAGCTAAACCTTTGATTTAAACATGCATATTTCATATTTAAATAGTATGTTGTTTGAATCCATATAAGCCTATACCAACGCAATGTTATATGATATTTACCATAATATATCCAACAGGTTAAATGTGGGTTGATTTTTTATATCATTACATTTACTTGATTTTCACTTGGGTTTGAAATTAAATTTACGATGGCGACCAAAAATTGAAGTCTGGAGCTTTAGTCCCTTTTTTTCTTTTCACGTTCACACCTGTGTATGAATGGTGAACTTAATATAAACTCCCTCAATACAAAGGGATATATGACATTATGCCATTCTAAACTCTATGCCATCATACTATTCTATATTCTATGCTATCTTTAAAGCTGTAGAAACTCGATGGCATCTGGTAGATTTTTCATATACAGGTTACTTTATATATTTATTGTTGGTTGAAAGGAATTATCACATAGATAATGCTGAATAAATTTGAATCCAAGAAAATGTTATACAAATAACATACTATTACGGTATTTCTCTGTTGGGGTAGGCAGAGATGATAAAGTGCATTTTTTTTTCCTATCATGAGACACTTTCTTCGCCACCTACACATATTCTCATACAGCTCCTATTGTTTCTGTTACTCCTTACCTTTTCTTATTTTAAAATTTAACTCACGTAAATCAAAAATATTTCTCGATATGTCCTCTACTACGACTATCAGTTACGTAATTATACATTTGTTTAGTCCATCTTTTTCACCCACCCGTTCCGATTATCCCAACCATCTCAACATGATCTTTTTCACCCTACTTAACCCACCAGTTCACATTTATTCTTAATAATTACATTACTTATTCTGATGTATATCGACATGTCCGAGCTTAGGAGGATAGTGTCTGAATTGACTGAACTGTGATTTCTTTTAATTATTCTGATATATATCGACATGTCCGAGTTTAGTAAGATGGTGTCTGAATTGACTGAACTGTGATATATTTTACTTATTCTGATATATACGAGTATATCAACATGTCCGAGTTTAGGAGGATGGTGCCTGAATTGGTTGAACTGTGATTTATTTTACTTATTCTGATATACGAGTATATCGACAAGTCCGAGTTTAGGAGGATGGTGTCTGAATTGATTGAAATGTAATTTATTTTACTTATTCTGATATATATCGACATGTCCGAGCTTAGGAGGATGGTGTCTGAATTGACTGAACTGTGATTTATTTTATTTATTCTGATATATATCGACATGCCCGAGTTTAGGAGGATGGTGTCTGAATTAACAGAACTGTGATTTATTTTATATATTATGATATATACTCGTATATCAACATGCCCGAGTTTAGGAGGATGGTGTCTGAATTGACTGAACTGTGATTTATTTTACTTATTCTGATATATATCGACATGTCCGAGTTTAGGAGGATGGTGTCTGAATTAACTGAACTGTGATTTATTTTACATATTCTGATATATACCAGTATATCAACATGTCCGAGTTTAGGAGGATGGTGTCTGAATTGACTGAACTGTGATTTATTTTTTCCATATATTGTATTTAATTAGTAATAATTTCACTGACCTGCTGACATGACGGAACTTTGTAATTGGGATATTAATCCTTTGTATTATTTTTATATATTTTGTGTGAAATGCTTGATTAATTTCCTGTGAGTGTTTTTTTAAATAAAAATAAAAGATAAAATCACGTATTCTTCTCAGAGCATGCATTATGTATTTTCACTGCATTTACTTGACTTATTTCATTTTACACCATACATCAATGTTGTAATAATCTAAAATAACGCACATTAAAATATTTGTAGTATCTTGTATAGACAATTCTTAAGTTTCATATCATTTTAAATTATCAATTGGGTGACAGTTTTAAAAGAAATGTTTAACCTTTTCCAGCCGTGCGGTTATAATATTAGTTATAACTTTCTCTCGCAAAGGTTAGGAGCTGTACTAGTTTATAAAGCTTTATAAGATTTATGTTTATAGTCGAAAATATAAATGTTACTAAATTCAAACATGTCAAAATATTGGATAATTTATTATTATAATAATTTGTCATAATAAAAACTTACATAAACAGAGGTATTAAATATTTGTGAAATACAAACAGACGATATTAAAAAAAAATCGAGTGTATAGTATCGTAACATCACGTGACGTAATACATAGTTATTTAAAATGAGGAGCCATTTAAACTCCTTTTAATTTATTTAAAGAATCAACATTACATACTTTTTTGTCCACTTTACGAGGATTTCTCCTGTTACACAAAGAAGGTTCCCTTTACGAGGATTTCTCCTGTTACACAAAGAAGTTCCACTCTCCGCGGATTTCTCCGGTTACACAAAGAAGGTTCCCTTTACGAGGATTTCTCCTGTTACACAAATAAGGTCCACTTTACGAGGATTTCTCCTGTTACACAAAGAAGGTTCCCTTTACGAGGATTTCTCCTGTTACACAAAGAAGTTCCACTCTCCGCGGATTTCTCCGGTTACACAAAGAAGGTTCCCTTTACGAGGATTTCTCCTGTTACACAAATAAGGTCCACTTTACGAGGATTTCTCCTGTTACACAAATAAGTTCCACTTTACGAGGATTTCTCCTGTTACACAAAGAAGGTTCCCTTTACGAGAATTTTTACTGTTACACAAAGAAGGTCCACTTTACGAGGATTTCTCCTGTTACACAAAGAAGGTTCCCTTTACGAGGATTTCTCTTATTACACAAATAAGGTCCACTTTACAAGGAGTTTTACGGTTACACAAAGAAGGTCCACTTTACGAGGATATCTCCTGTTACACAAAGAAGGTCCACTTTACGAGGATTTCTCCTGTTACACAAATAAGGTCCACTTTACGAGGAGTTTTACGGTTACAAAAAGAAGGTCCACTTTACGAGGATTTCTCCTGTTACACAAAGAAGGTCCACTTTACGAGGATTTCTCCTGTTACACAAAGAAGGTCCACTTTACGAGGATTTCTCCTGTTACACAAAGAAGGTCTACTACTAGTTAAATTTGTCACTGGCAATCTATTATTTTCTGTTTCATTTCATAATAATATACTAACCATAGATTAGCAATTGAGCATATTGCCATATTTTGTTTGCATAGTATAGTATGGATAAGTCTTGTTATTATCAAATTATGCAACTAGGTTTATAAAAAATAAATGTATTAGAAATATCTAGAGCAGGTTTTCTCAATCAGTGGTAGACCATAAATCTTGTGGGAAATTTGTATTTTCCTTAAAGACAAAAATAGGCTAGAAACAAACGGAACCATATTGTTAACTGATCACCTAATAGCAATGAAATAGCCCCATGGCCAAAATGTTTTTTTAGCTATTAGTGCCTATATTAGTGTTATTTTATGACAGTTAAACTAATATTAATAGATCGATTCTTGTCTCAATAGCCTTGAATCATCATCAGCTTTGAGAACCAATGTATTAACTTAGATTGGATATGTTCACAGAGCAGATAATTAAAGAAAGAACAAAAAATATGGCAATCTAAGTCCATATGAGGCAGACAGCTCGGATGCCCTGAGCAAATACTGCTAAGCAATATTTTTTTATTCCCACTTTGCGTGGATTTCTCTTGTTTCGCAAAGAGGGTCCGCTTCTAGTTAGTTACTCGTTAGGAAGAATATCAGCCAGGATTCTTCTCATACTGCTAGACGGTACCGAGAATATATCAGCCGTGTCATTCAGTTGGTTCAATATCTTTATACCACGCGTGACTGAGTGTTTAGCCATGATATTCGTCCTGTAAGTTTGCATGTAGAACAGAGGGTGATTTCTTGCACGGCTATATTTATTGGGTACATATAAACTTAGTTCTTCTAGTATTGCGGGACTGTTAAAGCAGCCTTGAAAAACCTTTAGTTGGAATATCGCAATGCATTCTTATCTTTTAGTTTCGAGGTTTCTATAGTCACACAGTGAGAAGTTCGATATGGTGAGCATATTTTGAGTAATCACCCTTTGTTTTTTGACCATAGATATCTTTTACAGGTTTCTCTTATTCGTTCAATGGAAAAAAAACATATAAATAGTTAAATTAAGTTTTAAAAACATAGAAACATTTTTTGTATTATACATAAAAGAATAATAAAACCAAGTTATACAAGATTTGACAAGTGTTACAAAGTTAAATGGTTCTTGCGCTTTGAAATGCGAGATCCTGATGTGCAAATGCTAGAAAAATGATACTTTATGTATCTCGAAACGTCATAAATCTTTGAATTGTAACAACAAATCGATCATTTTCATATCCTAAACATTAACCATGCCACTTGTTTCCAATAGGAGGCAACAGAGATCCCATCACCATCAATTATGTCACGTGTTCCCAATAGGAGGCAACAGAGATCCCATCACCATCAATTATGTCACGTGTTCCCAATAGGAGGCAACAGAGATCCCATCACCATCAATTATGCCACGTGTTCCCAATAGGTGGCAACAGACATCCCAGAGCCCTATCATTCGCAACAATCAGGACCTACCCGGAGCATGTACTCTCTATATTCAGCAAACTAGCGTGAGTTGTAAGTCATATATATTCTTACAATCACATTGAGTGCTACTTTCGTGCTAGGAACCCCATCTTTCCTTGTTTACCTTGCATCTTGTCACCTCTACTCAGCGTCTATTCAGTGATATCCAAGTAGACCAAGGTAGTTATCTTCAGATGCCATTATTTCCGAGAGCTCCATGTTCAGACAAACTAGCGTGTATTGTGAGTCCTATATAAGTCGTTCACAAGCCAAGTAAACCATGTCCATTCTGTTTAATTTTGAGTAAACTAGGTTCAAACTAGGTTCAAACACGGAATGAAATTCAATTGTTGTGGCCGCTCCAAACAATCACCGTCATCTATGGTGAAACTAGTCAACTGAGGACTTAGTTCTCTATTGCAGTTAACAAATAAAGCTTTTCGCACACCTTTCATGCAGTGATCTTAAATTCAATATTTTTGGACTTGGTTCACTTGGTTCCTCAACCGATATATTATATCCCTACAATCACATTTAGTGCTAGGACCTCCATTTTCCACGTTCACATTGTATCTATCTAATCACCCTTACTCGGAGTGTTTTCAGTGATCTCCAAGTACGACAAGGCAGTTGGTCTCCAGGTACCATATTTTTCGGTACAAAAGATAAAAAGGCATTTTAAAAAAATCTACAATAAATAAAAACGTTAATTTAACTTTTTCAACCGTTTTAATTTACATTAACTTTCCCAGCCCCTGGTAGGAAAGGTAAATGAACACTAGAAAGGGTATTCAATCACTAGTTAATATGGAGCTATTATTATATTTTCAAATAAACGATTTCTTCTTCATTCACTGATTATTGTAATAAAATGTACATTCACTAATAATATAGTTGACATTCACTAGGACTTTATGATTGAGGTACGTGGTGTCAACTTATGGACATCGATTTGTAAATTTTCTAGTCTAAATCCTACTCTATCTGAAATGTTGAAATCTGTTACCTGGGGTAAATCTACTTTCCATCCCCAGATTCTCCCAAGGGTACATTAAAATAATTAGATTTGCATATTTATAGAACTAAATGGGTAGAAAACGGACAAGACACTTATGTATTCATTCAGTGGTTTTATGGTAATGCAATCAGCTAAGATAGGGATAGATTTACTTAGAATTAAAATAGATGCATTTCTCTATTTTCAACCCTATCTCTCTATGATGAAATTGCAGTGAAAATGTGTGTGGATAATGCCATAAAATGAGATACTGTACAAATGAAGTGCAATGGACTCGCAATTATTCGGAATGGTAGTGAAAACATTTATTCTGATAATCTCTGCCGAAAAAAATGGAAAAAAGTATGAGATTTTTTTTAATGTATACCTACACAAAATACTCAAAAAAATGTACAAACTTTTATTTAAAATTCGACGGCAAAGATATTTGTTTTTCCCTCTGTTTACTTTTCAGCAAATTGTACTTAGCAAATTTCGTAACATTAACTTGGGATGAACAGATTTAAAATGGACACCACGGTCAACTCTCCAAAGAATATTTAAAAGTTAAGAAAAACATACACATAATTCTAAAGTACACGCTTATGTGACACTTAAACACCAAAGTGAATAAATAAAATACATGGAGTATCTTCTTCTTCTAGTGTCATGTCAGATCCCCCCAACTTTGACTATAACCTGAGAGTATGCATCTCTGTCCCCGGCAGCGCGAAAAAGATCCCCAACGCTCCTTATACCAGTCCAATCACGTATATTGCGGAGCCAAGATATTTGCCTGGAGTATGCCATGGAGTATAAACAATAAAAATAATCGATAATAAATCAAGCATAATGCACAAGTTTAATCAACAATTTGATGTAATGCGCCCGCCCGCTTGCATCAAAAGTAAATACTGAATCGACTATCCTAATGTTTGGTTAATGACTTATTGAGGATTTCATAAATTTTAATATCTATTAAATATTACTAATTTCGCCAGTTTAATTTTCTGGTAAACATATTATGCAGTCGAATGAAAAAAAAGAAGTTTTAAATAATATTTAGAAGTGTTACATTTTTTACTACCCTGGTCAATACAAGTCCTGATAATCGAAAGTCTGTATGCGTATTTTAAATAAAGAAAAGTTCAAACCTTGGTTTTTTTAACGTCTCAGTTGCTTCATATTCCTAAGGGTCGTGATCTGTGATGGTGGTATAACATACGACGACATGTCTCCTCCACTCCTCTCGGTCATTTGCCGTTTGCATGGCAGTCTATAGGTTTCCTCGAGTTAATTCCTTCAACTACTAAATCAATAATAAATGTAAGTTTATTGATAGCAACATAATGTACGTAAAATATTTAAATACATTTCAAAAACACATAAATAGCAGAGAATATATTTAAAAAAGAAGCTATCAAAAGGTCTGGACTCACCCGACCAAGATACTCCCCACATATATAGGGTGAACCCAGCAAGACCCTAGAAAATTTTCAGCCCACACCCTTGCACATGTAGAATACGAAGAAAAAAACCGAAAATAAATAGATGACAGAAACAAAAAAAAATAATAGTAAATCCACAAATACCACCTCAGATTAGCTCAAACAAATAAATATAGGCTCTTTGGCAGCAACATAATGTGTACATGTACAAATTTATTCCAAAATAGCGCATATAATATCTCGAAATAAACTGCAGAAAATACATTTAAAGGAGAAGACATTAAAAAGTGCAGGTTCATCCCACAACCCTCCCCCGGCTGAGATACACTCCACCAATGTAGGACGAGCCGGACCGCAAGGACACCGGGTGTTTTTCAGCCCACACCCTTACATATAACATATAGACTAAAAAACAAAACAAAACAATATATGGCCGAAAACAAAATAAAAAAGTAAACCCACATATACCACCTCAGGTTAACTGTTTAGGACGAAAAAAAAAGCTGATAAGAGTCCAAATTTTATAAAAATAAAATGACAAATGGAAAATGATGTGATAAAAAATCCTAATTACTTCCTTTTACTTGCGCTTCTTCCAGATATACTTCATATGACGAACAATATCTTCAGGTTATTTGACGCATCTCAGGAATAGTGCCTGAAAATACGCTGAAGGGATATTAAGGGCAATCGTACCGTCACATTTAACTCCTGAAATATGGAGACGTTCGTTCTTCAAACAGATTCCGGAATTTTCAGCAGCCATCAATCACCACACCTTAAATAAATTGATTCGCGCAGGTTTTTGGGCTTTTATAATTTTCATGGTTCTGCATCGTACAAAAACATAGTTTTTTTTTTCACATGAAAGATTAGAATATAAATGAAAAATTGACACACAGTTCATATATTATAGTTTTAATATAAAATCTTTAACTGTCTTGCCGTGACGTCATATCTCGTCGAAAATATTCAGATAATGGACTTATGGTGCTATCAAGCAAGGATAGTTTATTGGCTTTCCCAGTTCACCGCTCTTTTTAAGACGTCCTTTACTGTCCATGCAGTGAAACTCTGGAACCAGATTCAAACTAATGTAAGACTCATTCCGTCATTGGCGTGCTTCAAAAAACGATTTAATTCAGGTCAGGAATGTAAGGTGTTTCATTCCCGATTTACCTTTTTTCTTCACCATCCCCTCCTTCCAACGATTAATGATATCTCACTTTTATTATTGCTATAAATACTATTTATGTTTTTTTTACAAATAAACTTCTTGTTCTTCCTCTTGGTTTAGGTCGTATGACCTGTTTGTGACGGTGGGCTGTCCTAGGATGATGACGTCCAGCTGTCCTTCCACCTTTTCGGCGGTCTTCCTGGTTCTCCTGCTGTTAGCGTTTTTAGTCTTAGCGATTTTTGCCAGTCTTATATCCTCCATGCGGTCCACATGATCCCTCCAGAAGCGCATTCTGCTTCTTTCTCACCTCACTATGTCTTCAACACCACAGACAGACCTTATCGTCTCATTTCTGATCCGATCTCTAAGGGATGGAGCGTACGGTTTTCATTTCCGCCACTCTGAGAAGGTTTTTTGTCCTGTTGGTATCGGCTCTCACTTCTATCCCGTATGTCATGATGGGGCGGACGCATGTCTTATATATCCTGACCTTACTTTCAGTTAGCATGTGCTTGTTTCTCCATATAACGTCCCGCAGGCAGCCAGCCATTAAACCCGCCGGCGTGTTAAGCAATGATGTGTTAATTAATACATATAAAATAACGAGAATAAAATAAAATAACATATTTAATAAGTAAGTAAATGTGTGACCTTTGGTTAATTTTTAATATACAGAAAAAGACATCGAACGTTACATAATTAATTAAAAAAATGGCATGTATGTTAATTTAAATATACGAGTAATAGGTTAGTCAATAAGTTTTGAAAGCGACATCTATGGAGCAGTAGAAAAACCAAAATTTCTACGCCATTTTAATATTTCATCTTTCATAAGAACGTACTCAAAGTTTACAAGCCATTTGAAGTTGACGTATCAGTGTATTTTTTAACAATGGAAAAATCCGAATATCGTGCAGTGATTAAATTCTTTGTTTTGGAAGGTTTATCGGCTACTGAGATCCATGCAAAGATGGTGAAAGTATTAAAGGAGTCTTCTCCTTCATTTCCAACCGTTCACCGATGGGTTTTGGAGTTTAAGCGTGGTCGTACAAGCGTTGAAGACGATCCACGCTCAGGACGTCCAAAAAGTGCATCAACCAGAAATCATAGCGATAATACAGGATATGGTTTTGGAAGATCATCGATCGACTGTGGTTGTGATAGCTGATACCATAGGCATCTCACATGGAACAACATGGCATATTTTGGCTGAAGTTTTGGGTTTCAAAAAACTGTGTGCACAATGGGTGCCGCATTTGCTAACAATGCAACAAAAACACGTTCGAATGCGACTTTCTGAGCAACATTTGGAGCAATTTCGAAAGGATAAAAAGGATTTTCTGCATCGATTCATCACTATGGATGAGACTTGGGTCTACCACCATGATCCTGAATCAAAACAAGAGGCTAAGGAGTGGTGTGAACCAGGCATTTTGGCTCCGAAGTGAGTTAGTGTCCAGAAATCGGCCAAAAAGGTGTTAGCGTCAGTTTTTTGGGATGCAAAAGGAGTTTTATTGATAGATTATCTCCAAACTGGTAAGACAATCAACTCTGATTATTATTGTGACCTTTTGGACCAGTTGGATGAAAAAAATTGTGAAAAAAGACCCGGTTTGCAGAAGAAAAACATCATTTTTCATCAAGACAATGCACCTGCTCACACAGCTCAAAAAACCATCGCGAAAATCAGTGAATTGGGGTACGAATTGTTGCAGCATTCACCCTATTCGCCAGATTTAGCTCCCTCTGACTTCTGGCTGTTCTCACACCTCAAAAAATTCCTTCGTGGAAAGCATTTTTCATCAAACAAAGAGGCTATAGCCGTCGTAGAGGAGTATTTTGCAGGCCTTCCAGAAAGTCACTTCCGTGATGGGACAACAAAGTTGGAAGATCGTTAGACCAAGTGTATTGATCTTATGGGAGACTATACTGAGCAATAAAAGTGATTTCCCCCAAAAAAAATGTATTCTCATTTCCGCTTTCAAAACTTTTTGACTAACCTAGTATATCCTAAAATACATCTCACATTATACGAGTATACGTTGAAAATTGTATGGAATATTAATATGTTTAAAAAAGCATGTATGTTATGTACGAGAATGCTGAAAATGGTATCAAAAATTAATTGAAAATGGCATATAATTAAACTGTTCAGAAATTGATCCAATACTACATATGTCTTATACAATAGTTTCCTCCATATCAACCCTCAAATATCCAATCCATTCTTAAATAACTACACTACAGTGTTATCAAATGGTTAAATAAGTGACTTTACTCAATTGGTCGCTGGTTATAACCAATACGAAGAAACGTTAAGTCAACTTATATTCCCCTTGACGATACCCATACGCATACACTACCCACCCCCCATTCTTGGGGTAGTTTCTCCAACACATCCTTACGTTGACGCATGCGTTAAACTATTCACTCTGATTGGAGGTTCAGAGAACATTACTTTTTTCTGAAGGGAGGGGCTTGAAAATGCATTTCTTTTGCTTTTTTTCTTTAAAAATAACGAAATCGCGATTATGATGTGTTATTCCCTGCGAAACTGTAGAGGTTTATTCTCTAAATGAGTAATGTACGAGGCATATCCAGAAAGTAAGTGTACTGAATTTTTGTAGGTTACAATTTTTTTTATTTAAACAAAAAAATTACGTGGTTACCGTAGTACATATGTAAGCTATTTTTCGACATAGTCGCCATTCCTCTCAATGCAGGTGGTGAAGCGGGGTATCAACTTTTTGATGCCTTCCTCGAAGTAGTTTCCCGCCAACCCCTCCGTCCACTTCTCCACCTCTTCCTTTACCTCCTCGTCGGTTGAAAACCTTTTTCCACCCATGTGCAGCTTTAGGGAGGTAAAGAGATAGTAATCTGAAGGTGCTAGGTCAGGGGAATGCGCGGGATGGTTCAGGACAACCCATTTAAACGAGGCGAGCAGTTCCGTCTGGCATTGTCGTGCAGCAGGCAGACACCCTTTGTCAGTATGCCTCTCCTCTTGTTCTTAATCGCCCTCCGCAATTTTTTTAGGGTCTCACAGTATCTTGCAGAGTTGATGGTCTCCCCTTGAGGCATATATTCAATTAAAATTATGCCTTGACAGTACCAAAACACGGATGCCATGATTTTCTTGGCTGAAATTGTGGTTTTGAACTTTTTGGCGGAGGGTGAAGAGGTGTGACGCCACTGTTGAGACTGCCTTTTGGTTTCAGGCGTGTAGTGTGCAACCCATGTTTCATCTCCAGTAACGATGGAGCGGAGAAATTCATCTCCATGGAGTTTGCAGCGCCTCAAAAACTCTTGCCCGGCCTCCACTCGATTCAACTTGACGGGAGATGGGATTGACATTTTTCACGAAACGTGTTGTCGCGTCGACACTTCTCAACGTACTGACCTCAAACCGGTCTCGTTGCGGAGGTGAAGGGTCAGGCTACACGGAAGTGTAGCCAACATGTCGAAAATAAAATCCATCCGGTGGTGAGAGCCTCAGTACACTTAATTTCTGGATACGCCTCGTATATCCCCGCCTCTCCCTCAATACTTTGTAAAACAATCGAATGTTATATTGGAATAGGTCATCTCTAGCAAGTAGGGAATGCGGACGTCACCTATCCTCGCGTGTTGGCCCTAGAATAGTGTACAGTCAAATGCCAGAATCCTCGACCCGTAGGACAATAGAAACTTCAATACCGGTATTGGACAAAGAAGGGCCTGGAGATATTGGACACCACCCAGAGTAGCAAGCTCGTGAGGACCATCGCAGCATCAAAAACTATGATCTGCGGATTGATCCAAATGGCCGTAAAAATTATCACAGGGCCTTGAGATGGATGAAAGTGACTTTAGAGCTGACGATTAAATCTTTGTCGTCATGAATAAAAATTAATATTTCATATAAAACGCTTTCACAAGCTGCCCTATTGAGGTCGATGAAAAATTCAATAAACAGTAATTAATCTTGACAACAAATGTGTTAGTTGTTAATAATTAACAATTAATGATGATTCAGTAAGCCATCGCAAACAACAATAATAATTATGAATTTAAAAAAAATGTTTCTTAGAAGGTTAAATTCATGGTCATGTTATATTCGATCTGTTGACATAAGTAAATTCTCTGTGACTCGGTTGTTGTAGTTCTTATATTGCAGAAGTGTTGTGATAAAGAAGCATTACTGAAGATAGTTTGTTGCTACGAAAGCCTTAATAAAAATAAACCATCTAAGAAGGCTTGCGCATATATAGTAGAACGAATGAATGAAAAAGCTAATAAAAAAAATGTATAGTGCAAATGTAAGTGGAAGGCGTGGTAAAGGAAGTCCAAGGAAATTATAGTTGAATCAAGTGAATGGAAGAAAAGCTGGAAGTCAAAGAAATGGTAGGAGTTGTATGAGTATGTATGAATGAAGAAAAGGCTAAGGATGTGTGTCGAGGTAGGAAAGCATAGAGCTCTGTCCTATCTGCCTACCCCGACAGGGAAGTAGTGTAATGGTATGTATATATAATAATTTGCTAAGCTGTCTTATTTGATTTTAAATATGAACTGAAGTGAATTCATTCTTCCATCAGGTATTAATCTAAATCGTTCTTGTATATATTGTTATAACCTATTTATGATTCTTTTGTCGCTCCGGTTAGCTTTGAAGGAAAGTTAGAAGTGAAATAAATTGTAGGAGTTGTATGAATGTGGTAGAGACGAAGGATCTGTGTCAAGATATGAGGACAGGGAAATTGCGAGATGGTATATATGTATAAGGGTTCTTCAAAGAACCAACGTTGATATAGGGTTGCTAACTAATAACAAAATCCGAAAGGTGTCCTATTTTGGTTATGTACTTAGAGGAGAAAAGTACATATTACTGCACCTAATCATCCAGGACAAAATACAGGGTCGAAGAGGTGTTGGCAGGAGGTAAATCTCCTGGTTCCGCAATATACGTGATTGGACTGGTATAAGGAGCGTTAGAGATCGTTTTCGATCTGCCGGGGACAAATATGTTTACTCTCAGGTGATAGCCCACGTTGGGGGGAACCTGACATGACACTAGGAAGAAGAAGATATATGTACATACGTATGTGTATGAAATAATAATAATAATTTTATTCCAGTCTATCACAGAATAGAAATCATAATTTTACTAAATAGACCAACATATTTCATACATAATAAATAAATAAAAATAGGTAAATTAATAGCAACATAATATGTACATTATAAATACATTCCGAAATCGCACATATATCTCTCAAGATGAACACATTTAAGAGAGAAGCTATCAAAAGGTCTTGGCTCATCTCATAACCCTCCCCCCCCTTGCGCGACCAGATACACCCCACCAAGTATATACAGAATGTCGCAAAAAAAATGTATCCACACTTTAATAGCTGGTAATTTGCTGATTTTTGTTGTTTTAGATTTAACCGTTGAGAAATAATGGCTGAAATCAGACTAAGTTTTGAACAAAGAAAGTTTATTTTGAAGTGCTACTGGAAGTACGAAAACGCGGTAGAATCGCTACTGGAAGTATGAAAATGTGGTAGTAGACTTTTTCTTTTGGGGATTTCTCAAGAATAAAGTTTATGCTAAAAAGACCTGAAAGCATTGATAAATTACGAGTAGCCATTGAAAGAGAATGTGCCCAAATACTAAATTAAATTATTCTCGATGTTTGCGATTCCGTTGCTTCGCGTTGCCAGCAATGTCTAGACCAGAATGTTCATCAGTTTGAAAACAGGCGCTAAGTATAAAAAATACATTTATGTAGTTTATTGTGAACGTTGAAAGGGAACTGTATGCTAATAAATACATACTATGCTAATAAATACAGACTATGCTAATAAATACAGACTATGCTAATAAATAAATCATTAAAATTGTGATACATTTTTTGCGACACCCTGTAGTATAAGAATAAAAATACTTGGATAATAAATAACACATGAAAAACACTTCCGACGACCTCAATGATCTAGTTAGTTACGCATCTGTCTTCCAGTCAGGGAGTTGCGGGTTCGATTCCCATTGGAGTTCAGATTTTTTTTAAAAGGATTCCACAATATAAACATAATATTGATCATGTATATGGAAACAAAAGTAATCATATTGAGGAAAAATCTTGAATTTACAAAAAATTATAAATTAGGTTAGTATCGGTTTCCTCTTATTTCCCTTCTTTTATGTTGGAGGCTGTAAAAAATCCGGTTCTTGCAATCTAGCAGCTTCCTTATCTACAACGCACAGATGCCTTCATGTGGGAGTACCAGAAGGTGTGTCTAAATTAAGTACTCTCAATGCACGTGCGTGTTTTCTGTCCACTTCCGACTCGCTTTAAATCCCAACGACCTTTCTGGATCGAGGGACGATTGGCTGAGAGGAATGTGAGCTCACCAGATAGCTGGTGTCAATAGTAGAATCCATCTCATGTCTGAAATTTACACTTTGCGAGTTATCCTTTCGTGATTCTCTAAGGATTTGACCTGCTACGAAGATTGTGATGTACCCTGAATCGTCTAAAGTGTGGCGATGATTGCACTGCACACGCCTTGCATATGCGTGGTTTCATTGATTACCACTGTGCTTATTTAAAATGACCTAAACTGCACATCGTGAAGGTATATCTAATATATTTATTACCAGGAATGCTGGATGAGATCAATCGAGCTATTTTTAAGGATCTGATATGGCTGAAAACATGAACATCCGGATGTGAGTGAGATACCATTTGAAAGAAGAAGAAGAGCTCAAAAGTGGCAGTCTTATTTTGTCTAAAATTATCTGGATACTTTTAAAGACAAAAAAGTAATTCTTGGCACCTCTAAATGTTGCTTTGATATCCAATAATGTGAAGCGGATATAAAAAGGAGAATGGTCAAAATTGGGTGGAATGAAGAACACGTAAAGAAGTCAAGAAGATAACTAGGTCTACAAAGTAACATTGATTTTCTCTTATTCCTGTATGGTGATGAAATATGGACACTGAGAGAAAGAGAATGCAAGAAGATCTTAGGAATGTGGTACTGGTGACGTGTGTTACATGTAAAACAGCTCATAGGAAAAATAAAATTCTGGAAAACCTTAAAATCGCAGTGTTTATCTTCAACTATGCATTTGCGAGTTATATAGTACTTCTACCATATTATCGGACGGAAAGAAACTGGTGGTCCAAGGGTCCCGACTACGAGGCATATCACCAACGTGATGGATAAACCTGATGAGCAATGCGATCAACAGTTGTTGAAATGTTACTGATGATAAAATTATTTCTGCAGTGTGGTCAATTCGCTCACAAGATCAAGTCCAATGATCATGACTTCTCTGTAAAGAGCATAACGAACTAAACGGAAATTTTGTAGCGGAACGTGGTCAAATACGTCGGCCTGTTCCCCGACCGGTGATTGGCGTGGAAAACCCATCTGAATACCATCAGACAGAAGGCTCAAAAGGGCATAGGGGCTATCAGTTCGATATTCCATCACCTGTTGCCTGACTAGTCCACCTACAGCATAAGCTGGAAGGATCAAGGTCTGAGTGAATGTTATGGAATGCAAGAAACCTGAACATGTGGGCATGTACTCGTATGTGCTAAATAATTAGTGTCAAAATAATCAGTGTCAAAATAATTAGTTGTAAGAATTGCTTCTTCTTCTTCTCCCTGGCTCCATCCCAACTCATTGTCTGCGAAGAATGTTGGGGTCAGCTCTCCTCGTCCTCAGGTTGTATGCTCTTCTGTCCCGGACTACGTCCCCCAGGCCGTGCCTCTGCATCAGGTTATCTTTTTGCACCACCCATGAATTGTTTGGCCTTCCTCTGGTTGTTATTCGAGGAAGATCCATGAAGATTGCCTGGTTCACAATGTGATCGGGTGCTCTGCGTCCAACGTGCCCATACCATCTCAATCGCCTCTCCTCCACCTTGCTGTTGACGTCTGTAACACCCAGGCTTCCACGAATGCGTGAGTTTCTTATTTTGTATCTTAGGGACACACCTGCTGACCATCTTAGCATGCGCATTTCAGCAGTTTCTAGTTGCCTAGAGTAAGAGTTATACATCGTCCAGCATTTGAAGCCGTAGAGGAGTGCGGGTCTGACAATCGTTTGGTATACTTTTCCTTTTAACTTTACTGGCATGTTTGGATCACATATAACTCTCGTCATTGATCTAAACTTCATCCATCCCACACTAATTCTACGTGTTACATCTGCAGCACATCCTCCATCGCTATGGATGAGTGACCCTTGCAAGATACTTAAAGGAGTCACAATTTGGTAATGTTTCTCCATCCATTTGCATTACGGGAGTGATAGCATTTCTGTTCTCGAATGGTAGGTACAGATACTCTGTTTTCTTTCTGCTCAGTCTCAATCCATTGTCCTCCAAGATTATTCTCCACCTTTCCAGACTATTTTGCAGGTCTGCGTGTTTTTCACTTATTAATACGATATCGTCTGCAAATATTAGAATCTTTAGGAGACTGTTCATTTCCTGGTTAGTTAAATAGTCCATGACTAATATGAACAGTAGCGGACTGAGTACCGATCCTTGATGTACCCCCACCTTTACAGGAAATTCTGGTGAAGTTCCCGAAGTGCACCTCACTTGCGTTGTCACGTTATCGTACATGTCCTGGATGGCAAGTACATACTTCTCTGGTACACTATGTGCTCTAAGTGCTGCCCAAATTAGGCTTCTAGGGACCCTGTCAAATGCCTTTTCAAGATCGATGAAGACCATATGAAGGTCTTTCTTGGCATCACGGTATTTTTCGACAAGGAGTCTAACGGTTTGAATGGTGTCTACTGTTGATTTCCCCGATACAAAGCCACACTGGTTGTCATGTATTTCCACCAAATTCCTGATTCTCGAGTTTATAATTCGCTCATAGATTTTTTAGTGTGGAATATTAGCTTGATGCCTCTATAGTTGTCGCAGGAAATTAAAATTAAGTTAGTTCATAATTATAATATTTAATTAAGATTAGTTTTTAGTTATAAATTTGTATTATATAACATACAGGTATAGCCTACAAGTATAGCCTGAACTGCTATATACTATAATACTGCGCAGTCCTTCTTAGTTCCATAACGTAGAATATGCAATTTATTTATAAGTCGGTCTTCTGTAGGGAGAGTAGCAGAGCGTCGTCGAAATCGAGTATCTCCTCGATAATCTCCTACTAATTGATCAACCAATCATTTTACAAATTTCAAATTTGTCAACGGTTTTTCATTGTTTTCTTCCTTGGAAACTTTATAAAGTATATAAGAGTTTATGACACACACCTCTATCCTAAAAAAAAAGAGTTTCCTCCACCATTTTAGGGACTCCTACAGTTATTGGAATGTGACCGCAACATGCCAGTGCAGTTCGCATTGAAGTATGATATTTCTCAGCACAGTTAGCTTATACGGTAATAATATTAGGTCCTTACATATGAAATTGGCGTTTTGTTTGGGAGGAACATAAAGTTGATTTTTTTTTAATATAATATATTTATTTAATCAAAGTATGTACCATTGCTATCTATGCACTTTTGCCATCTCATAGGTAGTTCATCGATCCCTTTACTAAAAAAACCATTCGGACGGGAATCAATAAAATCTTTGAAGTCGGTTTGGACTGCCCCATCGGAGTTGAATTTTTTCCCTTGCAAGAAGTTATCCAAATTTCGAAAAAAATAGTAATCTGTTGGGGCAAGGTCCGGAGAGTACGGTGGATGTCTTAGACATTCCAATTGAAGCTCTTCTAATTTGGTAGCCGTCTGTTGTGCAGTGTGTGGTCTAGCGTTATCATGAAGCAGCAGTGGCCTAGAGCGATTAACCAGCCTCGGTTGTTTAGCAGCTAGCTTTTCCATCATGGTTTGCAGTTGCTGACAATAGACATCTGCCGTAATCGTCTGGCCAGATTTAAGAAAGCTGTAGTGAACGACACCAGCACTAGTCCACCAAACGCTCACAAGTAACTTTTTTGGAGTCAATTTTCGCTTGGGGCATGGTTTGGCTGGTTCGGCAGGGTTCAGCCATTGCGATGAGCGCTTCCGATTATCATACAGGATCCACTTTTCATCACAGGTAATGATTCGATTCAAAATCCCTTCATTATTGTGCCGGTTGAGTAATGCAACGCAGCAGTCAACGCGCGTTTGTTGATTTGCTTCACTCAATTCGTGAGGTACCCACCTTTCAAGCTTTTTCACCTTCCCAATTTGCTTCAAGTGGATTAAAACAGTTTTATCACTAACACCGCAGCCTGCAGCTAACTCGGACGTGGTTTGCGATGGATCCGCTTCCACAATAGCCTTCAATTCTTCATTATCAACTTTGGTCTCCGGCCGTCCACGGGGCTTGTTCTGCAGATCGAAATTTCCAGAACGAAAACGTTGGAACCAAAAACGCACTGTGTTTTCTTTTGCGGCACCGTCGCCATACACATCATTAATCCTTCGAGCCGTTTCTGCAGCACTGGTGCCACGGTGGAACTCGTACTCGTAAATAACGCGATATTTCAAGTTTTCCATTTTGTAAACTGAGTGACGCAAAGAAAAAAAAAACAATTGAGGAAAAAACAAATGAATTATAATTTTCGAAACACAAATACTTGAGTAAATAGCTGTATAAATTTGAATTTGGAATTCCTAACCAAAGAGAAGATATTTGAGATCAAAGTTGCCAGTACGGCAAAACGCCAATTTCATATGTAAGGACCTAATATACCAAATTCCGTAACTTATTATTATTTAATTGTACTAATATGATCCTTGGTTAAATAATATTGAAAACGGAAAAATCCAATATATTAAAAATATTGAAAAATAAGACTTTATTTTCTTGGCGCCATAGCGGTGCCACTTGAGTGATACGGCAAACCATATAGTACATGCCGCCTCTATGGCGGTATTCGAGTGCAAAGGGTTAAGATTATAAAAAAATAAAATAAAACGACATGTAGGAAAATAAGATTAAATTCATAAATTATAACATATAAATAAAAGATTAGTTAAGAAATAAATAGGTATAGCCTTGGCAAATATTTCTACCATATATTACTTTTTTCAATAAAAAAAATTACTTTAAAAAAAATGTAAATTTTGCTTTTGCTAGAAGAATAATAATATGCATACATACTATCCTGTCATTTGCATGTCGGAGTAGGCAGAGAAAGCAGAGCGCCAGATTTCTCATACAATTCATACGATGTATCTGACTTTCTAAGTTTGTTTCTTTCAAAATACCTTTCAACTATACTTTCCTTGGTTTCCTCTCTCACGCCTTTGATTCACATGTGCAATATTTATTTGTCTTTGATAGTCTTTCTTCGTTCATTCGTTACACATGCCCAAGCCATCTGAGAGTGCTCTTCTTCGACGTGTCCAACACATCAGCCTTAAGTTCACATTCATCCCTAATCACTTCATTTCGTATTCTGTCATACATTGTCACCTCATGTATTATTTTTATTGCTTACATTTTTTCCGTATTTATTCGGTTCCTTTCATTATTTTTCCACATCAACGTTTCTCTCCCATACATCTTGGTACTACAATACTGTTGTAGAATATCACTGTCGAGGTTTTCCTGTCACATTTGCATTGTTCGAGTATACTCGTATTTGAATTTGTTAGTCTTTCTTCAATTATTCTATTGAACTCAATTATATTCTATTCAATTGTAATATACACTTAAACTATCACAAAACCTATCATCTTCATCCTACTAAATCAGTCTGAAGTCTTGATTCAAGATCAATTTTCTGAGTCTTCTTGTTCTACGACCTTCACTCACATTTGAGTTGTATTATATATAGGATGGCGCAACAAAAACTGCAATTATAAATGAAGATAGAGAAAAAAGTTTTTTTTAAATATTCATGTTTATTGGCATTATTGTAATAAATACACATGAAAATTATGTGTGAGAAATAATATCGGCCAAATGGTCACCTCAGCTCCTGTTACAGGTGACGACTCTTTGAGGAAAATTTTCAATAACGGATTCACTTAAATGGATACGTATATCTGCAATGACACGAGTGATGTTGGATTTAAGGTCATCGATGGTTTTTGAATTCTTAGCGTACACTCGAGATTTAACATAACCCTACAGAAAAAAATCTAAACTGGTTAAATCACACGATCGTGGCGGTCAATTCACATTTCCACGACGAGAAATTACACAGTCGGAGAACTTTTCCTGCTATAAAGCCATTTTTTCATCAGCAGTATAACAATTAGTCCCATTCTGGTAGAACCACGTGTTTTCCAAGTCCAAATCATTCAATTGATGACCAACAAAGTTTAAATCATGTCACGATATCGATTCCCATTGACCGAAGGTATTACTTCATGGGGTGCGCAACAAGAACTGCAATTTCAATTTTGCCGCCATTTTTCAGCTGTGAAAATTATAATATTTATAACGGACATACGTCATCCACATAACATAACATATAAATTAATCATGCAGCGGTACACGATTACATAACTTAATTTAACTTTAAAGTTGCAGTTCTTGTTGCGCCACCATATATTTATTAAATAAATAAAATAATTAAATTAATAGACTCTTAATATTTTCCAAGAAGTTTTGGTCCTTCATATTACGTTATCTATTATTATGATTAATCTATTGTATATCGTCCAATCATCCATTCTGCATATTTTATTTATTACTGTTTTAATAAAAAAATAAAAAATAACCGCTTCGCATTTAAAATCACCATTGTCTTATGACTTAACAAATGCTTCATCACGCAACTGTAATGGAAGGTTAAGGATGAAGAATAGCATTGACTTGAATATGAATTTATATCTGCATATTATAACTATTTTCCCTTTATTTATTTATATATAATATAAATTCTACATAAGATTAACACTTTTGCTGCATTGTAAAATCAATTTAAAACAACTACTCATTTGTACATATACCATCACGCCATCTCCCTATCTAAGGAATACGTTTTAAGATTCCCAGTAGGAATGCCTGAAATCGCTAATATGGAACATCTCAACATGTAATCTTGTCAATATGTCACCGTAACAACTTCATATCTTGTCAACTTGTTACGAGTATCATTCCAACATATAAACATCGCAACATATTATCATATTTTTTAACTGCTTATTGTATTTTTTTTACATTTTTTTTCATTTTAACTCCGTGCGAAGTACTGTATATGATTCGCTTTACAACCCAAAAGACCTGGAACCTATACCACCGTATTAGCGAGGTGTACCAGAATCACATTGAGTGCTGCTCCTTTGCATTCAAACCTATCTGATGAACATAAGATGACCATCTGTAACGCGCGTCACCGTATCACACATCTCGTGATCAACTATCGTTACCTCCATCACAACATGCTAATTTCGTTGCTCTGCATTATCTATTGTTATTGTGCTACTTCTGGACAGATTAGAATTCTAATAGGCATTAAACCACGTGGCTGACAACGTACATCCATGGCCTAGCCCTACATTCGATACTGAAAAAGAATTCCTAGTTGGTAAATAATAATTTATGATAAATAATTTTAATGAATTTTTCGATGACTGTGGAAAAAAAATCCCTGGTTGATAAACGATTGGCTTCAACAGAATATGAAAAAACAATCCCCGGTTGGTAAATAATTGACAGCAACATGATATAAAGTGGCGTTAGACTATTCGATTATGAATGGTAAAAAATAATCCCTGTTGGCAAACAATCGTACTCAACAAACTGTGAAGTGGCGTTGGACTATTCGATTACGGATGGTAAAAAATAATCCCTAGTTAGTAAACAATTGACATCAATAGGATAGACAGTGGCATTGAACTATTCGATTACCGATGGAAAAAAATAATACCTGGCTGGTAAATAATTGTACTCATCACCCTATGAAGTAAGTAGCTTTGGACAATTCGATTACCGATGGAGACAAATAATCTCTAGTTGGTAAGTAATTTTGGACAATTCGATTACCGATGGAGACAAATAATCTCTAGTTGGTAAGTAATTTTACTTAATAGACTGTGAGGTGACCTTGAACTATTCGATTACCGATTATTACAAAAAATTCCTGATTCAATAATCATTTCTTAGCAAGTTAAGCCTAAAATATTTCATTATTATCACAGTGAATCACTGATTACAAACAGCAAAAATCAGGCAATATCTATGATGGAAATATGCGGTCAGACTGATTAATCTTGGCATAATTTAATCCATAAATAATTTGTAATTTTAAAAAATAACACATCTAACACATTCGTAACCTTGGTCGTCAATTGCAGTTTTTCGAGTGAAAAGTATGAAATTTCCGTCAATTGCTTAGAAACATCCTCACATATTGAGAAGATTTGGACGTTTTATATCATGAATATCGAAAAGGGTTTCATTTATAACTTTGCCTTGATTCATTGATAATCCTTACATGTTTGTACAAAAAAAGGCAGATTTGTTGGTAAAAAGTAGTAAAATTCATTCCTACTAAAAAATATTGACGTCATATATCGAAATTTTGCAAAATTAGAAGTTTAGGACGAAGAACGAGGAAATACGTAGTACAAATAATAATTCTGTAGTGATTTTGTAAATATATTTCACATATTTGGTCGTCAATGGCAGTTTTTCGAGTGAAAAGTATGAAATTTCCGTCAATTGCTTAGAAACGTCCTCACATATTGAGAAGATTTGGACGTTTTATATCATGAATATCGAAAAGGGTTTCATTTATAACTTTGCCTTGATTCATTGATAATCCTTACATGTTTGTACAAAAAAAGGCAGATTTGTTGGTAAAAAGTAGTAAAATTCATTCCTACTAAAAAATATTGACGTCATATATCGAAATTTTGCAAAATTAGAAGTTTAGGACGAAAAACGAGGAAATACGTAGTACAAATAATCATTCTGTATTGATTTTGTACATATATTCGTATACCTTGGCCGTCAATGGCAGTTTTTCGAGTGAAAAGTATGAAATATCCGTCTATTGCTTAGAAACGTCCTCACATATTGAGCAGATTTGAACGTTTGATATCATGAATATCGAAAAGGGTTTCATTTATAATTTTGCCTTGATTCATTTATAATCCTTACATTTTTGTACGAAAGTGACAGATTTGTTGGTGAAAAGTAGTAAAAGTTATTCAAACTGAAAAATATTGACCCAAAATATCGAAATTTCGCAAAATTAGAGGTTTGGGACAAAAAATAAGGAAACACGTATGACAAATAATAATTCTGTAGTGATTTTGTACATATATACACAAACATAGCCGTCAATGGCAGTTTTTCGAGTGAAAAGTATGAAATTCCCCATATATCACTAAAAAACGTTCATACACATGGGCTGTTCGTATCTTTCATGGAGAAGTATTCCTACCCCAGAATGTGCTCCTTCTTCTTTCCTTTTGCCACTATAAATCAATATGTAGTTGGAGTACTTCGAGGTGCCTTGTCCCTTCTTTTTGGTTTCCGAGACTCCACAGATTTCATGGTTGTTTAGTTCCATTATTATCTCCTGATCTATTCTATTCCATGACGTGATATTCCAGCAGGCGATTCTTGTTTGATTATTTTTCCAATCTAACTTATTCCTAATTCTTGCCGAGGTCTTTCCGTTCCAATCTTCGTCCGAGGCTTTCTTAGCGGTTCTATGAGCCATTTAATTGTTTATGGATAGGTGGCTAACCTGGTCCATAACCCGTCCTCCTTTCTCATCCGGGCTTGGGACCGGCAACGGCGGAGAAGAAGAATTTTATCAATGCATTCATTTATGATGACTTTGTAGCGATGGTCGTTATCAATGTAGCATGTGTCCTATTAGGACGTGCTGATGATTTTGATATCGACATCGCTATATTCGTTTTAGTCGATTCTGCGTTCCTTCTCGTTCAGGGTCATCAATGTAGCGAAGTGCTTATCTTGATACGTCGTGATGATCTTGATTTGTATTTATTTTAAATATAAATACTCAGGAATGCGGATGCAAGCGAAAGTGAATAGCGGGCAAATAATAACAAGTCTTGACAGTTGAATGAACAATAATAATATTTATTTCTCGGCGCGTGGGTAATTTATACAAATGAGTGAACCAGTTCGCGATACATATTCTTTCTTACTATTAGATATTTATTTTCTGGAGACAGACAAATACTATTTGTGAGTAAACATTGTTGACGTTTTAGTATGTGACAATTTGTAAATAGTTAATCGGTCATTGACCCTGTATGTTTACAATTTTAACAATAAATTATGTTTAACAATTCACTTATTTATTTGGACAATTATTTATTTATTTAGGTAGGTATCCTACAACTTCATTTTACCTTTTTCCATAAATATAATTACCATAAGTTCAATTCATGCGAATCTTCAATATTTAAAAAAAATACTAATTGCCAATAGACACGATCCAACAATTGCACACAACTTTCCAAATAATAGGTACATTTTTGCAGAACACCTACTAATATTTTTTGTATAGTGCTAAACACACCATCACGCCGATTCTCTGTCGAGATAAGCTAAGAGGAGAGAGCGTCAGGCTTTTCTATCGCGAAACATATCTCGCCTATTCTTCATCAATACAATTTCTCATGCAACTACTACGATTTCTCTGACATTTTACATTGTCTTCTTTCAAAATATCATACACTTGATCCACCCACACTTTCCATGATCTTCTTCTACTCACATTTGCACTACGAGTATATATTTATTTTGTTAATATTTCTTCATTCATTCGTTTTACATGCCCAAACCTTATCAAGGTGCTTTTTTTTTTATTTTACTCAACACATCAGCTTTAAGTTCACATATATCCCTTAGTACTTCAAACTTAATTTTTGTTATATAACTGTGTTGATTTATGATGGATAATTAATGTTTTGATTCCTTGGCAAAGAAGTACGTATATTAAACCGTTAGTCCTATATCTGATATTACACAGCCAGTATCTGGTGACTTCAATACAATTAAACACGATACTTAGCACCGATACAAATAAATACAACAATGTATCTCTTTGAAATCATGGTTTAATATAATGAGAATGAACAAGATGGAAGTATCAGTCATATGTCGATTGCGGATGGACCACTGTGTCGTGGCTACTCACCTTTACAAAATGGGTAATGTGGTCTGGATGATAAAATTGTATTTTCGGTTGTCCTTCAAGTGACAGATTTGATTTACTAATTATCAAATTGTTGCCACGTCCAATAAATATTGCGCTTTTTTATTTCTTAGAAGAATTTTATCACTTTTAGATCGATTGTTATTTTTTTTTATTTAATCAGGCGAAGCTTTAAATTGTCTTAAATTGAATATTTTTTATTATTAATTTGACTTATCTATTTGCATTAGTGTATTTGATGCGATGGTACAAATTATTTTAGTGTTATTTATTTATTTATTTATTTAACACTTTTATTGCAATATAATCTGGCAGGCTTATTGCCAGGTGGCAATCTCTTCCAACCAACCAGACAAAAGTAAATGAAGCAAGTTACGTGGTCGCATAAATCATTCAAATGACTATCCATCCCCACGAAATCCATAAACATATACGCGATGACATGCTCACGAACCCCACAAAGACGGACAATCACCCGAACATTATTTTTCATATAAAGTGAGATATCATCAGTGTTAATAGTTTACTCAGAAATTAAAAAAACTGATGTGATGTAGAATTGTTGCTTGTATTTTAGAAAATGTTGATGCATTATCTTTTGTTTTAGTGATATGTAAAATATACTAAACTATTGTTTATTTTGTCACTAAATAAATAAATTAAAACCACGTCATCCATAGTTTTTAAAGTGTTTAGGAGGTCCATGAACCAGCGTTTGGGAGAGGTTAAACACCACAGAAGAATAGTAACAAACACACGTGCCTTCTCCACCTCCCCTTCCTCTTTACTTCTTCTGCTGCGGCGTCCCTCAAGGCCTCCCTCTCAAGACGCTCTGCAGCAAACACGTGTCGAAAGAAAGTGCAAGGTCACCTCTGAATACAAGAAGTGCACATCTCTCTGTCTTGCAAGTGCAAGGTGCCACAGGGCCGGTAAAAGTCATTGAAATTATCAGTTTTTTTTATGCATACTGTAAATTTTTTTTTAAGATTTGAGAAAGATTGTTGCAAAATTCAAAGATTGTTCAAAAAGGAAATGTAAATACGATTTATGGGTAAATAATCATATTCAACAGTGAATAAATATTTGTTTATCATATCGAGGGTATGTTGATATCTGTCAATAAAGTTCTGCGCTTTATGATAATTGTCTCCTGGGCATTTCGATGATTGCGCTGTTATGAGATATTTTTATAATTCACTGGTTTGCGACAGATAAGAGTGCGACTCAATAATTTGAAATCCAAGAGCAATCGCTGATAGTTGAGCGAGTGCAAAAAAAAATTCTGCAACACGTTTATTGCAAAGAGTATGGATTTTACCCATGGCTTTATCCCACATTTTTAATGTATATGCTTGGATATTACTTCTTAAGCATATGAAACAATCTACGTTCATGTTTTTTTTAAATAGGCAATCCACCCAAACAAGGATGATTTGCGTCATTAAATTCAAGTAATTATTCAATTATATGAGTCGATATTATAAAAAAAAATGTAAATGACAATTTAAAATTCTTCGAAGAAAAAAGGAACACAACATTCATTGTATGCGGCAAGATATGGATTTAAATACAACTGAAAAATACACTGTCCTTAGTTTCATCATCCAGACTACACTCGCAGCCGAGATTCTCCGCAATACCCATTATATAAAAGTGACTAGCCACCACGCAGTGACAGACATGGTTTCAAAGGGATATATTGTAGGATTCATTTATATCTAGATCCCTTATTTACACCAGTTATATCCCAGTTATACACCAGTCATATCTCAGTTACGCACATATACAAATTACCAACGAAAAAACAGCGAGCCCTTTGTTAATAAAAAAACTTTTGTTTAATATACCAGACAATTATTTACGCCATCATGAATGAATATTGTTTTTTGGTGCTATGTTTACGAATTGAGCTGTCAAGAGCATCACTACTTGCATCATTACTTGCATAATTACTTGCATCACTACTTGCATCACTGCTTGCATCACTACTTGCATCATTACTTGCATCCATACTTGCATCACTACTTACATTCATTCTTGATCACTACTTGCATCAGTATTCCATATTTTCTTTAATGGGTATGACGATCTCCGTGGTCTAGTTCGTAAGACGCCTGTCTCCCAGCCCGGAGGTTGCGGTTTCAAATCCTACTTGAATCAAGATATTTTTTAAATGATTTTCGTCAGGTGTTCAATTAAGGCCTCTTTAACATCTTTTTGTTGGTTGAAAGAGATTGCCACATGGCAATAATTTCTCCAGGTTGGATTGTATACAACGAAAGTCTAATACAATACAATATACTTTTTATTACTCCTTACGCGTCGTATTATATTGGGTGTTAACATAAGTTGTGTCTTTTTTTTTTTTCAATTTAAAAATGAGCATCAAACGTACAACAAAATGGTAAATGTTATATGTCATTCGAAAGAAAATTTTCTGCTCTACAAGATATTGTGTTTGCTTTTACGTTGCATATATTATTTTATTTGATTACAAGCCTTCAAAATGGAATGGCAAGTAGACGAAAGTGAGCATTTTCGACACCTCCTTCTGTTCGCGTTCAATCGAGAGAATAAAGCTGCAAAAGCTGCTCGCGATATTTGCGAAGTGTGCGGTGAAGATGCTATGAATGAAAGGACAGCTGAATGACGTATAATATTTACCATTTTGTTTTACTTTTGGTGCTCATTTTTAAATTGGAAAAAAACGGACACAACTTATGTTAACACCCAATATTAAACGCGGATGTGGAAAAAGATTTAGTAAACGTGGACGTGGAGAAAGAAAAATATATGACGGAACAATGTATGACAGAATGGTGAGTGAAGTGACTAGGGATGAGTGTGCACTTAAGAATGATATGTTGAGTAAGATGAAGAATAGCATGCTTAGATGGTTTGGGCATGTGGAACAAATGAAATAAAAAGGACTAACAAAATAAATGTATAGTGTAAATGTGAAAGGAAGGCGTGGTAGAGGAAGACCAAGGAAAGTATGGTTGGATCAAGTGAATGATATTTTGAAAGTAGGACACGTAGAAAGTCAGATAGGAGGAGTTGAATGAGAAGTGGAAGAAGCGAAGGATGTGTATTTTATGAGTACAACTACAATATTAAAAATTGTTAGTTTATGATCGCTGTGATATCAATACAATCTAGATTACAACCAGCATAAGAAGTCTTAAAATAAAACTCTTTACACCTTATCATACAACTTCTACGACTTCCTCTTACTTTTCCTTCTTTTCAACCATAATTCACTTGATCCAACCACATTTTCCTTTCTCTTCCTCTCACACATTTGCAGTACTTAGTTTTGTACTGCAAATGTGTGAGAGGAATCACTTTATCCCATATTCTGTTTTATAAAATATATTTATTATTATTCTAAATCATGAGCTGCAAAAAAAGAACTGAATAAAGTATAGATCTGTAAAGGGAACAATACTTTTAAAAAAACCTCTTAAGACGTCCCTGAGTCTTTGGCACCCACCATTCGAAAGGTCTTCAGGAACTAACAACGACACGGACCCAGAGTCCCCAACCAGAGCGTGGAGTGTAAAGCCCAGATGCTTTGGTAGTAAGGCCGTCGCCCTGCTCTTAGCGGAACTGCTACGGGTCATCGAACTGGATGACTGCATCTTAGAACCATCTAGATAAGATTTTAGACCTTGTTGGGAAAAAAGATGCTGGGAAAGTAATTCATTGGAATATAGTATGTACTTGAAAATTGGAGCAAATATTGTTGGGCATGGTGTTCTGGTTATGGTGAATGCAGAATGTAAATGGTCCAGCTGAGTGTTTTAATATTTTTGAGAAATATTTGAAATTTGTGATTAAGGAATTAGACCACTTTGCGAGCAGTTTCCATAAAAATGAGTAATTTTTGATCCAGTTATGCCATTTTTTTTATCAAGTTATGCCATTTTTTATCAAGTTATGCCAATTTTTTATCCAGTTATGTCATTCTTGAATAAGTTACACCATTTTTGATCAAGTTATGCCATTTTTATCCAGTTATGTCATTTTTGATCCAATGTTGGCATTTTGATCCAGTTATGCCATTTTTGATCCAGATATGGCATTTTGATCTAGTTTTGCCATTTTTGATCCAGTTTTGCCATTTTTGATCCAGTTAAACGTGCCAGATTGTATTTGCAATGAAGTGTTAAATAAATAAATAAATGTTTTGTTCCATAGTGAAATGGTTGCAACTAATTATTTGTATAACTCTTGCATAACAAGACCGATTGGGTAATGAATATAGACATAGTATGGATTTTCAAATGAATGACTTTGACAGGAGTAAAGAGAAAAAGTTGTTCTTGCCGGGATAGATTGATTGAATTGTATGGATTTGCTTTCGTTGCATTGTTCGACTTGTACCGTCTTTTCCTATCGATAACAGTACTTACACGTCTATATTAAGTGTTATATGTTGTTGTTTTTATCTTTGTATCACAAAGGTCATTTGACCGTTGATATAAATAATGAAAAAGATGAAGGAATATTTTGTAGTTGAAATATCTACATAATATTTTCAGATTTTAAAATGTCTACCATATGTGTTTTTTGATGTACATAAAGAGTTGTATCCTTTCATTTTTACAAAATTATTTCTTGATATTTTTTTTCTTAATGAGGTATTCTCATTTGGATTTTTTTTTAAATCAATTTTTTTTTCATTTAAATTTTTTATAATTCTTTCTGAGTCGTTTTCAGTAAGAAATTTTCAAAAATCTTCAAAATTCGAAAAGCTATGAGGGTTTATAGTCGAGCGCGCCGGTCGAAAAATGATCAGGGCTTCGCAGATTTCGGGCCGTCTATTGTTATGGAAGCAGCCTTATTTTCCAAGAATTCTCGTCCAATAGGGTTCTTGGAATGATAAATTGATATTTAGTTTGTTGGGATTTTTGAACAAGTTTATATGGCCCTGGAATTACTGATTAACAGTAAGTTGAAAATATATGTTATAATTCGTGTAAAAATCGCACTTGAAACTTTAAACGCGTTTCCTGAAAAATAACTTTTTTTTAAATATTCCCCATAATAACTCAAAAACTGATTTACCGATTTTAATGAATAAGTACTTATTTTCTTTATTATACCTCTTTCTATCGCCGGTACCAGAATTATTTCAATCGATTCATTTTTTCGATTTTTTTCACTCCTCTAAAGACAAAAAAATTTAAAAAAAATCGATTTTTAATTTCAATAAGCCGCCATTTTTTTTATTATTCTGGTACCGGCTATAGCCACATGTTTTCTGAGTAAAATACTTTTTTTTTTTAATTTTTAGACGAGTACAACAGCCACAATCACGGGCATAATGGGTCCCCTCCATGTACGGGCGGCCTTGCTTCCGACTTAATAACAACAAAAACATATTTTTTTTAATATAAAATTTTATGAAAATGTTCTTAAAAGATAAATAAATATGTCTAAAAAACAAAAATTTAAAAAAATTATTCGTTCACTGAAAAAAAAACTTAAAAATCGTCGATTTTTGGCCCATGAAATGAGAATACCCCCTTAACCAAGGTTTGATTCATACTATTGTGAAGATGTTTTATTTAAGTAAAGGTTATTTTTTATCTGTAAAGAAGAAAGAAGTGTCCATAGAAATGTGTTTAAGTATTAAAGTAACTCCATAGAAATGTGTTTAAGTATAAAAGTGTCTCCATAGAAATGTGTTGTATAAAAGTGTCTCCATAGAAATGTGGTAAAGTTTAAAAGTGTCTCCATAGAAATGTGTTAAAGTTTAATTGTAAAAAAAAAACACAATAAGCAGTTCAAAAACATGTTGCGATGTTAACATGTTGGTATGATAACAAGTTGATAAGATATGAAGTTGACAACCTGACAAGTTGGCATTTTGATGCGGTGACATATTGACAAGATGACATGTTAACACGTTGAAATAAATCACAAAAATAGTAAAAAAAACACAATAATCAATTAAAAGCAGTTCAAAGATTTTCTTCAAAACTCCTCGGAATATAAGCGGGATCCCATTTCAAGGCTCGGATATTCGGAAGTGCCTTTTCAGGCACTCCGTATAGATCATCAAACTAACTCCAAAAATATCAGAGTTTGCAGCTTATTCATTTCCGATCCTGTGCAGTCTATGTCCTGTAGCCTAGTGATTCTTGTCGGAACTCGGATGCCAATCAATTCCAAGAGTTTTGGACAATCGATTATTCCATTCACTACTTTGAAAAGTATAACCAAGTCCGCAAATTTTCGCCGATCAGAGAGACTTATCAAATTCAGGTTAAATAACACCAAATTACAATCTATAGGTATAATACATCGATCAATAAGGCTCGAGGCTGACTACTAAAACAATATTTGTTTGCCAAAATTATTCTTTATTCATCAACATAGTCTCCTTCAAGAGCGATACATTCATTCCGACGCTTTCCTTACTTTTCTATGCCAGCCGTGTACGAGTAGAACGATTTATCTTTGGTTTAAAAATAGGCGTTAGTTTCGGCAATCACTTCTTCATTGGAGCCAAATCTCTTTCCCTGGAGCATCTTTTTGAGGTCTGCGAACAGCCAATAGTTGCTGGGGGGGCAAATCTGGAGAATACGGTGGGTGCGGAAGCAATTCGAAGTTCAACTCATCAATTTGGCCATCGTTACCATCGACTTGTGACACGGTGCATTGTCCTGATGAAAGAGAACTTTTTCTTCTTCATATGGGGCCGTTTTTTTGCAATTTCTGTCTTCAAACGCTCCAATAACACTATGTAATATTCGCTATTTATGGTTTTTTCCTTTTCAAGGTGATCAATGAATATTATACCATGCGCATCCCAAAATACGGAGGCCATAACCTTCCCGGCCGACTGTTGAGTTTTTGGTCGCTTCGGACGACTTTCACCAGCTGCTCTCCACTCAGCTGACTGCCGATTTGATTCCAGAGTATAGTGGTGGATCCAAGTTTCATCCATTATCACATACCGATGCAAAAACTCCTGTTTATTTCGCGTAAACAGTGCCAAACACCGCTCTGAATCATCGATGCTTTGTTGTTTCTGTTCCATTGTGAGCAAACGCGGCACCCATTTCGAAAAAAGCTTTTTCATGACCAAATGTTCATGCAAAATAGTGTAACTACTACCAAATGATATCTTCAGGATGTCAGCTATCTTACACAACTTTACTTTGCGTTTTTTCATCACGATTTTGAGGGTTTTTTTTGTTTTCTGGTGTAACAGCCTCATTTGGACGACCAGAGCGTTCAGCATCATTTGTGTCTGTACGACCGCGTTTGAAATCAGCATACCACCGACAAATGGTTGTTTTCGACGGAGTAGAGCCCGAATAAAACTTTTCAAGCTATCGCTGAGTTTGAATGGTATTTTTTACCATTAAAAAACAATGTTTTATCAACACACGAAATTCGGTTTTTTACATTGTTTTGAAAATAGCAAAAGTAGCGTCACTAAAACCACTGTAACTCAACGTCGGAATGTCATGAAAGTTTGACACGTAACTTCTAAAGGTTGGTACTAACTGAGAATTGAATGGATTTGTTATTAGAGGCGCCATCTGTTGGTTAGTCTCGGGACTTATTGATCGATTGTTACAATTCATATTCAGACCTATTTTAAAATTTACGTGGCTCAAAAATCTATGCTGGATTGTGTCCAGTGCACTGGAATGGATTATGTCATATAATGGGGAGTCCATATACTAGAATTGTATTCTTATTGATTAATTAAGTGATTCACAATAATTCTATGATAGTTAAATTAGTTTGATTATATAAATTATGCACCTGTCAAGTATATATTGTCTTAATAAAAACACAATAAAAACAATAATCAGCGATCTTAGAAAATAACTTTGTTCAATACACTGACTTGACCTCGTGTAAGAATTGTCAAAACCTTGTCTCGGCCAATGAACTGTTCGTGTGGACAAATATTTTTTTTCATCAATGGACCAATATTTTACTTCATACTCATTCACATATTTTGCTTATATGTGTGGCGTCTATTTGATAGATGTTGACAACCTCCTTGGCCTAGTTGGTAAGACACCTGACTTCCAACACAGGGGTTGTGGATTCTACTCCAGTTGGTCTATTTACATATTTTGCTTATATGTGTGGCGTCTATTTGATAGATGTTGACAACCTCCTTGGCCTAGTTGGTAAGACACCTGACTTCCAACACAGGGGTTGTGGATTCTACTCCAGTTGGAACCAAGATGTTTTAAAACAGAATTCTAAACAGGTTTTCACTTAACGCTTTCTTAACATCATATTTATTTCTACATCAATACACTTTAACGATTTCTTTAACTTTTTACGTTTTCTTCTTTCAAAATATCATACTTAATCCAACCACACTTTCCTTAATCTTCTTCTACCGCGCCTCCTACTCACATTCGCACTGTACATTTATTTTATTTGCTTTTCTTCATTCATTCGTTCTACATGTCCAAAACATCTCAGGGTTATGTATTATATTTTACTCAACACATCAGCTTTAAGTTCACATGTATCCCTTAGTACTTCAATCTTTATTTTTGTTATATAATTGTGTTGATTTATGATGCGTAATGAATGTGTTGATTCCTTGGCAATGAAGCATATTTAACCATTTGTCCTCTATCTGATATAACACTATAGTTCGGAAATTCTAGGATGAGTCCTGTGACAGCTCACAAATTGGCCCCAATACAACCTTATGTAATGTATTTACCTAAATAACTTGCAATTTATTAGATTTAAGGCTTATATTAAATTTGATAAAATAATTCATCCTCAGTGAGATACAGGCAAAAGCCTAGTTTACTGGGGATACGACAAATGAAAGGCAACAAACCCAGATCCATTAAAATTGTATGTCCAAATCAAATTACCTGTTGTTTTTTCGCAAATTGTGTATATTTCTTGTCATGTGTAATAATAAATAAATAAAATAAAATAATTAAAATTACTGAACATCGTTACAAGGTTGTATTGGGGAAAATTTGTGAGCTGTCACAGGACTCATCTTAGAATTTCCGAACTATAGTAACTGATGACTTCAATGCAATTAAACACGATACTTAGCACCGATATAAATAAATCCAGCAATCTATCCCTTTAAAATCATGGTTTAATATTTATTATATTGAGAATGAACAAGATGGAAGTGTCTGTCATGTGTCGATTGCGGATGAACCACTGTGTCGTGGTTAATCACCTTTACAGAATGAGTAATGTGATCTGGATGATAACACAATATTTTCGATTGTCCTTTAAGTGACAGATTCGATTTACTAATTACCAAATCTTTACCACGTCCAACGAATATTGCATATTTTTCTTTTTTCGAAGAACTTCATCACTTTTAGATCGATTGATATATTTTTTTTAGATATTAACGACCTCCGTGGCCTAGTTGATAAGACGCCTGACTTCCAGTCCAACTGTTACAAATTCAATTTTCTGATAGAACCTGGATGTTTAAAAAAAAGGGTTCTAGTCTTGTTTTCACTTAGAACCTTTTTATCGTATTTTGGTTGCTTGGAAAATATTTCCAGATGGCAATAAACCCGCCAGGTTGTATTGTATACAACGAAAGTGTTAACAATATATTACAATAGATAGATAGGTATTCCCTTGTGATCGAGTATGATTTTCTGGTTGGTTGAGAGAGATTGCTATTGTTTGTTCTACAATGATGTGTTAAATAAATAAATAAAACAAGTAAATAAATTGTCTGTTATCCTACGGAGGACGATGTTTATTGTGTGCAAGTTTTTGCACTTAAGCAAGTCTTGACAATTCAAACCCTTCGAAATTTTAATTTCTTTCTATTGCCATCGTGGCATATGATAAATTATCAGAATAAATAATAAATAAAAGAAACGAAGATGTCTTTCATTAAAGGTTTGCGTGCAAGATGGTAATAATTCACACGGTATTGAACTAAATACAGAGGTTTTTACATTGCGAAAATAACCATTAACAACGATCATACTTCCCTGATTGAGAAAACTATTCACCTTCGGAAAAGACATCACTTGGATCTTTCTAGGTCATGGAAAACTCTCTGGAAGGTCATGGAAGGAAATTATAAAGAGCAATTAAGGGTTTCATCAAATAATAATAAATTTTTCAATGACGTTAACGTCACGCTCCTTACACCACGCGAGAAAATAGATTTGAGATATTTTAATAAATGATCCAATCACACTTTTCTTGGGTTTCCTCTACTACACATACTTCCCTCATTTGCATGTTTTGTAACTCTTTCTTCAACTATTCATCCCACGTTCCCAAACCATCTCAAAGTGCTCTTCTCATGTTACTCAATACATCAACCTGAAGTTTTTTTAACACTGCGAGCTTATTTCCATGTGGCCTTCTCTTCCGACCAACCAGAAAAATGTTTTGATGGGCCCTAAGTGAAAACATGGAATCCCATTTTTTTTTTAATCTGGGTTCCATCGGGGATCGACCCCACAACCTCCGGATCGGCAGACAAGCGTCTTACCACCAAGCCACGGAAGTTGTCATTCACATTCATCTCTTATCACTTCATTTCGTATTTAGTCATACATAATAATCCCACGTATGCCTCTCTCAGTGCAAGCATTTCTACAGCATTTATTCAACTCCTTTCAGTCTTTTTCCATGTCCATGGTTCACTCCCATACATCAAAGACAACCTCCGTGCCCTGGTGGTAAGACACTTGTCTGCCGATCTGGAAATTGCGGGTTCGATCCCCGCTGAAACCCAGATTTTTTTAAAAATGTATTTCCAGTCTAGTTTTCACTTAGGACCCATTAAAACATCTTTCTGGTTGGTTGGAAGAGATTGCCACGTGAAAAAAGCTCGCCAGGTTAAAAAAAATGATGTTGAAATACTGCTGAGGACTATCATCTTAGCAGATTTTGATGCTGTCTGGTTCGAGTGCAGGCATTTATTCGGCTTTTGTTAGTTTTTTTCCATGACTTAAATGTTCTTTACAAACCATAGCAACATTAACTGAAGAAAATATATAAAACCAATAACTTCTAAAAATCATATCAAAAATGTTATTTAATATAATAACACTGAAACCAAAAAAATAGTCAAATACCAGATTAATTGAACTACAGGACTAAATGAAAATGGAGTAACTAGTCTCCCAGTCAAGACGTATGTTAAGATTAAGATACCGAAAAAATAATCAAATACCAGATTAATTGAACTACAGGACTAAATGAAAATGGAGTAACTAGTCTCCCAGTCAAGGCGTATGTTAAGATTAAGAAGATACCGAAAAAGAACCCTCCTGAGCTCAACAACATCAACATTAAAAATATCCACTAAAGCTCGACAACTTATGTCGCTTAGTTGGTAAGACACTTGTTTTCCTATCAGGGAGTCGTGGGCTCGATTCCCATTAGAACCTAGTTTTTGTAAAAAAGGTTCTAGACTTGTTTTCACTTACGGGTTCATTGAAATCTTTGTGATTGACTTGAAAAGAAGGCCACATGACAGTAAGCATTCTTTTTGTTTACAGCTGTAATGTATACAACAAAAGCGTCTCATACTAAGAAGACCCTCACTACGCCACTGAGCAGCTGTTAAAAGTAGTATTGCGTCTTTTACTCGGTCGGTCCAGAGTATCGGATATCTTCCTCTTGAGTATTGAAAATAGTAATGCATAGTCGAATGATCTATGTCCCATGGATCGTAAGACGTTCCAGCGTATCTACGTCCAAGAATTAGAGATCACTGAAAATTGCAAGAAAGAATACCAATATAGTAATCGTGAGAATCTGGTGATCATGGTGACAATTGAGGCAAAACGAGCTAGAAAAAAATGCCCTAAAAGGTATTTGAACTAAATAAATAAGTCTACAGGATCCTCTTCTAACGCTGCATTCAACATGACTCAGGACCGGAATGGATATAGACAGGTGATGCACCAAGATCCATACATTTGAAAACCACGACAGTTAGCATTGAACACGCAATAAAGGGGAAGAAAAATGCAAATAATCCTGCAACAAATATCATACCATCATAAACAAACAACAAAATAACACAGTAATGCGCCTGGATTTATGCAAATTACATTACGTACGTGTAGTCAATTTTGCATACATGCAGAATATTTTGGTGGAAATATACGAGTCATATACAATTATTATTATTATTATTATTATTACACATGACAAGAAATATACACAATTTGAGAAAAAACAACAGGTAATTTGATTTGGACATATAATTTTAATGGATCTGGGTTTGTTGCCTTTCATTTGTCGTATCCCCAGTAAACTAGGCTTTTGCCTGTATCTCACTGAGGATATTTAGCATGAAAAAATAAATCGATACTTCTTTCCGATTTTTGATAACACAAAAAACCCCGTTGCACGCTCTCATCAACCTGACAAACAGTGACACTCAACTACAACTGGAAACATCTTGCGAAACTCAACTCCTCACACATTATCACTCCAGAAAGACCAAAAATATTCATCCCACAATATACCGCACACAATCATAAGAATAAAAATCAAAACAAAAAAAAAGAAGAAAAAAAGAAAAACACACAGAAACACAAATACAAAAACAACCAAAATTAAAACAACAAGAAGAGACCCACACTCACGAGCTCACATAAATCCTTTCCATTCGTCATTCATCCTGACAATACATACACACAATAAATCGCTTTTACCTATTGGGATAGGCAGAAAGGACAGAATGTCAACTTTTCATATCGCAACATACTTCTTTCGCCTCCTTAACATCAATATATTTTCTTGTACAGTTCCTTCTGTTCGTTCTACTCCTTACTTTTTCCTTCAAAATTTTATTCACTTGGTCCAACTTTTCTTTTCTAAGTCGTCAACTACCACGACTCTCACACACACTTATACGGCATTAAGTTTGTTTAGTGAATCTTTCGTCGAACAATCATTCAACACACCCAACCTACCTAGCATGCTCTTTTTAACTTTTATTAACAGTTTTTAGTTCGCGTTCTTCCTTAATATTTACATTTCTTATACTATCGTATAGGATTCGGTAAAAGTTCATTTAAGACTTAGTTTCAATATAATTCATTAGACTTTATTATTTGTTTTTTTTTTATATTAGATTCAAAAACGATATCAGGTAAATGTGAGCTATTATGTTGCTCGCAAGAGTACGCTCTTTTCACGAACATTTCCATTTCCTTTCTTAATGTTTCCAATGATATCACACCAATATCCGCTCGAATATTCACTTTCAACTGCTCTAAATTTTCTGTCTTGTTAGCATACATTTTTTTCTTTAGAGACCTCTACAGGAAGAGTTCTGATGTGTTTAAATCTGGCGAACGAGGGGGCCATCTTATACATCCGTCTTTCGATATCAATTGATTCGTAAAGTGTTGCTTTAAAATGTTCATTGTTTTTCTCGCTGTATGAACTGTTGCATCATCCTGTTACAATAAGATATTGTTGACAACTTCTTCCATTAGCTGTTGCATTAAAAAAATCTGAAGCGTTCCTCATTGATTGTTCGAGTCACCATCACCAACCTCGAAGAAGTAAGGCCCATAGATCGTTGCGGCCGTAATGCCACACCAAACATTTAGTTACTCGAGCGGAGTACAGAATTTTTTTTATGAAGCTACTGGAGGTTTTATCTCCCCTTAAACCTACAGTTAAATAATGTAAAAACAATACCAAAATAATAAACTCTTATTTTTAACTTTTTTTTTCTTTATTACATTACACTCATACTATAAGTAATATCAAAATTAAGTCTAAAAAACTTTTCCCGCACCCTATATATCAATACTTCATATATTATAATCAGTGCACATATTTACTCGATAGCTTTCGTTCATTTTCCACGTCCACGTTTCCTTTCCATTCATCAATTTTGGTACTAATCGTTATCGTTGCTGGGCCTTGTAGTCGTAGATCCCCTCGCCATTCCAACTTCAATTGGAAAGCAAGGCTGTGCCGTGGAGTTTTGTTCTCTTTTTTTCTTTTTCTCCTCTTGTGAGTGAGTAAACCGTTACACACCAGCAAACTCGCCGGCCACACCGTTGTACAAGATCTGATGGCACACCTGAAGTGAGATGATCAGAGCATACTGACATGTTTTTTTCAACTTTTGTATTTTTGATGTAATTGGGCTAAGCCTGTATTGAGAAAATAAATAAATAACAGTGTATATAGACTTCAACGACATTTTAGATGCATTTGCGGAGAAGAAAGCAAGACGTAAACTGTACTGCCCTCATGATCAAAAACGCAGCTAATGGCAAAAGTTAAGTTTTGAGAAAACTGCACTTTTATGTCTTTCATTGCTGCTTAAAAATGTCATGATTCATTAACAAAAAAACAGTAAAATGTGATTCATAAGCAAAACATCAGCAAACGCATAGGCACTTGCTGTCTTTTTGCTTATGAATCTCATTTTATTGTTTTTTTGCTTAGAAAAACCTAGTATTTTGTAAAATTAAAAAAGACATTGTGTCAATTTTTGTGTTGAAATAAATGGTTTCCTGTATTTTTTTATGGATTATGGTTGAGAATTTGATGTGGAATATTGCCTCATACTTAGTTAAATTTCTGATTTTTTCCTGTTAGCTGCGTTTTTGCTTATTATGGCAGTATGGTGGTTTGTTCAACATCATCTTCCGAAATGAAACATCATTCATTTTTTTAAATTAAGCATTGGGAGAGAGGAGTTTCGCAAGTTGAAAACTGCCCAAGGGCGCCATCTATACAAATAAGGTACTTTTACCATTTCTCTCAAACAAATTGCATCATTCTATTGTAAATATTTAATTTAACGTCAATAATAAATAACTAAATAATACAATTACTAATTAATAATTTATAAGTATTTTTAGATGACTTGGTTAAGCACGGTTTCCCTATCATTGTGATCATCTCGAGAGCGTCTCATAATTAATTAAACAAGAGTTGGTTGAGGGACACCAATGTCGCTAACAAGTGCAGACATCCACCCAAGATAGGATGATTTGTGCCATCAAATTCAAGTAATTATTCAATTATATGAGTTAATATAACAAAAGAAATTTTCAAAATAATGACAAATCTAGACAATTTAAAGTTTCAACTGATTGACATTCAAAAAAGGAACAATCGATCTATAAGTGGAAAAGTTACACGAAGAAAGAAGAAACGCAACATTCATTGAACGCGGTAAAGATATGGTTTCATCATCCACGCCACATTCACAGACGGGGTTCTCCCTAATACCCCTTCTGTAAAGATGACTAGCTACCACGCAGTAGCTTGTCCGCAAACGACACATGATATACACTTGTATCTTGTATATTCTTATTATATTAAACCATGGTTTCAAAGGGATAGATTGTTGGATTGATTTATATCTAGAGCATTTTGATTGATTGATTTATATATACACTAGTCAAAACCAAGCTAACATGTATATAATGAAGCGATAAGATTTGAATCTTCTTCTTCTTACAGCTTCGTCAACATGATTATGTCCGTAGCAAAAACTAAGTGTATGAAATTCTCCAAAGACCCACTAGAGTGGAGAATTTCAGTACGTGACGAGCCAATTGAACAAGCAACCCAGTTCAGATATCTTGGCAGTGAACTGCTCAGCTCTCATGACCTCCCCAGAGAAGTAAGGCCTCAGGTAGATAAAGCTGCAGTTGTGACGGGCTGCCTGAGAGATATCATATGGAGGAATAAAGATATGAGAACGGATTTATAAGACCTGTGTGCGACCTATCCTCACATATGGCATCGAAGTGAGGGTGGACACTGTCAGGAAAAAAGTATGCTAAGGACAACGGAAATTAGAACTCTACGTCCTATTGCTGGGAAGACTTTGCGTGATCGTGTAAGAAACATCACAATCCGAGAAGTCTGTGAGGTCCAAGATGTGGTCAGATGAGGACGACAGCATCGATGATGCTGGTGCCAACATGCACAGAGAATGAATTCCATACATAGCTTTGCATGGGGTACCGGATGGACGGTGTCCACCAGGGAGACCCCCGAAACGATGGAGAGATAGCTGGAACTCAGCATCACAGGAGGACAATCCTGCAGTAACAGACTCTTGAGTCTATAGAAAGTTTAAGAAGAAGAAGTCCACTAGTCATAAATAAATACCTGTTTTAAGGCAGACCATAATTATACGTGATTCTAAATATTTGCATATAAATTGTAGTTCATGCTTGTTGAAAATATTATTGTAAATATTTATTTTATCTGTATGTATCTATTTCCAAATATTTTAAGGCTAGTAAAATATTAATTAGTTCATTTGTTATTTATTAGGTAGATTTTAATAGAAAAACCACCTATTGCAGAAGGTCTTATATCGCAACTTCCGGATAATTTCAATACATTTCCTTCAATCATGGCAGGAGACTACGAATCTACCCTCCGTTCTTCTTCTTCTTGAATAATAGGCGTGAACTCCTATATATAAGGAGTACACGCCAGTGTCAAGTGATGTCCACTTCATAGTTCTATTCACTCGGTTGGATGTCCGTGGTTGATATTTTGCTAGCCTCCGTTAAAACAATATCTATGGTATATATTTATTTTATTGCCAGTATACAATGAAATATTAGGTCCTTACATATGAAATTGGCGTTTTGTTTGGGAGGAACATAAAGTTGATTTTTTTTTAATATATTATAATATATTTATTTAATCAAAGCATGTACCATTGCTATCTATGCACTTTTGCCATCTCATAGGTAGTTCATCGATCCCTTTACTAAAAAAACCATTCGGACGGGAATCAATAAAATCTTTGAAGTCGGTTTGGACTGCCCCATCGGAGTTGAATTTTTTCCCTTGCAAGAAGTTATCCAAATTTCGAAAAAAATAGTAATCTGTTGGGGCAAGGTCCGGAGAGTACGGTGGATGTCTTAGACATTCCAATTGAAGCTCTTCTAATTTGGTAGCCGTCTGTTGTGCAGTGTGTGGTCTAGCGTTATCATGAAGCAGCAGTGGCCTAGAGCGATTAACCAGCCTCGGTTGTTTAGCAGCTAGCTTTTCCATCATGGTTTGCAGTTGCTGACAATAGACATCTGCCGTAATCGTCTGGCCAGATTTAAGAAAGCTGTAGTGAACGACACCAGCACTAGTCCACCAAACGCTCACAAGTAACTTTTTTGGAGTCAATTTTCGCTTGGGGCATGGTTTGGCTGGTTCGGCAGGGTTCAGCCATTGCGATGAGCGCTTCCGATTATCATACAGGATCCACTTTTCATCACAGGTAATGATTCGATTCAAAATCCCTTCATTATTGTGCCGGTTGAGTAATGCAACGCAGCAGTCAACGCGCGTTTGTTGATTTGCTTCACTCAATTCGTGAGGTACCCACCTTTCAAGCTTTTTCACCTTCCCAATTTGTTTCAAGTGGATTAAAACAGTTTTATCACTAACACCGCAGCCTGCAGCTAACTCGGACGTGGTTTGCGATGGATCCGCTTCCACAATAGCCTTCAATTCTTCATTATCAACTTTGGTCTCCGGCCGTCCACGGGGCTTTTTCTGCAGGTCGAAATTTCCAGAACGAAAACGTTGGAACCAAAAACGCACTGTGTTTTCTTTTGCGGCACCGTCGCCATACACATCATTAATCATTCGAGCCGTTTCTGCAGCACTGGTGCCACGGTGGAACTCGTACTCGTAAATAACGCGATATTTCAAGTTTTCCATTTTGTAAACTGAGTGACGCAAAGAAAAAAAACAATTGAGGAAAAAACAAATGAATTATAATTTTCGAAACACAAATACTTGAGTAAATAGCTGTATAAATTTGAATTTGGAATTCCTAACTATAGAGAAGATATTTGAGATCAAAGTTGCCAGTACGGCAAAACGCCAATTTCATATGTAAGGACCTAATATTTTCAATAGAATGATATAATCTGTTCGAGAAAAATGTTCGAGTACCTACAGGGTATCATAAAACAGGAAATATACTTTCCTTTCACACACAGATGAAATTTACCTGATTCTTGCGGCCGGTGTCGTAAGGGATTTACAATGTTTTTTTCGGGAATAGATCTCAAAAACTTTGAAAAAAATTTATTTAAATGAAACATTGGGATCTCATCATCATCTTCATCACTAGTATGGTAACATATTTTTAATAAATATTGAAGAGGTTTTCTAGAAATGAAAATCACATGCTTAATGCTTGTACGAAAAAATAAATTGAAACAGGTACTAAAAATAATACATGTAAAAAAATTGTCAGTAATCGAACCGAGAATTTGGAGCACATGGCAGATGCAATAACTACTAGGCCACTAGTGTTTACATTACATGTTATATAATAATCCTGACAGTTTTAAACTAGCATATAATATTAGTTAGAAGGAAAAAGTACATCTGGAAAACAGACTTTTTTATTTTATTTTTGTACATACGAAGGCACACAACTTATTGTCATGGGCTAACAAGAAGTGAAAAAAACTTGTTAAATCTAAAAATAGATGTCGCCCTAATAGCACATGTCGCTAATAATGAAGATAGTTCTGAGTTTTATTAACAGATATTGCACTATTAAACAACTGAGTCATTTCTAAGGAAACTGGATAATTTCTAAGCAAACTGGATTGTTGGATCAAAAATTAATCAACTAGCATAGTTTCCCAAACTTTTTCACCCCGTAGACCACTTGACGATTTTTTTGTTTTCCGTAGACCCCCTGCCTGCCTAATATTGAATTTTCTTAAACTTATTAACTTCAAATGTGTTTTTGACAGCTGACACAGTGCTGTTCATCTTGATAAGGTTTTTTGTACAATAGAGTGAACAATTGTAAAAAAAGAAAAACATGTACAATTTTCATTCATACCTTTATTGAAAATACACAAAATGCAAATAAATATTTGGCTTTGGAACTAAACAAATCAAAACCAAGTAAAATTCTTACATAAAATTAATACACAAATAATACTGTTCATGAGAGGGATGAACCTGATGCTCTGATAGCAATGGTTCAATATTTGGCTTCAAATTAGTGAGGTATAGTCTTAAATCTCCACGTTCAGTGATTTGCATTTGATTTCTTTTTATAAGTATTTTCTATGTCTAGTTATATTTAATATTATGTACACACAATCTGTGTTAGGTGTAATAAGACATTTACGGAACGCCTAAATATTGATCTGCTTAAATGGGATCGCTCACGTGGACCCCCATTTACATCTCGTGCACCCCCAATTTCTTTTCTCGCTGACATAGACCCCCTGCAAGTCGAAATCGACCCTTGGGGGTCCATATAGACCACTTTGGGAATCTTTTGAACTAGACCAAAGATGAATATTTTCTAAGGAAAATTATTTACCACTTTTCTAGTAAAAGTTAGTTGTTACTTGTTTTTGCAGAAATATTTTGAGTTGTACATTTTTTATTTACTATCCACAATACTAGATTTATGATTTTAATAGTTTTAATGGAAAGACGAATGGGAGAGTATAAATACATAATAACCAAGGTTAAATTTACATTGTGCGCGTGTTCACATGCACACAATTTGCCTACATAGTGGACACAAAGACTGTAAACAAATTTTAACAAGACACTAACCAAAAATAATATTTGACTTTTTTTATTCTAAATTTCAACACAAGTATCGAAATGCCTTTATGTTTTATTAAAATACACACGAAACGCCACTGAAACCTTAAAGTTTATTTATGTATGTTTGTTGTTTGTTTATCGTAATAAAAAATTATTTTAATTTCAATATGCATGAACTATAATAATAATCGTTGAACGTTGGGAAGTTCATCCAAAGTGGAAAAAATGTTAATTCTAAAGACAGATGTCGCCCGAATGACACATTATTGTCGATAATAATTAAGATAGTTCTGATTTGTAATAACAGATATGACATAATTTTAATTATTGTAAATAAAAGGTAATAATGCACTTCATAAATTGAATTTTTTTCATTTTATCCACGTCCTGATGTAGTATTGAATAAATAAACGTCGCAAGTGAAGATTTTATAGTTTTTACCTTCAGCTGTCAGTTGACATGTCGGGGTGGTATTTTTGTGTTTAATTCGGTATTTTATTAGATAAATTGATATATCTGTTTCAGGGCTACCGCGACAGGTAAACCCGTATGTGTGCAAAAACTAAAAATGCTGTCCCTATATTTAGTTAAATTGAAATAGTTTTAAAGTATCGCTCTTCCTTTTATCAGAATTTGATTCAATTGGTGGTGCCACGTGTTCTTATTTATTTCTTCATACCTTCTATACTACTCAAATAATTTTTTTTTTTATAGTTTATTAAAAACCAAACTGTATCTTGAATACCTTATTAAAATTAAACTTGATCTAGAGACCAGTTAAGTAATTACAGAAGAGTGCACGTAAAAAAATTACACTTACGAGTAGATGTCAAGCAATAAACACACTATTAAAAATCCAAAAAAATCCACGAGAGAGAAAACAAAATGGAAATAAAGCATTAAAGAGTAACTGGGGTTTATATTTCGCCATCAGGTGAATGCATAGCAAAATAGTCTTATAATCCTCTTTAAAATTAGTATTGAAATCTCAAATATGTCCAACTCAACGAATTCCTTAATTAACACATAACAACTTCTGTTGATAAATTAATTAATTTCATATTTGCCCTGCATACACTGGACAGCTCATTCGTTCTAGTTGAGCAAATGGAGAAATGAAATAGTAATATTTCAAGTAAAATGGAAGACAATTCATAATTATGAACATAAAACAAATATAAATTTTTGATATGTGAGAATACATACATGCATACCGTCACGGTGTTTCCCTGCTGGGGTAGCTAGAGACCCAGAGCACCAGACTTTCCTAACTCGACACACATACTTGTATTCGCGATATATTTGCCTATCTCGACACACGCGTGCGTTCATCATAAACTGCAATATATCAGTCACATAATCATCAACTGATCACCCAGGGAAAAATAAATTATAAACAAGCTCAAGAAGATGCTGCGTTTCTTAGCTTGAAAACTTGCGGGAGTGATTTGGATGGAAGTTTACAAAGTTGTTCCGGGCTGCAGTAAGCAAAATGAAGATTGTCATGATGGTAACCAGCCTCTGATAAGAGACGGCACCTCAAGAAGAAGAATAAACATTCCATCATTTTTTTTCTAAACCAAGGTTATTATGATATTTCATAAGTTTAAGTAATTTGTTGTTTATTAATTATTTTATTTGAATTAAATGAATTTGCAATCGAAGCTGGAAACAATAATAACCACAATAAGATCGATGTAATGTTATTGACATTATATATAATACTAGCTGACCCGCCAGACGTTGTCCTGCCCGAACGTTGGCTTGCCTGCTATTAGCGGGTTCAGCAAACGTTTTTTCAATAAACTGTATACTAATATATATAACTCTTCTGTACCTTCTGAACCATATGTACACGGAAGATGGACTGCAAGTAGCAGAGGAATGTGACGCTTTACCAATAACATACGATGCATATTTAAACGATTTTCATTGTGATTAAATAATAGCAAAGAAAAAACCCAATTCATTTCCATGACAGTCATATTTTTTATTAATGTAAAAAAAGTAAAATTTTGATTTAAATGTTGAATCTTAATACTAAAAGAAATAAATTTTGTTTTGTTTTTATCTTAATGCGAGTTGATGAACAATGTTTTTTTTCAATCCCTGAAGTGTATAAATGAACAAAATGGATGGTTTGCCAACGCGAGAGCACGCAACATATAATTGGCCATGTGAAAATCATGGATTTTCTAGATCCAACCGACAAATGGGCATTGTTTGCCCTTGTAACTTATTAATAGTTATTGCGAATGCCAAGCGAATTGGAAATTGCAGGCGTTTGATTGGAATGGGTGAGTCTGAAGGGATCATTGGGATCCGTGTCAGGAGAACAGCTTCACATTGAAATTTGTTTTTCAAAATGGTAGTTACAAAAACATTTCCCATGATTTTTTTTATGACATCGCATAGCTTAGGTGCATTTAAATTCCGAAATTTTAATTCGTGCCATTGCATAGCTTAGGTGCATTTAAATTCCGAAGCAAAATGATTGGTGAACCAATTTTTAATCGCAAGTTATGTGGTAGCATTCCCGGTAAATCCAGTGAATTCAAGAATTCAACAGGATAGTTGACTGCTTCGTCAGGATCGACAACAATGTCGATCGATTTGAACAACATCTCACTGTTGTATTTTAAAATTAATAGCGTCCACATCGATATTGTCTGCACCGTGTTATCTCTGTGTTGGATCCATATATCTCGACGTTCATATGCGTCGACAACCATAACAATTGCAACTTCATTAACGGTTGGTACATTGTATTGGCCCGCGTGCTCTCCAGATGGTACTTTGTCTGCTTTGATGACGATCATGTAGTTGTCGTTTTGCAGCCTGTTTGAAACGTTATTAAACAACTGGACCAACTGGTTGTGATTTCTCAAAATCGGTTCCAAAGTCGCCACAATTTCTTGGTCATCCATCTGCTCGATGTGGTTGTATTGGCACCATGTATTTATTTGTGGCTCCTTATCGCCCATGAAGTAGATTTGCAAGAATTTTGGATCGGCATCAGTCATTGAGATAAAATTACCAATTTGATGATACACTTGGCCCTGAATCTTAAACGTTGATTAAAAATTGCGACCATTCTCATTCTGAACGATTTTTTTTGCTCCAAACGATGTCATTTGGAAGCAAGAATTGAATTTACGAATTTTACGCAAAAACAATTATGATTGAGGTGTGGCTCCAGCCAATAGTGTTTTCAATGGTTCTGGCGGCGAATTCAATGGTGGCAGTACAATTTTTCCAGACGTGCAGCATAAACTGGCCGATTCCCCTTTGTATTTGAATGCATGGCAGTGTTGGCATTCTTTGTCCATAGCACCGATGACAATTTGTGAATGTGACGAATAGTCGATGTCCGACTCATATTCGAACGCAAGGTGATGCACGTGTCAATGCGCGATGTACTTGCAGGCGCTGTCGTTCATGTGCTCTGTGTGCGTCGGTGGCTCGTTGACGCGCCTGTCTTTGTCTCTGCATTTGCTCGAAGGCGTTCGTTGCGTTTCTCTTGACTTTCATTTGCACGTGTGTTTGCAGCCTGGTCTCTTAAATTTGCATTGTCCATCAATCGATCTTCTACCGTTCTATTTAACCGACGGGTGTGGACTATTTGTGAATTCTGTGTACGTCAACCAATATTTCCTCCTCGTCCACGAAGACGTGGCATTGTTCTTTTATAAACACACAACACATAAATATAAGTAACTTATATTTGAATTTTATACATGTTATAATTTGTTGAACAAACTTACATGTTGTTTATTTTCGATGAGCCGTTTAACACTCCGTAAATTATATAAAATCATCGACACAAATAAGCACTTAAAATAAATATTTGCAGGTTAGATTGATTGTCATTGAATGCACATGTATATAATTTAAATTTATTGAAGACCATGCAAGATATTCACTTCAGCACGGCACCTTACACATTTGCACAATGTATGTGTTTAATAACACTTCATTTATGATTTTCACCTACCGGGTCCAATTGTAAATTGAAACCATTCAGGAAAAAAAATTAATTTCGTCAAAAAATTTAAAATAAAAATTCCTAGAACCCAATTGCAGCGCCACCTACCGGGTCTAATTGTAAATCTAAACCATCCAGGGACCCACTCAAACACACATAAAAAATTTCATTAAAATCGGTTCAGCCGTTTAGGAGGAGTTCACTGTCTTACACACGTACAGAAGAAATATATATATAAAGATATACGCAAAACATTGTATGAATTTTATTGATAAAATTAATGTATGAGAATGCTAACTGACACCATACATTAGCGAAAATTTTCAATAAACCATATTTTAATTTATTTCAAGATATTTTGTACGCAAATAATCCAATTAAGAAAGAACATTGTTGCTATTTTAATAACATTTAGCGAATAAAAGTGTCTATCTTTCGAATTTATCGTGCTTTTTTCTAATGTGATAGGTAATGAGCTTTAATTTCGACTTAAGTTTGCATATTCTAATATATATTTTTTTAAATATCAAGGAGATTGTTATTACAATCATACAATATATATAACATGAGTTAATTTAACTTCAATCCGATTTCAAGTATGATAACCATACTATACTTGTGAAATTAGTTAGATATGACAAGGTAGGTGCCGTACCATTGAATTAAAAAATTATAATATGTATTAATATTCATAGACAAATAACATAGACAATTAAAAATAAATAGCAACATTTTGGCTAACTTCCGTTCCTATGTTCAGACCAAATCAATAGATCGCGGTGAAGTTGGCGCGGTTCTTTGTTGTCCTCCGCTCCGGTGCATGGAGCCTGGCCCTGTTCCTTGCCGCTCAATCCGTTAAAATGGCGAACGTGTTTCGCGCCGTCACCGTCTCGACGGTCAATAACGACGGTACTCTACTGCCAAAATACAATTTTTCGACCACTATCGTCGTCGATTACGATCCACAAGGCTTAAGTGTTAAAATTGTCAGAGCCGACCCGGTCCTAAATCAAGAATTACTCGAATTTCCGATACACAGTCAAAGCGAGTGTTCGCGAGTCGCTGTTCGATCTTATATATTTACAAGTGACAATGAAACTTTATTCTTTAAGTTTAATTCGGACGGCGACACGAGAAACTTTCATCTGCTCGTCACCAAAGTCAAAGCTGGACGGAATTCGTCGATGTTCACGGTAAGAACCGAAGACTCCTCAGCTATGCAATACTTCCAGTTTTATGGCTATCTAAGTCAGCAGCAAAACATGATGCAAGATTATGTTCGCACCAGCACTTATCAAAGAGCCATCCTAAACAATATCCTGGACTTCAAAGACAAAATTATATTAGATGTCGGTGCTGGATCCGGTATCTTGTCGTTCTTCGCCGCTCAAGCTGGTGCTAAAAAGATTTACGCAGTCGAAGCCAGTAACATGGCGCACCACGCTCAGATGCTCGTCGATTCCAATGGTCTACACGATAAGATTCAAATTATAGCTGGAAAAATCGAGGAAATAGATCTACCAGAAGCCGTGGATGTTATAATCTCCGAACCAATGGGATACATGCTCTACAACGAAAGGATGTTGGAAACTTACCTGCACGCTAAGAAATGGCTTCAACCTGGAGGTAAAATGTTTCCTTCCAGAGGAGATCTCCACATAGCACCGTTCACGGATGATGCCCTCTTCATGGAGCAATACAATAAGGCTAACTTCTGGTATCAGACATGCTTCCACGGTGTAGATTTGAGCTCTCTACGGACAGTCGCTATGAAGGAATATTTCAGACAGCCAATTGTAGACACGTTTGATATACGTATATGCATGGCAAAGTCCATAAGACACGTTGTGGACTTTTTAGATGCAAATGAATCCGATCTGCATCAAATCGAGATTCCTCTACAATTCCACCTTCTTCAATCCGGCACTTGTCACGGTTTAGCATTCTGGTTCGATGTAGCGTTCGCGGGGAGTACACAATACGTCTGGCTGTCCACAGCTCCCACGGAACCTCTGACACACTGGTATCAAGTTCGTTGTTTATTAGAAACGCCAATATTTGTGAAGCAAGGACAAGTTCTGTCCGGACGTGTATTACTGGTAGCTAATAAGAGACAGAGCTATGATGTTACAATGGACCTCGTTTTAGAGGGTACCACAATTAGTTCTTCCAACACATTAGACCTTAAGAATCCATACTTTAGGTACACAGGAGCACCTGCTACAGCCCCACCGGGCGCAAGTACAACATCTCCCAGCGAAGCTTATTGGTCCGCTCTCGACACACCCGCAAACCTAATCGACGGAAATTACGGGACAATATGTCAGGACAGAAACGATCAACAAGCGTACAACAACATAACCCCTAATATAATGAAAACGGTGATGCTGCAGGAAGATTTCATCAAAAGAATTGGGATCAGCCAAAATGGTGACGTCACTTGCCAACGTTACGGCTGATCTAGAATCTCAGTCTCCTGAATCTTGATGTGGTGTTTGAATACTCAAAGTATGTTGACGGATCTTGCTGTTCTTTTTTCCAACGCATTCTTGATTTGTGTTCTCTTGGCTGTTCTTTTATCTAATGTGTTTTTTGTGTACATCCGTTTGATTCAAGATGTCCACCGTCTTAATGGTAACAACGGTTTGGAACGAAGACTGAATTTTACAAGAAATATTATTTTATGACTTAAAACGATTTCAAGAATATTTTTTTAACTCTTAAATCTTAGGTTATACTTTTTCACCACTTGGTTTACATTACTATTTGTTTAATTTTTTGACCTGTATTACAAATAAGATCTTGACCTTAGTATTTTTGATAAAGATTAATAATCAAGGGAAGAAAAAATCTTAAAAATAATCTTCCAGTTTCGTCAACTGTCAAACATGAGATCTAAGTCCGTTTTGTCTTATCACTATGGAAGCGTTCAAGTTCAAATGTATGACATTAAATTTCATTACCATTTATGACTTCATGACCCATACTCGGTGAGATTTGCTGTCCCTTAACTGTATATGAGCCTACAGCTCACTCTCAAGTCTAATTTTATAATACAAGTCAAAATCTATTTTTAAAATGCAGACTTTCGAGTTAAAAAAATTTGATTTTTTATTTTTTATTTCACAATGACTGGTTTTCTCATTCTTAGTCGGTTTAAAATATTTAAAATTATTACACCAATGTTAATTCACCGATTAACCATTTTAAAAGTCATCTCATTTTAAATTTACATCTCTTAATAAACAACCCTCAAAAAACTCACTTGCATTTTACTAATAAACTATTAGAAGGTAATTTTTTTTAATCTGTGATTTTATTTTCTATCTACTTTTAAACAAACAATTTGACTGTCATTTATTTTCTGTTTAGAAATGAGTCACAATAGCCAAGAACGTATACATTCGTTTTTAAGAGTATCATCCCTTCGCTTACCCTCGCTCCCTTATTTTTTCCGCTAGAGTTGTCGTAATAAATTGCGAATTACTAATGTCTACAATTATCGAGGGTTGTTAAGAAAAGATGCATAAATTCTTAATTATTTTTACGAAATAGCAGGTTTTAACTTGAGGAAAGATTTCTCAATATGTTTAACTTGAAATGCCCATAAAAATAAATAAATGTCATTTTGTATCGAAACAAATAATGAATATGGAACTTAAAAATTGAATAAATCTTCTTGTATTTCTTATTAATTGCTAGTATTTTGTTTTGGGAATCCCAAATAAATGAATAAGCTCTTCCACTCCCTAAATTTTTCCATATTGATCTTGGGAAAATTTTGTACAAATTCGAGCCATCACATTGTGATGACTCGAGTCTGTACAAAATTTACCCGATGAAATGAAAAAGTGTCTACTTTCTTTTTACTATTAAAAATTATTGGTTAATGTTTCATTTTATAAAACAATTAAAGTAAAATTCTTTTGACAAAAAAATTTAATCAAACAATTTTTTTTACTGTCAAATTTTTGACATAAAAGAAGTAACAAAATGTATGCCTTGAGATGCCAATAAATCATTATCACTAGTTTCTTATTTATGTAGTATAAACAATATTGTGGTTCCAATATGTGTATCCACATTGATTTCTCGATTGATACTTTATCAAACAATTTGCATTTTTAATTCATAAGGGTGCTTGGTATTTGGCCTTGAGTGTCAAACATAATATTACTGATTTAAAATCAAAATTCTCATCCATCAATATTACTAACTGGAATTATGTGAACTATCAAAAATATGGAATGCTCAGATCTCCGTGGGTTTTTTTTAATACTTATTTAAGGTCAAATATACAACATATTGACTGTTTAATGCACAGATATTGTTTATCTGAATTTGGCCATTTTTAATAAAGAATAATTTACAATATCCTTATTTACCTAGTAAACAAATATTTTGTGTACAGAAAACTATTTTAGTAAACTGTGGTGAATTATAAAAAATGGATTATTAACTTAAAAGCACATTTATTGTATGTCCTAAATATTTGTAAAGTTAAATATCGCAATAACTGCTTTCACAGGCTAGAAGGCCAACTTAAAATAACTATAAAAATAAATAAATTTCTTTCACTTTGATTAAATGTAACTTAACTAATTTGCTCGCTTCGTACAGATTTTTCAGGATGACAAGATAATGTGTGTACAACTTAAACATTTTGACCACACATTATTTTTCAAGTATAATTAATTCATTCATATGGTAACACTCAACGTATCCGAATTGATGATCTAAACATGTTGAAAAATTCAATAATCGAGCCTTTGAGTTAAGAACCACTAGAGTTGGCAAGTAACTCACAATTCGCCATTGCACATGTTGAAAATACTACCATACGTGGCTAAGCAACAACACTCGCATATGTCTAGTGCATGCGAATATTATTACCAGACAAACTGTTTCACAAAACTAGTGCACTTCTCTCTTTTTTTATTATGTGTGCACCATTGGGAATCCAACCCGAAATCCCCAGGTAGAAAACTAGCATCTTACTACTTAGACCACGGATGTCGTCCTGAATACAACAAATGATATGACACATGTAAACTTATTAACTCTGTAGTTTTAATGTGTTATTGAAGAAGTACACTTGATTTTCATTTCCCGAAATCAACTTTTTTGTACATGCGATATATGTGCTTTAAACAGTTAATACGTAAAATCACCACCATTTATGATAAATACTCGATGAAATTTACAAAACATTGTGTAATATGAGCCTTATTTCTGCTGCCTAGTTTTGAATTATATCAAGGAATTGAACTTTTCTTTTTGTTAAAACGTTAAAAACAACATCATTAAAAAAATATAAAAATGAAAGCTAAAAATTCCTTTTAAGTTTCGAACTCGAGGTTTTTATTCAATCGTCGAACCCTAACAAAACTCCGAATTACTTAAGTTTAGATAGCAACATTTCTTTCCACTCATTACCCTGTTCGTTTCTTAATGTAGTTGATGCTGCCAAAAAAAAAGTGTGACTTTTGCATACAGGCCTTTTAACATATTTTTGATTGATTGTAAGAAATTACTACATGGCTATAAACAGATTGTACTGTACACAAGTGTAAACATAATGACATGTTCAGTATTCAAGATAGTTGAACTTTATAATGACAAATTTGATCCAATTAAGATTGTCCACAAGCTACTGTGGCAAATTGTGCCCAGTAAATTGTCCACCAGTCACATGGCATTAGTCATGCTTCCAGCATCTTGAGTCATCTTCATGGTCTGTTATATCTCGTATTAATTTATATACTATGTGTGAAGTTCATATGAAAATCAAACCCTCCTTTTTGAGAACTTCGAAAGATAATAAAACACCCTTTTGATATGCATTTCGGTTTCCTTGTTTGAATTCCAAAGTTCACATTCATCCCTAATCTCTTCATTCCATTTTCTGTCATACAATGTCATCCCATATATGCTTCTCAGTGCACAAATTTATTTTTTGTGATTCAAATTACACTTTTATGTTGAATATTGCATCATCCACGAAACATCAAATGACAAAGGATGCATTGGAGGTATGATCTGCGGAAGTCTAACATAGCAACAGTATGCTCAGGTTAGGGTATTCTGTTATACATTGTCACTCCATGTATTTTTCTCAGAGCACACATTTCTTAAGCTTAATTTTTAAAAGTATATATAGCATCTCATTGAATGTTAATCACTGTCATAATTTAGCTATCGTAAATATTATTTTAATTTGGTCACGTTATCATTTCTAAATAAACAAAAAAAATTTATCAGCATTATCAAATACGTTCTATTCTGAGAATGTTCATATTTGAGTATTGCTACTCAAATGCGAAAATTTTTTAGTATGTAGCCAAATGCTCGTAAGCAAAATCCAGAATAGTATTGTCAAACTAATAATATTAATTTATCACTTCCTACCTTCGATGGCCAAACAGCTCTTGAAGAATTTCAACTTCCATGGTGATGTAGTTTCTTTTCCTGATGATTTACATCCAGTCTTCACGAATCCTCACCCTCTCAAGGTCTAATTTGACCAACAGTCTTTACTTTGGTCCGTAAAGTTATCAGGTTCCTAAGGGCTTCCATACTCTTGATCATTTTCTGGTTGTCTGTGGGTACATACAGTCCAAATTAATCAACTGACACTTAAGTATCTGGTGATCCATCTATACTGTTGTTACTATTAATTTACTAAAATAAAAAATACTCTACTTGCTTGATATAGATAACAACTTCCGTGGCCTAGTTGGTAAGACGCCTGTCGCCCAACCTGGAAGCTACAGTTCGATTCCCGATGGCACAAAAAATGGTTCCGTTCTGGTTTTCATTTAAGTCCTCTGAAACGCTTTCTGGTTGGCTGCAAAAGATTGTCACGTGGCAATAAATCCGCCAGGTTATTCTGTATACAATGAAACTAATAATACTAGAATATTGAATAATACATTGCTTTGTTTTTACATGAATTGCCACTACACATGTTTCTATCCTATTTCGGTGAAATATCAGTGCTTAAATTACTTTACTAATGTCATGTTACATCGGAAGTATGTGGTCTATTTACCCAAAAATTTTAAGAGCGGGGAAACCTTTTGTATTCTTTGATTATTTAATCCTTTCTTGTTTTTATGACTTTGTGTATATCTAATGTTTCTAAATTCTTAGAACTCGAATCTCAGCATGCAGTTCTAGTCCTAACGATTTTGCGCTTTTTATCTCCAAACCTTAAGAGGTCAATCAAATTCCTACTAAAAGCACTAATTTTGTTATGTCCTCGATAAATATAGCAGTACAAGGAATCACCGCCTGTTCTACATGCCAACTTAGAATAAATATCATGGCTAAACACTCAGTCACGCATGGTATAGAGATATTGAACCAACTGAGTAATACCGTGGATATATTCTCAGAACCGCCTAGCAGTATGAGAAGAATCCTGGCTAGTATTTTTCTTGCAAATAAATTAACTAGTAGCAGACCCTCTTTGCGTAACAGGAAAAATCCATGCAAAGTGGAAATTAAAAAAAAAGATTCACAGTCTTTGCTTAGGGCAGCCGAACTGTCGGCCTCCTATGGGCTTAGATTGCCATATTTTTTTGTTATTTCTTTAATTATCTGCTCTGTGAACATGTCCAGTCTAAGTTAATCAGTTGGCTCTCAATGCTGCTGATGATTCAAGGCTATTGAGACAAGGAATCAATCGATTAAAACTGCTGTCATAAAATAACACTAATGTATGCACTAATAACTAAAAAATATTTTGGCCATGGGGCTATTTCATTGCTATTAGGTGATCAGTTAACAATGTGGTTCAGTTTGTTTTTAGCCTATTTTTTCCTTAAGAAAAATACAAATTTCCCACAAGATTAATGGTCTACCACTGATTGAGAAAACCTGCTCCAGATATTTCTAATACATTGATTTTTTATAAACCTAGTTGCATAATTCGATAATAACCTGATTAAAAAAAAAAGAATTATTCATAAAATAATATGCCAACAAAATATGGTAATGTGCTTGATTGCTTATCTATGGTGCTTTAGTATATTAATATGAAATGAAACAGAAAAAATAGATTTCCAGTGTAAAATATTAATAGTGATTTTTTTATAATAATTTCTTAGTGCATTAATTGATACTGGGTAGCTAATTAAATACATTGGTATCTTGTCAACAGATTTGCTGAGGATTTATTTTACATCTTATGTTGGTACAATTGGAAAATTCAAGTGTTGCATATAATATGTGTGGAAAATTAACGTATGACAATAAGGAATGAGGAGTTTTGAAAATGTGCAACATTTGCAAGATCTTTCCAATTGGTAATTAAGTTTATTTTTTACAAAGGGTTTCAATTAGATTTTCACTTAAAGCCTCTTTCTGAGTTGGAAGAGATTCCGTCACTGATTCTGGTCAGTTTTTAAATTGATACAATAAATGCCCACCTAAATATAGTCCACCGTTTCTTTGTGGTTTGTTTCTGCCTCCATTTAATTTCGTATTAAATGTTTGTAAATTTTATTGAATCGATTTTCAATCAGTTTTCAACATATAATATGTCAAAAAAAAATGTAACATTTTGATTTTCATATTGTAATTTCTTAGTGATAAAATTTAACTAAGAAATTATACCAATTTTTATTTTTGTCATGATTACCTTTTTAAAATATTAAAAAATAATATCTGTTTCCTAAAACTTATTCAGAATAAAACACCAAGCAAATGATTTTAATTTACATTCTATATAGGCACTATGTAATGTACAGTATTAAACATTACTTAGTTTTTATTTTATAAAATATTCATCTCAAAAGAACTTATTAATTGTCCATTTAATCGCATTTATATCGTATTATTAAGAAATAAATATATAATCACAAAAAATATCTAAAATGGTGCGATTTACTAAATATTCATAAAAAAATTACAATTTCATTATCAACTTTTCAAGTAACATTATATATACAATAATATTTAGTTACTCCGCACTATTAAAACATTTAGAACACCAAGAAAATACATTTTTACAATAATAAAAAATATACTATAAATTATTTTGACAAAATAGATTGTGGACATCTTAAAAAAATTAAAACATAAATCGCATAAAATTTTGTATTCCGAAAATCAAATACTAACCAAATGTATCATAGACTAATATTATTGTGTACATTAAGTATCATTTTAGAATTTATCTTCTAAACGGTCGTCTATGATATTTTTGCAGTTACGATTTTAGAAATTTGAAAAATGACAGGTTATAGAGGCATCCGTGTATTTTTTTAGATGTTCTTTCAAAATTTAACTCACATCACCAGCATTGTAAGCCGGGATGTATCCGCTTATAGATATAATCCACCTTACTCTGCAGTCTCCCAATATCATCTCAATCCTTCTGGAGATCATCTCAATTGTTTCCTATGAAACCGTAAACCAGGTTAGAGTAGTCTGAAAAAGACCTTATTTAATAAAATTTTATACATAATTTTATGTAATGGATATTCTCTTCGATTGAATGAAGGAGACTCCTTAGCATATTGACACCACATCTTCATTTGCAGTTCACTCTCCGGGACTGTTGATCCAACTTCTAAGAGCTATCAAATATGCATCTTTAATAATGTTCAAGAGAGAATTGAAAAAAATATTTCATAACTCAGAATGCCTTTTCGTCTTAATTTCCTGTTCTTATCCTTGAACAAATTGATTTTATCTTGTACTATCATTATTGTTTATGTGATAAGTATTTTTTTACTTGCAGTTCAATGAATACTTTTTTGTAAAATCTGCCATGAATTAAAACAACTTTGATTCCATAAGCTAGTTTTTTTTGGAAAAAAATGCTATTTAGCAATAAGACTGCCAAATGTACCATACTATGTATCATCATTGTCAACCAGGGTCGATCAACTGCTGGATGAAGGTCTCCCCAAGTTGACTCCAAATAGTTCGGTTTTTTGCTCGTTGATGCCATGTGATTCTTCCTGATTTCATCTATCCAGCGTACCTTCGATCTTCTTCTGGGCCTCTTTATGCCTCTTGGGTACCATTGGATTATTTCGTATGTCCATCGAGAGTCTGACATTCTGACTATGTGTCCTGCCCATTGCCACTTCATTCTTTTGCACACCTTTATAGCATCTTCTACCTTTGTTATATTGTGAATCCAGGTGTTTCGTTTACGGTCTCTTTTAGTATATCCCAACATGCATCTCTCCATGCCCCTTTGTGCGGCATGGAGATATATAACTATGTATACTAAATATTAAGTGTTATAAAAATTATTTCAATGACTTCACATTTTCATTATTGCTTGCGTCACAGTAATAATTCTGAATAAAGTGTTATGAAATTTCGTAATCATATTTGGATCACAAATATTGTATAGGATAATAAATTAATAGTTTTCAAAACAGACATTTTTTTTATATTTCACAGTTATATTTAAAATACAGTTTTATCCTAAATTATGTCAAAATCTATTTTGTCTAAATAACAAATTGGTCTAATAATAATATTTTTTGTTCGGGTAGATAATATTTGTATAAAACGTGTGTTATGTGTTACAAAAAAGAACAGCAAGATTCAACAAGACGACGTGTACGTGAACGACTTAAATCAACCTCGTCAACGAGACGCGGGCGACGTCTCGTTGACATTTTAAGGATTATCAAGAAGAGATGAGGATATTCTCATACCTCCGAAAGCATTTGTCTAGTGTTTTGCGTGAAACGTTTAATAGTAATAATGATACGATGATGATGTTGCGTTTTACCGATGAAACACTTGTTGCGAATAACGCACGCCAAGAACACGAGTGAAGCCAGTGAGTAGTGTTATTAATGAGCAGTCGAATGGTAAATCTAAGACTGTCTTTTTGGACTTGTAATTGTGTGTATCGATGTCACTTTTTTTTTTCAATTTCCTGTGTACGGTATATACATTAATTAAGTGCTCAATGAAACTTGTCTAAATAATATTTTTTTTTCTTTTGGATTTTTCGTTTTTATTCCATTATTTTTGTTTGTTTCATTTCATCAGCCTGTCCCATTCCTTTTTTCCTTCCTTTGATGATTTTTTTATTTGCATAAGCGATAAACATGCTATAATTTGAAAAATCTCACTTGTAACTCTGCTATAAATGGAAAATTCTTACTTGTAACCCTGCTGTAATCGGAAAAATCTCACCTGTAACTGCTATAAATGGAAAATTCTTACTTGTAACCCTGCTATAATCGGAAAAATCTCACTTGTAACTCTGCTATAAATGAAAAATCTCACTTGTAACACTGCTATAAATGAAAAATCTCAATTGTAACCCTGCTATAATCGGATAATTCTCACTTGTAACTTGGTACAGATGCTTTAACTTGAAAAATCTCACTTGTGTCTCAGTAAACCTAGTCAATGGAGGGCACTAAAACAAAAAATTGACAAATTATGTTTCACCACATTACATTAATGGTAACATTGATGTTAAACAAGAAATTAAGTTTCCTAAAAGATGCTGTTAAAATGCAAGTTCTGGGATAAATATATATAGATATAGCATGAACTAAAAACTTGTATTTAATGAGCAGCGTGAGTGGTTGAAAATTTGTAATGAAATGCTGGCAAATCGACTGCGAGTAGATGTTATGGAAGAAGAGAAAGTCAAATAGATACAAAATTAGATTGAATGAAGGTTAGGACCAGAGAAGTGGAGTTATGTGTGAAGATTTATAGTTATTAAGATGATAAAAGACACATGACTAAATCCAGTGTTCTTTCTGTCTACCCTGATACAAAAATGTTATGATGGTTTGTGTGTGTGTGTGTGGCTAATAATATCAGTATCAATACGAGTTGTTCAAAGATGCATATCAAAGTTTCAGGATTTTCACTTAATAATTACATTGTGCTGATATATAATATAAATATTTCAATTAACACGTTCCGCGCCGCGTAGGTCACCGGTGACCTACCGTGTTTTTGACCAGGGCGCCACATAGGTCACCGGTGACCTACGTGTTTTTTTTTTATAAACAGTCCCAGTGCGCCAGCAGTCACATTTACTACGAATTTTAACATTGAATGTGACCTATACGGCGCCCCTGAATATAATGCACATAAAAACTTCCAAAATTTTGTTTGAAAATGCAATTATTTTTAATAAACCTCCAGGTGTACATGAGCAAGCTATTACGGTTTGTTTTTTTTCAAGGATAAACTAGCCTCTACAATTAGGCTAGGGGGTATAGAAGAGATTCCAGGGATAACATAATGAATGGGACCATCCATTTGTCACACTCTGGAAATTTATGAGGGTACATTGTCTATGCAACATTGTGACCCTTTTTTTTGGAGCTATTGTCTCAGTAATCATAAGAGAGTATTATGTTATGGCGTAACACTATAGCATATTACATAAATAAATAAAAAATATAATAAGTAATAAATAAGCATGCTACAATTTGTTTCGACTACAAAAGTTTATGTTGTATATACATGTATTACCGTACGACGCCGCGTAGGTCACCGGTGACCTACGCTCACAATATCACCTAAAATCAGTTTATTTTTTAAAATAAATCATTATTTATGAGGCCTATATATGTATACATAATATAAACTATAATTTGTTTAGTGGCGCAGGTACTTATTTTCTCAAAATGTACTGCGGCACGGAACGTGTTAAGAAACTAGATGCCCCTTAATTGAAACACATCGGGATAAGACTATAAACCAGAGGTGGCCATACATACATGAGGTCAACGAGAGCCACATTCTGGATTTTCATATATATAAAGAGCCACATCATAGTCACGTTCTCACGTAGTATTAAATAAAAATTTATTACATATTCTACACAAATCTTAATTGCTATATAAAGTATCAAAAATACACATATTATAAAATATAAAAATAGCGCAGAATACAGGTTGCGTGGTTTGCGCACATAAAGAGGCAGGAGATGCGCACGCACCCTGCACATCATTGAAATCACAGCACACACGTATACACCAATACTTGCGTCTTTGACAGTTACATTCATATATGCGCGCGCAACTTACAAGATTTAGAAAAGAAAATACAAGTATACTGGGGAAAGAAAGTATCATTTTTATAAGAGACATTGGGAGCCGCACTTAACCCAATGAAGAGCCGCATGCGGCTCTCGGAGCCTCATTTGCCCGCGTTTGCTATAGACTACATAATGCATAAAACTTAAGCTTAACTAAGTTTTTTTAATAGACACTACCATTTATTGAACAATGCAAATGTTTAATAGGTTGTCTGGAAAGTAGTTTTAAGTATTTTTAGATGGAATTCATGTAAACGAGCGTCGCCAACTGCTTGTGGATGGTGCTTTTCAATACTTTCAGTATCTCGGCAATCTCTTATGATATCGAACGCTGCTTATTCTCAATCAAATCCTTGTTTTGGTCGTCATCAGCTGTAATCAACCTTCCAGAGAAGACATCGTCTTCGAATGTCATATCACCATTATGAATCGCTTACTGCATCATCCCCATGTAATTCTTTTTGTGTTACATTTTTCTTTTGTGTTAGTAAAAAACAATCAAGCAGTTGAAAAACAACTTATTTAACACAAAAAACTGCTCAAATAATTTGAGTAAACAATGACTGAAAAAATGTATCTTTCATAATAATACACATTTGGAATGGTGTAAGCATTGAAGATTTTAGCAATTTTAACATTGAAGAAACTACATCTATCTGAGAAATACGAAATTATTAAATTCTGCGTTCAAATGTTTCTCTATTCAATCTTAACGTAATGTAAAGTTGTATACGAATCGATAAAATAGCTAATATATTATCACGTCATAATGCATAATATGAACCGTGACTTGACAATCGGTAATTTGACGACCTCCGTGGATAAAGACATCTGTCTCCCGTCTTGAGAGTTGTGGGTTCGATTCCCGTTGGTATGCAATTTTTTCAAAATGAGCTGCAGTTTAGGCCTTATTAACATTTTTCCAGCGCCTTTCAGTAAGGTGATTTGTTAAATGGCATTGGAGTAACCAATCGGTCTGAAGATGAACCAATGTAAGGTGTTATTAACCTTAATGAATGGCTATAATCAGTGCTTTTTTTGTGGTGGAGCGGCGCTCCACCACTTTTTTTACGATATACAAAATCCTCGACAGTAAGTGAGCTCTGGCACTTTTTTTTTTTTTTTTTTAAAAAAGCACTTAGTGCTTTTTTACAGTTTATAAAAAGCTTGACAAGAAGTGAGCTCTGGTAACTTTAAAAAAAAAGCACTAGCTATAATTAGTAATGTCCAACATGTAAACATTGAGGCGCATAATAATTCTATGGACTTCCATGCGGAAAGTCACCAGTTCGAGCCTCATGTTGTGCTAATTCTTACGCATGTCAGGCATATTTTCCACCTAGTATTCAGGGGTATAAGGATACCTATGACTTCAGTCATAACATATAAAACTGATCAGGTATGTTCACCTGATCCATCTTGACTAGATGGTTAATACTCGGTTCCAGATGATCTCCGTGGCCTAGTTGATAATCTGCCTCCTGTATTCCAACTCGAGGGTTGCGGGTTCGATTCATTGCTAGCCAGATTTTATTGAATAAAGGTTCCAGTTTGGTTTTCACTTGAGACTTGTTTAATATCTTTCTGGTTTGTTATATGACAATAAACCAGCTAAGTTGCACTGTATATAGCGAAAGTGTAATAACAATACAATCTAATATTTAATTATTTTTTTTTGAAACATGCTTACTTGAAAGATTCTTAATCTTACGGCTCCCTAATAAATCCAAAAACAAAGTTCTCTCCCGGTCACTTCCTTATGTCCTAATCTGGTTGGCTGGAAGAAATTTCATAGTGAAAATTAAACTATCAAGATAGTAATTTAGACAATAGAAATCATTATGATTATAATTATTGTAGATTTGGCAAATAATTGGATAAAAAAATTACACAACTGACCATTGTACCTACATCAATCAAACAAATAATCGATAGCACATCTGTCGGATGATTGTTGATAAATGTATATCAATATTGCCCTTTATATGATATATCCTTTTACCGAGAAAGATTAACTATAATATGTCGAATTTAACATATTATCAAACATGATTGACAGATTTCACTCCAGTTATATTGATACAGTTAATATAATGATAAACCAATGTCTTTTCTATTAAATTTGCTTTTTGAACATAATGTTCATTGCATAATTTCACATCAATATTCATCGCATTATTTCGTATCGAATTAGATATTCAAACAAAGTTTATTCAAATGTGATTGAAGAAAAAGATTATGGAAAGATTTTTTTTACATAATTTTAATACACAAATCATGCACTCTACACTGCCCTCATAAGCAAAAACGCAGCTATTGGCAAAAGTTAAGTTTTAAGAACTGCACTTTTATGTTTTTCATTGCTGCTTAAAAATGTGATTCATAAACAAAAAAGCAGTAAAATGTGATTCATAAGCAAAAACGCAGCAAGTGCCTATGCGTTTACTGCGTTTTAGCTTGAATCACATTTATATAGTGAATCACATTTTATTGTTTTTTTGCTTAGAAAAACTTAGTATTTTGTAAAATTAAAAAAGACATTGTCGATTTTTGTGTTGAAATAAATCGTTTTCTGTATTTTTTTTTATGGATTATGATTCAGAATTTGATATGGAATATATATAGCCTCATACTTAGTTAAATTTCTGATATTTTCCCGTTAGCTGCGTTTTTGCTTATGACGGCAGTACAGTAATACTTTGCATTGTACAGTTACTGGGTATGGCTACTATTCAAAACTGCATTGGTCAAGACATTATTATAATGTATTGCATTCCAAGCGACAGAAGGCTATCAATTAAGACCAATACGACATTGAACCGAGTATTGACCTCTAAAGAAAAAAGAACAACTGCTTAATGTTACGGAGATGCATATGCTACTGTGGTCACTGAGCATCACTAGATTGTACAAGATCTCAAAAGAACAAATTCGCAGAACAATCAAATTGGCGTCAATAGTAGATAAAGCCTGGGAGCACAACTATGCCAATGGCCACATGCAATGGTGAAATGAAGAGTCTAAGCTAAAGACAGCTATGAATTGAGAACTCCCAAATAGAAACAGAGGAAACCCAAGAAGATCCTACATAAGAAAGTGGAGGACATGACGAGACTTGGTCTATCCCCGAGTGATTGTCAAGATAGAGGGATGGAGTTACATTGCATTCCAGTCGTAATATTATGTCTGTTCGCAAAAGCAGTTTGTTTACTCAAAATTACGCACATAAAACTCTTGCGTGTAAATAAATTAAAATAGATAAAAACAAATTAAAAATTAGTAACACTAAAGATTTTTATTGGTTTATAAACAATGTCCATACAGTAAAGGAATATTTTATTTAAAAAAATACTTAAATAACATAGTTTGCAAAGTTATTTTTTTTATATATCTTTATACGAAATTTGTTTTGATACTGACGCATGCCTTATGTAGGGTAAGTGCACAGAATACAATACAATGTGTATTGTCATACAATCAGTTTTTATTGCAATTATGAAAAATAATATTTATGAACCGTAATACAGCAAAATCAGCACTGTTAAAAACCATAATATGCAAGCTATTACTATATTATCATTGATGCAATTAAAATGCAAATGTTGATAAACAGGACAAGGAAAGAACACAGATTTAAAAAGAACCTGCTTGATATAAAATGAAAGAGTGTTGAGATTGTTCAACCAAGCTGAAAGATTCACAAAGAAAATATGCTAAAAAATAGGGATGACTGAGAAAAATTACAAATGAGTTAATTACATAGGGTGAAAAATAAGGTGTGTGGATGTGACGGAATTGAAAGCTATATTCAGAATAGAAGTTGGTCGAATATTTTCTCTCTTATTCAATAGAGATGCTGTGATGTGATGGTAATATTCATTTTTATAAATACACTCAATAGTACATTTCTTTTTAAAAGAGATTTGGTATAATTCGAATCTCTAGTGCACATAAAAGTTGATTTATGGTGGCTAATAAGTTATAGAAAGCATGCAGATGGAATATGTGTTGAAATTGAAACTCACCCAGAATCATGATGGGTTGTCCTTTATGATCTGCTTGCTGAAATTCAACAGCTAGCACATAATATGACGTATGATGAATATAAAATCTGGCAGGTTTTAAAAACATATTTATTATTAAATAATTACATTTTGAGCAGCATCACCTTTGAAACAGTATCCTCCTACATTAAATACAGCGAATCCAGCATTTCTGCCATGTTGCAAAAGACCCCGCAAAGTCTTTTTTGTTAAGTTGGTCAAAGACCACCTGCGATTAAGTTTAAATCTTTTCTACCCTCTTACTTCGCCTCTTGCATTGTTTCAGGGTCATATCCATAAACTTAAGTCTCATCACCTGTAATTAACCTCAAAATAAAAGTTTAGTCATCATTGGCCTGTTGAGGAAGATTTTGGCAGATGCTGACTCGATGCTCCTTCTGGTCAACTGTCAGCAACCGAGGAATAAATTTGGCCGCAATGCGATGCATATTCAAATTGTCCATAAAAATTAAACTATGCCAAACGACATTCCAACCATATCACAAACTTCTCTGATTGTTAATCATCGATTTGCACGAATAATTCTCTGAATATCATATATGCATATTCAAATTGTCCATAAAAATTGAACTATGCCAAACGACATTCCAACCATATCACAAACTTTTCTGATTATTAATCATCAATTTGCACGAATAATTCTCTGAATATCATATATGCATATTCAAATTGTCCATAAAAATTGAACTATGCCAAACGACATTCCAACCATATCACAAACTTTTCTGATTATTAATCATCGATTTGCACGAATAATTCTCTGAATATCATATATGCATAATCAAATTGTCCATAAAAATTGAACTATGCCAAACGACATTCCAACCATATCACAAACTTTTCTGATTATTAATCATCGATTTGCACTAATAATTCTCTGAATATCAGCGACATTTTCGACAGTTGTGCTGATACAGGGACGTCCCGGCTTCTTCATCGTCGTTCGATGACCATTTTTAAAACGTAAACACCATGATTTAAACATTGTTTCATCACCATAAATCTGGTGAAGCACTGCAAGGGTCTTAGATGCTGTTTTTCCTAGTTTTAAACAAAATTTGATGTTTGTGCACTGCTCGAATTTTGCATTCATCTTGGCAATTGCAGAGGGTTCAAAACACATGCTAACAAAATTGCTTGTGAAATATATATAGATGCACACAGCACAAATTTTTTTGGCAGATTGAGTCACAAAGCTTAACACAACTGACAAATAAAGGCATTAGTGTATCCCCCCCACCATCCTGGCAGCATTTCTTCTGTCCGGTTTTATATTGATTATACCAATACACCAAAAGGTGTCTTCCATGCGCAGGATACCTGAAAATTATATCATGCAGTTTTGAAGGATCAAACCTAAAGTTCCAATGGCAAGGAGATTAAAACTTCTAAGGCGATCGGTTGGTTTAATCAGCTCTCAATGTCAGTACGGGATAATAAACCTAGAAGAAGAAAGTCTACTGTCCATCTTACCAATTTCAATTAGTGAACTAAGCCATTAGGCCAATTTTAGCATCTTCTGACCCTAGTTAACAAAGAAAAAAAGAATATTTACAAATAAAATGTTTTTCTATTGACGTTAAAATGATTTATGTTTCAAGTGACTGATAAAATGAAATTCTAAAGTTACAAATCAATATTTGGGCCTAAATTCAGGTTTGTACCTTAAAATTTTATGATTTGTATTCAGAGTTGGACCTCATATACTCCTAACTTTAAATTAATATAATTTAACCATGTGACTGTCTTCTTTAAGAAAGTTACGACAAATTTATACGATTTTAAATTTCAAATTTGTTCAGTTAAAAAAATTGTTAGGATTTAGTGTTAAAGTCAGACTATGGATTCTGGCCTAAGTTAGTTAATTGCAGCGTGTTACTTAACTCTGATAAGAACTGAGTCATCGCTATCATTGCTGGGCCTCGTAATCGAGGATCCCCTCGCTATTCTAACGTCTATCTTGAGCTACTCCTTCACATTGATCATGTGATCTGTAAAAAAACAACCCAATCCTAGATGTAAACTCTCACCGACACGTGGATCCTGTCGAGCCGCTTGATAACGATGACGAATGTTCGTAGCTCACTGACTGTTTCTCACACATTGAAGCGTCATTAGTTTGAGAACTGATAGCTCTCCTCTTTTTGTGATCTTGAGCCACCCATTTCCGGTCTTCAGGCATCCTGCACCAAGTCAGCGACTCTCGCAGACTGTCCTTATAGCGCTAATTGCAACGTGTTACTTAATTCTGATAATAGATGTGTACACTTTTGCCATCACATTCTTTCCATTCAATAATTATCCGCTTCGATGGTATTGAGACATCCTCGTCTCAAGTTCTACAATGAGCATGCTCACATAGTTGACTTAGAAATTGATAAAATCGGTTGTGAAATGGTTTCAGAATTTTATCCATTATATTTCATTAACAGAAATTTATTTGCTTTGCTTTTTGACGTGAATTATTAAGTTTGTTTTTTTTAACCTATACTATGATTTTTTCCAGTATATTATTTAGCCCTATGTCCTTAGTCAATTCACATTCATTCTTTATATTCTTATTCTGTGTTTAGTTGTACATTGACACATTACATATTCTCAGTTTATATATATATATATATATATATATATATATATATATATATCTTCAGCAGATTATTTTGAGCTATTTTCTGTCTTTCCATTGTTATTAAATTTTCATTAGACTCAATACAATCTTGCAGGATTATTACCATGTGGCAGTTTCTCAACAAAGACACTCTTTTTTTTATACCAACTGGAATTAACCTGAAAATCTCAGAGTGGAGGAAAAAAGTTCTACCACAGAGATTGAACAAGTCATCATCATTAACTAGGCCACAGAGATTTAACAAGTCATCATCATTAATTCACTTATATGTGTATGTATATGTATATATTATTTTGTAATATTTAAATGTGTCAATAATAGTGGGTTCAAATCCTGAATCAGAGCATCCTTGAGGAGAGTTTGCTCTCTAAACGGCACTATATAAATTGTCCTTTTATTATTATCATCATCCCTACCATTCCTCATTACTTAGGGTTGTGATCTATAGAATATTGATGGTACAGGTCCCAACAACATGTTTCCACACCACTCGGTAACTTGCCGTTTGTATGCCAGTCTTAAGCCCAGTCAATTCCTTTATCTGATCACTCCATCTTGCTGGTGCTCTGCTCCTGTCTTTTCTTCCTAGCACACTTCCTATGACCATTTTCTCCAGGTTATTTGATTCACATCTGGAAAGAATACGCTGGAAGCATGTTGGGAACAGCTGAGCCATTACATTGCTGCATGTATAAAGCTCTTAATAAATATATTTAGAATTTATTAATGTTAAATAGATAAGTTTCATTGTGCTGTTTCTAGTTGCAGAAGTTTAGTCCATTATAGGACCTCAGATGGCAATAATTGATGTTGACTTTAGACAGCTAATTTCTGTGTATAAATTGTACAATCATTTTTTTTTTTTTTTTTGAAAATGGGAACTGATGATTAATTTCTGTTTTAACGTAAACTTAAGGATGACTGAAAATATATTTAAAAAAAGCTACGCTTTATTTGAAAGAAAGAAAGGGCAGATATAACCGATTAAGTCATAAGTATAACTCATATCTGACTTAATGCTGATTAAAGGTAGAGTAACAATGAACGAATCAAGGTTATTTTATCATAAATAATTTGGTCAGTATAAGAAGTCATACAAACTAACTAATGATTCAATCCACTATGTTGTGTTATAAAAATAAATCTCTTTATATCAAATTCCTCACCTCTATGGGTAAGTTACAGTGTGTGGCATACAGCCTATCAAAAAACTCTTCATCTTGGCATTCTTCTTCTGCGTTTGGCCTTAAAACGCAATGCGTCTTCACCAATCTGATCACAACGTCCGGTGTTCTGGATGCCTCCAGAGAATGTAAATAGTGGTCCATGGTCTGAATTTCCTCGCACTCACAGAAAGACAACCCCGCTAGGCCCCACTTGTGTATATCAAATGCGGTGTAGCCCAATCCGCATCTCATCCTATTTAGAGTACATCACTTTTTATAAAGTTGCCTGTTTTTTACGTTACACTCCATTCAACAGGACCGCCATTTATCAGTGATCGGCCTATTTGCTAGAAAATCTACTAAATTGGATGATGGGAGGTTAGACAGAGTAGCGGTGATTCTCCTATTTCCGTATTTTGGCCAGCGGAGCTACTATATAGTGACGATGCATGCCCTAATACGTACACCACCTGCGGATTAAAGGTGTCCCTATTAACATAGTTAATAAGTTTAAGTATTTGCACGCTACGGTTGCTGGGGTCTCGGGAATGTGTGGCCTATTAGGATAGGCGCTGCCAATGATGCCTTTAGAAATATGAACGCCATATGAGACTCCTCAGTCTAAAGATAAAGTGTTGATTATTTGGCATTTACATCCTATATAAAATGCCGAATTATTGCCTATTTGAGCCTTATATTGGAGTTGAAAAATACCACTTCCCAAAAGTAATATTGATGTTATGCAACATTCGGGAATGGGCAGATATTTAGAGAGCTGAGGTGCTGTTTCATGCCGCCTGAGAGATGTTTTTTTAAGAGTGCTTATCAACATCAGGAGGACCGGACACAGCACACGAAGAAGAAAAAGAGAGAGAAGACTTCTCAGTTTTCAGAAGAACAGATGCCTCTGGATGATGAGTGTCAGGTTATATAATGATGTGAAGAATGAGACAGTTCGTCTTCAGGTGGAACAGCGGCCTTTAACCACCACAATAATGGTGAGATGCTGAAGATGGTTTGGTTACATATTGAAGATGCCGTCTGGAAGCTGGTCAAGAGCAGTGATTTTTTACTGCCCCTCCTGCACTATACATTAGTGTAACAATTATTGTACTCATTTTTCTCATTCTGCTGAAGATCTGCAACAAATACTTGATACCTACTTATATGGCATACGAGTATATGGCCCTATGAAGCACTTGGTTAAATGTTTCTAAGACCAATATTATATCAACGAAAACCTTCATCTTAACATTAACCTAAATGGACAGATCATAGAATCAATGCAGCATTTTTATTACTTGAGTAGCAACGTGAATGACAAAGCTAATATAGTCTTTCCAGTAATTTGGACTCTTCGTAAGACGTAACTAAAACTGAATACGTGGGTTGACAATATATGACAGAATAGAGAATGAAGGGATTAGGGATGAATGTGAACTTAAGTCTGATGTGTTGAGTAAGATGAAGAAGAGCACTCTGAGATGGTTTGAGCATCTAGATTAATCTAGAATGAATGAATGAAGAAAGATTAACAAAACAAATGTTAGTAGAGGATGTGGTAAAGGAAGACCGAGGAAAATATGGTTGGATAAATTTATTTGGAGGAAAATATGGTTGGATATTTTAAAAGAAGAAAAAGTAAGAGGAATCGTAAAAGTTGTATAATAAGGTGTAAAGAATTTAATTTTATTTATTTTAAGACTTTGCTGGTTGGAATCTATATTGTATTGATATCATAGCGATCACAAACTATCAATTTTTAATATTGTAGTAGTAATCATAAAGGTTTGTCTATGACTTTACTTGTTTCATTCAAGGGTAGGCAATCTGAATATGTATTGTCAGGTTACAACGTGAATGCAAGCCCTGCACAATTAAGACAGCATTAAGTCATATGTGATTTTAACTATGACTGCCTTAAAATTTCTTGATAGTTGACAAATGTCTTTCTGTCAAGAAAATGTCAAATTTTTGTTCTTTTTTTAAAAAACTGCAAATATTTTTCTTCTTTTGCCTTATCTGCAGTGACTGAAATTGCTTATGCATATCCAAAACAATTATTTTAAAAGCCAATAACGTACCTTATAACACACTTTTCCATAGTTGGGTATGTAATGTGTGATGTTACTACCCCATAACGCCTTATATTGTGATGCTACTAGTTGTTCTTTGGTAAAAACCCTCCAAGAGCAACTCTACAGGCAAAGCATGCTGTTTCACAGTTTCAAATACACAGAAGGTTCTGTTTAAATAATTACTTCGTATGAAGGGGGAACCAAGAACACCTAGAATTTTTGTGAAATTAATTTATAAAAATATTTACAGCAATTTTCTTTCAGCCCTTTTCAAAGTACTTTCTTAGAGATGCTATATATTTACATTATGAATGACAAAGTAAGCATAGATGGCGAGATTCATAATAAACTAAACGCAACTTCCTCCGAGTTTTGGGCTCTTTGGAGACGAGTATATGATAATCACAAGCTAACACTGTAAACCAATACTGCAGTCTATAAAGCTGTAATCATACAATCTTTGATAAATTCTCTATGGACGACATATTAGGGTACTCGAAAAATGTTAGCAGAGGTACCTCAGGCAAATAATGAAGATTCAATGGTATCATAGAGTATCAATGGTATTATGAGGTTTTGAGAGGAGCAAACTGCTATAGCACTGAGATTCTGTTTTCACTTGCACATCTGTGTTTGTCTAGACACGTGGCATGTATGCTTAAGTAGACTCTCAAGAAATGTCTTCTTTGGTGAGCTGACGGAACGCAGAAGGAGGCACGGTGGTCAGGGCAAGAGATATAAGGATGAATTACATGAGATGGTTAAAAACATTAATGTTCCCTGGGAGAAAACACCAGCAGATAGAGCTAAATTGCATAGAGCTGTTGCTAGTTATCAGAGACCCAGACAAGCTGCAGATACTGAAGCTTCTGGCCCTATATGCAACAGAATATGCTCCACAAATTGGCTTACATAGTTATTTCCAGTGGCACCAATGCCAGGTACCCTGAACACCCACTTTCTGTTATACTCGACACGAGTTATGGGTATTCGTTAATTATTCATTATATATTTACAGTGCTTCTCCCATTTAAAGAAATATCTACTGTAGTCATCTTTAAAATCATATTTTAAATTCCCAACAATTTCCATAGATTTCTTCTATGATTGAAAATTTCTACCCTTTGGTCACTATAGATAGTATATTTTCAATCGATAAAAAAATAGTAAACAAATTTTTTTCTTAAGGACATTAAAAAAATGGGAGCCGCCTTATAATCTGAGTCGCCCTATATTTGAGCCTATAGGGTACTTTGAAGGGGGCTATAATAAGAATGCTGTAAATTTTATGCTTAAAGAATTGAAAACAATTCTGGATATTTTTGGACTCATCTTGTATTTGACCTAACATCTTGATAACAAGATGTAATGTTTATAAGTCAGTGCTTCCCAAACCTGGGTAAATTACCCAAAATTGGATAAAAGTTGTTTTTTTTTTGATAATTTGCTGAGATGACATGAGATAATTTAATGATATTGTTTTTTATGAACGGTGAGTTCCGGGCCTACTCTAGTGATACTAAAGTTTGAAAGCTTGATTAATGGGGCTGAAGATAATCTTGTCTTCGCTATTCAATACATCCAACATTAGTTAGAATGTATTGAAGGGGCACGAATAAATAAAATTTATTTGTTTTCTACTTTTTAAGAACATTTCTTCACTTGTCACGTATGCTATTTTGTTTTACCTACATTGGGTAAAAAGAACTTTCTGATAAGCGGTTTCGGGTGATGAAGGAAAAAGTTTCGGAAGCATTACTTTAAGTGGTTTGCTTATAGTTAAAGAATCTACAAAGGATTGAGTTACGGTGAACTGGAGAAACAATTTTACAACGTTTTTATCCAATATTTTATCAAATTTGGATTCGTCGATTTCTGATTCTTATGTTCTATTGAAACTTTTAGTTAATAAACTCTTTTAAGTTTAGAAAAATAAATAAATAATTAATTTCAATATGAGCAAACGACAAATCTTATAACACCATTTAAAAAAGAGAAAAAAAATCAGAATCCGTCCTCTGATATTATGAATCATCAATTCCCATTTTTAAGAACTCGACTAACATTGTTATAAAAAATACAAATTCTTAGATAGAACAGTAGTATTCAATTTATTCAAAGCTTTCAGTGTATTATATTATAAATGTATGAGCCCGATATGATGAAAGTCACTATATTCCTCGAAATATTAATTTATAAGTTATACTCAATGACGTAAAATAGATACTTAAAATAAAGTTCATTTCGAAACATCAATGTGTAAATTTATCATATATTTCTTTTTCTTTTGTGAATATTTTTAACTAAATACAATTTGAAATTCAATTTTCTTTTTTTTAAACAAATCCTTCTTATCTTTTTCTAGATATAACGTTCGTTGTATAAAGGTTTGCAGATATCTTTATATTCTCACAAAATCCTAATGATCTTCAGCACCAACTGCAAGAATTGGTAGACTTACAGAGTAAAGAAGTTGGTTTAAAAATGAATATATCAAATATATGATGAACACCTTTGCTACCCCAAAACCAATAATCGTAGATGGAAAGCCGCTAGAATTTGTCCAGGAATGTGTATTTGGGTCAACTTGTTTCCTTTGTAGGTGGCATATCAGAGGAAATAACACGGACAAAACTAGCATTCAAAGACTGAAAAATTGATATAGACTGGAACTCCAGGTTCTGCAATACAGTTCTGCGCACCATAATGGATGTGCTGTACCATACTTTGTTAGCAAAAAAAGGCTTCATGAAGAGACAGGTCTCCCTACCATCCGTGAATTTGCGGTCTCTCTGGCTGAGAGGTTTTACGACTTACTTTCGAGTCACCCCAATCCTCTGATACGCTATACGAACATATATTTAGTTTACTCCAGACTCAAATAAATATTACATACTACCCCACCCTGTCCGGTCACTTGCGGATGTCGTTCGACACTTGTTAATCAGCTGTTTTGAACTTATATTTATTGCGAGGTAAATTTTACATATCTAAATCCCAACCTAGTGTTGTGAAATTTGCTTAGTACCATTTGCTGAAAAGTGAACAAAGGGAAAAAGAATCTTTTTTGCTGTCGTATTTTGAAAAAAAGGTGTGTTGGATAATATTGAGTTTTTATTTTCATTTTATTTCGATTATTTTTTGGCCGAGATTATCCGGGTCAACTTTTTTACATACCACCTCGAATAATTGAGAGTAACTAAGAAAAAACAATGAAATGAAAAAGACCAAAATACACAATATAACATTTATTCTTAATACTTTCAAATTTAATATTTACACATAAATATTTTTATCTTAATTAAATATTCTTTCTTACGAAATATTAAATAACGAAGCCATGTTTTACACATCTTGGTGTAAATAATACTTTTAGACATTTTCACAAAGGTTTAACATAATATTTAAATATAATATTACTAAAGTATGTTTACATTAATAATGAGTGATATTTGTAATTATATAAACAGCTACTTAAGTTTTACGATGATTAGTTTAAGTGAAAATGACATTTATAACGGTATCCCACAGCGGAGCTTTTCAGGGAGTATCGGGTCCTGAACATAGCCAATTTACATCTCAAATCCATTCTCTGGCACTATCATCGAGAGGAAGGGAAGATGCAGACTCAGCAGAGACACATGATACGCATGGCAACTGATCAAATGTTCACCATCCCTAGAGTTAAAACATCTTTTGCTCAAAGGCAATATGCCTATTTAGCTCCCATGACATACATTGGGGTGCCGAATTCAATAAAGGCAACAGGAGGAAAACAATTTAGGCATTAGATCGGAGCATGGTTGTTATTGCGACAGGAGTTTGAGTACTTGGACTTGCAAAAGGAATGACTTGTAGAAAAGGTTTGTAGCTCTTGAGTGTGGTGTTTTTTGTTCTTTTATATTTGTATTTTTAGGGACTGATAAAAAAAACGTAATTGGAGGGAAAACGTAGATTCGGTGTTAAAAAAAAAAAGAAAATTATTTTTTATTTAGATAATCACGCAAATCAGAAAACTTTTTTCAATCGATTTGCTATTTTTTATAATTGTAGCCAAAGTTGTAATGGGTATCTCCAAATCACGCGCGAGCGAAACACCTGAACCAACGTGACATATTCACTTTTTCGACAATTTTCCTTTTCTCTTGAATCGATAATGTTTTTCTTTGCCGAGACCTTATTTGAAGGGATTCAACGAAAAATTAAAAGAAATGAAAAAAATGTAAATTGACACACGAAATACACGACAATTGAAATTGTATGTACACGACTGACACGTTTAAAACACAAGCACAGATTGACCTGCCTATACAGTCTGCCTGCCTCTGATTCGCTAAACTTCCCACCAATTGCATCGTATTCCACGACTCGTGTAACCTTGACCATGAGCGCTGTAGGTGCACACGTGTCAATAGAAACAATAGAAACAACATATTTCTATAGAAGTCAATAGAAACAATAGAAACAACAACAAACAAGCAGGTGCACAATAGAAACAACATATTTCTGCTTCCTAATATTATTTCAAATATTTTAAATCGCGCATTTAATTCAAATATTTTAAATCGCGCGCATATGTTTATAAATTGATTTGCATTTTAAATATTTCAAACGTAAATTGCGGGAAATAAAAACGTAAAAGCGGGTACTAAATGTACTAAAATAAAACGGGATTGTAAAAATTGAACGCAAATAGTGGGAAAACGTGAATTCCGGGCACGTAAAAACGGGATTTCAATGTATATTTTATCAAAGGTTTAGAAGTAATAAATTACTTTATTATTCAACTAATTACATTGATCCTCCCTAGAGGTGTTTCTACCTCCTATCGTGAAACTCCCTTCACTTGGAATGATCCCGGTTCATTGCGAGAGCAGTGCTTAGATCAGACTGATGTCATATAACATCGAAAGTGTGTGTGGTCTATTGACTCAAGAGAATTTTTTTTAAGAAGGGTGAAATCTCCTCCTCCTTGACGACCTCCGTGGCCTGGTGGTAAGACACTTGTCTGCCGATCCGGAGGTTGCGGGTTCGATCCCCGCACGAACCCAGATTTTTTTAAATAGGATTCCAGTCTGGTTAACACTTAGGGCTTATAAAAACATCTTTCTGGTTGGTTGGAAGAGATTACCACATGCCAATAAACTCACCAGGTTAAAAAAAAAAACCTTTTGCAACCTTGTTAATGTTTCTAAACATTGGAGATACACAAAACCATAAGTAAAAACAAAAAATAAATAACCAAAAAATCCAAAAGATTTCCCCCCTCTTAAACATTTTTCCTTTGAGTCAATTAACTACATACACTTCCGATGTAACATGACACTAGTCTGACCCAAGCACTGCTCTCGTAACAAACCGGGAGCGTTCCGTCTAAAGAGAGCCTCAAGATAAGAGTTAGAAACACATATAACAGGAATTACTGTAATTAGTGAAATAAGAAGGTAATTCATGCTTATATATTTATTTCAGAATTAATTATAAGGAATACAAATATAGAAGAAGAAAATGACATTGTTTCATTACAATAGTTTTAACAAGACTGAGTATGAAGAAAGGGGAGGAAAGAATCTAGAGAGAGGAATAAGTAACGGATTTGTCTAGGAATTTGATTTTCATGTGTAAATATTTTTTAAATTTAAATTGATATTTTCTTTTTTTGTAAAATCTATCATGAAACTTTACATATCCCAGATAAGCTGGTTATCACTCAAGCATTCTTGCCTCAATTTGGGCTATTTTGATTTATGTAAATTTTCTTGAAATAAATTGTGGGATGGATGTTTTTTTTTTAGCTCACTAAGGATTTATTTGTGAAATGGACTTGATAATGATGATACACATTTACAAAACTTCTTTTTGAAATATTCAATCACTCATGTTGAGTTTTAAACACACATGTACGCTCGACACAGTATCACTTTTATATCTACACAGCTGTCTGAGAAGAGCCAGTTTCTTGGTCATAGTGTCGGAGGATTCCAACTCGTACAAGGTGCAAAGGTTTAAGAGGAGATTTTCATTGAGTCCTCGACTTGGGTTTGAGTTAACGGCGTTTTCCATCACAGCTATAGCTTCTTTGAGTTTTCCCGAATACAGCAAACACACAGCCATATTATTTGACACCTGAAAAAAATATATAAAATAATTGGATACGATATAGCGGTTGAGAAAACTGTTTTAAAAGTTAAGTGTCGAGCACGATAGTGCTACAAAAACTGAACCACTATCCATGCAAGTATTACAAAAATTGAACCACTATTCGTGCGAGTATTACAAAAATTGAACCACTATTCGTGCAAGTATTACAAACACTGAACCACCATCCGTGCAAGTATTACAATAATTGAACCACTATTGGTGAGACGGCTTGTGGCGCCTGGCCGGAGAGTTTATATATGTAGCGCTTGTGAATTTTGTGGTCATTCATTTTTTATTTGTGTTATAACTTTTTCATTTAAAAAAACACTAATTCTTAAGAAACATATTCTTTTCTGGACATAACAAACAATGCTCAAATATAATCTTGTAAACAGCCATACAATATTCGATTTCAATAACAGTTTGTTCGGTAATGATGACAGTAAATATGATGAATCAGAGACTAGCACAACCTGGCAGGTGTATTGTCACGTAATAATCTCTTTCGACCAACCAGAAAGATGTTAACCCTGAGAGATCGGCACACTGCTATAGCAGTGGAAGAAATTTGTGCTACCCTTGTATTCTAAATGAATATCATTCATTTAGAATACAAGGGTACATATTCTAAAATATATTTATGTTGTAAAAATATATTCTTTTTGGTTTTTTGTTGTTTAGAATAAATATTTATCACGAACGTCCGAATCGTAAATATATCTCAGCACTAGATAGACAATTATATTTTTTCCTCGTAGTGCTCTCAGGGTTAAAAAGGGGTTTAGTGAAAACAAGATTGGAATCCTTTTAAACATTGAACCTTCCAACTACGGATTGCTAATGAGACCACGGAGATTGGAGTATGTTACGTATTTTTTTTACTATGCGAACTAGTAGCGTAGTCAATTTAATATTTTCTTGAATATAACATTTGAGATAAGATTCAAAAGACAACAACAGAAATTTCAAACTTATAAAAAAATATATAAGAATTTCCAAATGACATACCATTATATTGGTGGGTTCTAACTCAGTGGCCTTCACCAGACACTGGTAGGCTTCTAAGAAAGCATTCTGGGCCACGGCCAACAGTGATTGGTCCACCAATTCTCTGACATCTTGTTCTGGATATCTGAAACAATATCAAGAAAAAATAGTACCAAGTAAAGTCACTACAGTTAGAAAGAATTTAAAAAAATAGAAAGAAGAATGGTGTTGAATAAAATTAATTTACTCACATAAAAATGTATCATACAACTCACATAAAAATGTATCATGCAACCTAATTGTTCTTGTTGGAACTTGAATATTAATCAACTAGATGAATAACCTGTACCTCGCACGGTTTTAGAGTTTTATTTTAAATAATATTTCTGAACTGTTATAAAACTGTGCTTGTATGTAAAATATTCACAGAGTTACCTTCTTACATGTATAAACACATTTCATATCGATTTCCCAAATATAAGACCCCATTAAACACAACAATACTGCCCCGGCACATTAACTGATAGCTTAATGTCAAAACTACAAAATCTTCACTCGCGACTGTTTTTTATTCCACACATCAGGACATGGATGAAAAGAAATTATTTCAATTTTATAATTGAATCAATACAGTGCGTACCTCGTTTGATTTACAAAAGTAAAAAAAAAACAATGCGACATATGTAATTGGAAATCAGACCTATCTAAATTATTATCAAAAATAATGTGCTATTCGGATGACATCTGTTTTTAGATTTTACAATTTTTTTCACTTCGGAAGAACTTGTATATTTTGGATAAATTTGGGCAATTATAATTATTATTTTGACTTTCTCAACATGAGTAGAAAAAGGTGTTAAATAAGTGTTCAGATTAACATTCCGTAACCCTTGACGAGTGATTGTACCGCTAATGGGGGAAAGTTGAAGAAATACTGAATTCTGGAAATTATTCTTACAAAGTGCCCCTGATCTGTGTGGCTTTGCGGAAGCACTGTTCAGCACCCAGTACGTGCCCTGCCTGCAGGAAACAGCGCCCCAGAGCAGATTGTAGGGCCCTGGACTGCGCAGGTGCCCACATGCTTCCTGCAGCCATCTTTTCCACCAAGTCTACAGCTACTATGTAGTCCTGGAAATATAAAGTCACTTGGTAATATTAAAATGTTTATTAAACATGTACTGTGTAAGGTTACAGAACCAAGAGTATGGGACACGCAAAGTGCTTTTTGAAAGGGCCGATAATATAGATTAGGTCTTTTCTTTGAGATTGGTTTGTGAAAAATGCTGGAATAAAAAATAGTATTATGCATCCATGGATCTTAAAAAAGCAGGAGTAAACACTGTGAAGTTATAAGATATTTTTTATTCCCTTAAAGCATTGAAAGGATTCTCGCCCAACAAAACTAAAATTTTGCAAATTGCAATCTTTGCAAAAAAGACATTTATTTTTTTATATCAAGGAAGAACAGTAATCCTCATTGGCAGTTCTCAGTAAATTAAACACTGACTTACTTCCTTCAATATTACTTGATGATTCCAACAAACTGTAAAACAGTTAAAAACCTGGAAATGTTAGTGGACAACACTCTCATCGCAAGACCAAATAATTCAGATACATAAGACAAAGAATCTTTTTCAGCTATCATTTCTTTAAAGTGTTGCCAACATTCTTACTCACTGAAATTAAAATTTTGCTCATGCAATCACTGCTGTTTCCAATTCTGGATTATGCGGGCATCTGTTATTAAGATATTACGGAAGAACAGTTTGACCAAATACAGCATTTTCAAAATGTTTGATATCCATTTTCAATCTAAGAGGGTAGATTCACATCACAAAAAACTTAATTGATTGAACGTAAGAAAGAGATGCAAAAACCACCTCACATTATTTTATAACAAATCAAATTGTCGACAAACATACATATTGTCACCTTTCTACAACAAAATACTCTAAATAAAACATTTAGAGGTCAAATTATTGTGTATATCGATCTTTTAGGTTTTAGAATTTCTGGTATAAGTCACTAGATCATTTGGGGATAATAACTGTACAAGATCTCTTTAAAACACTTGTTGGCAGCGAGACAAGGTACTGAAAAGATAGATTAAGTAAGAAAAGAGATGAAAAACCGTACCTTTTTCTGTAACGCACAATTAACGATAGAGAAATTGACCCTAGCTTCTCTGCCCGACCACAGTTTGATAGCCTCCTGCCTGTCCTGTGCTGACATCTCCAAGTCACTTCCATCTTCACACTTGTTGTCTTTCAGATTTTCTATCATCTGAAAGTAAAAAAATAACTTCTCATATTACGAATAAAAGGCAGGTACAATATATCTAGGAGCTAATCCCAAGGCAGTCACCCTTAACACGTTGACTGCGGTATGTATTTATAGAATAGTGTAGAGGTACTGAAAAAAATCATATTTTTGAAACCTTAAAATCTTACGGTATTTTCGAAACCTTAAAATCTTACGGAAACCTTAAAATCTTAAAATATTCGGTACCATACAAACAAAGAGAATCTAATGATGCGCAACGGGCGTCATCAGTGTCTCTACAAAAAATGTGATGGCGCCCATGGGCGTCTTTAGCAGCGAACGTGTTAAAAAGTTCTCCCCTCTGATTTGAAACCAGCATCATTTAACTTGTCGTCCTACATCATTATTAACCCTTTTAATCCCACGAAGCCGATTATGAGCCTCAACTGTTGTATGCGTCTGTTGTAGGTTTTAAAACTAAATAATAACTGAGATAAAAAATAAAATAAAAACTACTGTTTTTTTGCCAAAAAATGCTTGGGATTTTTCGCACATTTTATGCAAAATATGCTGGGATTAAATGGGTTAATCTTCATCATCACCATCATGTCATGCCCCTATTGGAGTAGACCGAGAGAACAGATCTCTACTTTATTCTATTCTGATACTCATCTTTCGTTTCCGTTATATCCATACACACTGTAATGCTTGCTTTCCTATTATAAAAGATTTTCACTATTTCGTATTTCAAAATTTAAATAATTTGTTTATGTTATGTTTTTTCAGAACTTCCCAAACTTTTTATACCTCCTTTACTACTAGTGTAGATTGTTTTTGTAAATACTTCATCATTATAAATGAGAGTCTCGTCTCGTTGATTACTATGGGAGATTCCCATTGATAATTATTAGATTCAGAAGAGGTAGACATGGCTGGATCAAGTAGAACTGATTTTGAAAGAAGGAAAAGGAAAGAGTACAAAAAATACAAAATATGCATGAAATGTATGAATTTAGAAAAAAGCAAAAGGAGTCTCCCTGAATACTCCATAAGAGACAGAGTGATATATACTTGTATGTAGATCCAATTTAGGTGAAGACATTGCTATACTCAAGAAAATGTAACATGGTCCCTGTGACGTTTGAAATGTCATGTCTCAAAGGCATGGGGTTAAATTGTTTTTTTTTACAAATCGAATAGTTTTTTTATAAATCTAAAAATAGTTTTTCTCTAAACTGACATTTTAATTCCTAATTTTCATTATACTTACTTTCTAATGTATTGTACGATTTGTATATATCTTTAAATAGGCCAAGATCCACTATGAATTAATACTAATTACGAACATTTAATTTTAGGTATAAAAAAATCGAAAATCCAATTATCGTATACCCCATCCCTAGCTAATGCAGACTAACGTAGTGACTTTTGACGAACGTCGCCAAATATTATTTGATTTTAACAAACTGACATATTTTTGCTAATTTGTAACAAGATGTATTAATTTGTCATTATTGTTAGTTTTATGTAATTTATTTACCTAAATAACTATTTATTAGAATCGAGGCTTATATTAAAGTTGATAAAATAATTAAAATTACTGAACGTCGTTACAAGGTTGTATTGGGGCAAATTTGTGAAACGTCATAGGGATCATGCTACATTTTCTTTAGTATAGCAAAGGTTTTAGTGCATTTGTTAAATTCATCTTCTTTTCAAACTTCTTACTACTTTTCTTCCACTTGGATTCAACTCGAAGATCTTCTCCGATAACCTATACTCTGGAATACAGATGATATTTTCCAGACTCTCAATCCTCATTCCTAGAGCTTTAAGAACTGTTCAAATTCCTAACGCAACATCAGAGGAATTTTCCTATAACTCCTCTAAGGTATCTCATCTCCACTTCTTGTACCCTTGACCTTGCTTGTTCTCTCAAAATCCAAGTGGTATAGCCATATGTAACTGTTGTCAAAAAAAATCAAAACAGATTACATACATCAATACATACCATCACGCCACTACCCTATCGGGGTAGGCAGAGAGTACAGAGCACCAGACTTTCCTATATCAACACACATTCTTAGCCTCTTCTACATCCAAACGCCTTTTCATACAACTTCTACAATTACTCTGCTTTCTACATTTCTTTCTTTTAGAATATTCACTTGATCCAATAATACTTACCTTAATCTTCCTTTCATATGCGTACCATTCACATTTGCACTATATATGTTTTGTTGCGTTTTCTCCATTCATTCCACATGCCCAAACCATTTCAGCATGCTCTTCTTCATCTTGCTTAACACATCAGCCTTAAGTTCACATTCATTCCATATCACTTCATTCTGTATTCTGTCATACAGTATTGCGCCATGTATTCTTTTCAATGTACGCATTTCTACAGCATTTATTCGGCTCCTCTCAGTCTTTTTGTCCATGTTTCACTCCCATACATTAATTTGGTGCCAAATTACAATTGTGGACTATCATTTTAGCAGATTTTATACTGTCCGGTTCGAGCATATATGTTTTAGTGCCCCATTGACTGTTTCCTATCGCTACACGCTTTTCAACATCCCTCTTAACTCTTTCATCATCTGAGAAAATACTAACAAGATAGCATAATTGAATTACTGAGGTTTTCATTAACGAGGTTTTATTGTATATGGCTCTGAGTGGCTCTTAAGCAATTTTTCATTCGTAAAATGGCCTTTGGTCAAAAATTCTTACACACCATTCGTATAGACCAAAGATTCCCATAGTGGTCTATATGGACCCCCAAGGGTCGATTTCGACTTGCAGGGGGTCTATGTCAGCGAGAAAAGGAAATGGGGGTGCACGAGATGTAAATGGGGGTCCACATGAGCGGATTCCATTTAGGCAGATCATCATCAATATTTAGGCGTTCCGTAAATGTCATTACACCTAACACAGATTGTGTGTACATTTACTTATAGTAGACATAGAAAATACTTATATAAAGAAATTGAATGAGATTTAAGACTATACCTCACTAATTTGAAGCCAAATATTGAACCATTGCTATCAGAGCATCAGGTTCACCCCTCTCATTAACAGTATTATTTGTGTATTAATTGAACTTAAGAATTTAACTAGGTTTTGATTTGTTTCGTTCCAAAGCCAAATATTTACTTGCATTTTGTGTCTTTTCAATAAAGGTATGAATAAAAATTGTACATGTTTTTCTTTTTTACAATTGTCCACTCTACAAAAAACCATATCAAGTTGAACAGCACTGTGTCAGCTGTCAAAAACACATTTGAAGTTAATAAGTTTAGGACAAATCAATATAAGGCAGGCAGGGGGTCTACGGAAAACAAAAAAATCGTCAAGTGGTCTACGGGGCGAAAAAGTTTGGGAAACTATGGTTTAGATAATGTAATGACTATCTAACTGACCTTCCTGATGACAGCAAGCAGCATGTAGAGTCTGGCTATGGCTAAATCTAGTTTATCAGTGTACATGGGCAGCTCAGCCAACAAGAGGCGGAACGAGAAACAAGCCATGGATCCTGAACGGTTTGGATATAGATCTGGATAAAACTGCAAACAAAAATAACAATCAAATATACATTTCTGAAATGAATGCAGAGAGGAAGAGGAAGACCGGGAAAATAATGGGAGATGTGGAGAAACTTTTAATGAGGGAAAGGTGAGATGTACGTGAAACTTTTATGTGTTTTCTCTTTCAGTTACATGGGCATTATTTTATCACATTTTTTTTTTATCCACTTTGCACGGATTTCTCCTGTTACACAAAGAGGGTCTGCTTTTAGCGTCAGCTTATTTATTCGTAAGGGAGAATATCAGCCAGGATTCTTCTCATACTGCAAGACGGTACCGAGAATATATCCACAGTGTCATTCAGTTGGTTCAATATCTCTATACCACACGTGACTGAGTGTTTAGCCATGAAATTCGTTCTGTAAGTTGGTATGTAGAACAGAGGGTGATTCTTTGCACCGCTATATTTATTAGGTACATATTAACTTAGTGCTTCTAGAATCGCAGGACAGTTAAAGCAACCTTGAAAAACCTTAAGTAGGAATATCACAATGGATTCTTGCCTTCTTGTTTCGAGGCTTTTATAGTTACACACCGTGAGAAGTTCGACATGGTGAGCATATTTTGGATAATCGCCCTTTGTTCTGTACCATAGATATCTGAGGAATTTTATAGCAGTCGCCACTTTCACTATGCTTGCTTTATCTTGCTGGTCACATCATACTCGTCAAATTACAGCATCTTCAAAATGTTTGACTAAGATTTATTTTTTTCTGAGAAAGTACGATCACATCACTTTATACCAGAGGGAGCTGAACTAGTTGAATGTGAGAAATAGACATCAAGTTCACATAATATCTCTATTGTATAAAATCCTTAACTGTCCCGCCGCCCCCTCTTATCTGGCTGAAAATTTTCAGCGTCTTTCTGATCATGGACTTGCACTACGCTCAAAAGATTGTTTGTTTACTCTTTTATTTTAGATCGTCCTTTACTGTCCATGCAATGAAACTCTGGAACAAGTTTCAAACCAATGTTAGACTCGCTCCGTCCATTGCATGCTTTAAGAAGTGACTAAAAAAACTCTTCATTTCTAGTCAGTAACAAAGCATGTCCTGATTTTTCTTTCATCTCCACCATCCCTTAATTTTAATTTAATTGGTGATATCTCACTTTAACTTTTATTGTGTATCAGGTCTGTAAATATGAAACCAGAATTTTTTATAGAAAATACACTACTGAGAGACTAAACCTTAGCAAACAGGTATGGAAATAAGATATAATTATAAACATGTATTACCATACATGTATGGTACCATACCATACATGTATCTTTCTTCGATTTTACCCCCTCGACAAGTTGAAACCCTGTTACACATTATGTCTGTAAATTTGAAACCGGATTTTTTTTTAGAAAATACACATGTATTGTATGAAAATGGTAAAAAATATTTTATTCAAAGTATTGCCCATCGCTAGCTACACATTTTTGCAATCTCTCTGGCAATTTGTGGATGCCATGCCAAAAAACTGTTGCTCTTTTGAGGCAAACCAATCATCGAGCCATTTTCGTAATAAGTGAAGCGCTGCTCAGCAAGTGCGTGTCCCATCGATGCAAATAAGTAGTAATCAGATGGAGCCAAGTCTGGTGAGTAAACCGCATGCGAAAGTATTTGCCAACTTAACGCCTCAATCGTTTCCTTGGCCAGTTTTGCTGAGTGCGATGGTGCATTATCATGAAGCAAAATCACTTTGTGTTGCCTCTTTTGATATTCTGGTCATTTTTCACGCAATGCTTGGTTCAAATCCATCATTTGTTGTCGGTAGCGTTCAGTATTAACGGTTTCGCCAGGTTTAAGCAGCTCATTATAGATAACACCCTTCTGATCCAACCAAATACAGAGCATTGTCTTCCGTCCATAGCGATTTGGTCTTGCAGTCGATGTCGCTGGTTTGCTTGGAGTTACCCATGATCTCTTACGCTTAGGATTTTCGAAATATATCCATTTTTCATCGTCAGTCACGATTTGATGGAGAAATGATTTTCTTTTGTACCTGGCGAGCAGCATTTCACAAGTGGTTTTTCGGTTTTCCTGCTGTCTTTCATTCAGTTCATGTGGAACCCATTTTCTCACCTTATGGATCTTTCCCATGGCTTTCAAACGTATGGAGACGGCTTCTCATGTCACATTTAATTGATCCGCGAGTTGTTGTTGCATTTGAGCGTCATCCTCATCCCACAATGCTTGCAATTCGGCGTCTTCAAACTTTCTCGGTGGTCTTCCACGTTCTTCATTTCTCACGTAAAAATCGCCCCTTTTGAATTTTTTAAACCACTCAAAGCACTGTGATTTACCATGAGTACGCTCACCGTAAGCTTCAACAAGCATTCAATGCGATTCTGCAGCAGTTTTCTTCAAATGGTAACTGAAAATCAATGCTGTCCGCAAATCGTAGTTTTCAGGCACAAAAACAGACATGTTCAACGCTATGAAAACATACGTAGTTGTATTAAACTTGTATTGTTGTGAGTTAAAAGTCTTTGACAAATGTAAACACAAGAAAAAGGCGCCAATGACGCGGTTTGACAGTCACTACATTGACAACTATAGCCATCTATGAGCAAATTCCAGTTTCATCTTTACAGACCTGGTATATATTCATAAATTTCATAAAGCTGAATAATCAATTTGAATATTTTTTGTGAACATGTAACTTCCTTCATTTCTCGTCAGATTATTTCTACAATGAAGTATTAAATAAATAAATAAATTACTCATTTCCACCCTCACTGTCTATGTACGACCCCAGATATTTGAAGTTTTTTGTTATGGGTAACAATAAGGCCGAGTCCACACCAAAGTGCTAAGCTAGGTTTTACATGACTCATATACTAGGTGACTTCATACCTGGCCACACCAAAGTGCTATGCACAAATTCATTTGACAGTTGGGAGTGGTTGAGTCAACACAAGATGTCACTCTCAAAACTAATCAATTTCATTACAACTTATACCATCTTTATTTACTTTCTGTGCAACTTCATTCCAAAGTGATTTTATTACAGGTACATTTTTCTATAATTTGCTTGATGTGTTCCACAAAGGCTCCCTTTTATACACAGCTGTCATTAAAACCTCCGCCATGTTGTAAATTAACCAACACGTCTGTTCACTAGAAGATTCAATCGGTGACTAAACATCATGCAACGTGGCAGGAAGCGTGCAGTGTGGCCACTGCGATAGTATGCGGTGCGTTGGTTCGCTAGGATATGTCACTTAACTCGCAATATAGCTCTAAGCATCAAGCGAGACTCCTACCCGTGTGGCCGAGGCCAAAGTCATCTAACATCAAGGCAGAGCCATTACAGATATTTGAAAATAAGTATTTTATGCATTTTATTCTGTTGAAACTTATTTTATATTTATAATGGTAATATACAGGCGGTCCTTGACTTTCTTACATTATAATTTCGTATTGTATTTAAAAGTTAGATTTTATCGATATGTATCACAAAAACGTGTGTACTTTCAATAGTCAATATAATGAACGAATTAAACTTAGATATCAACAACGAAGATGTTGATGAGTTAATGCCATCTCACAACGTGTTCCTCGCGGGAAGCACAAACGCCTGTGATCTGACGACAATCCAAGTTTCAAATCTCCTTAAGAGTAATGACTATTATTTATTATCAGAAAATTACTTTAATGTCATGTTTACATGGTGTTGTAATCAAATATCAGTGGTTCTAAACAAAATACGCGTTTAAACTTAGAAATTAAAAAATGCCGAAATTGTGCCGCGCACAGGATTTGTGGAATTTGATTTTTAACGCGGTGTACAGGTTAAACTACAAGAGATGAATGAAATACAAAATGAAGGAGAAAAACTTTGATAATCAAGAATATGAACGAAGCCTTCATGCATCTTGACAAATTCTTGACCATCATGGAAGAATGTGATCCCAATGGAGAGCATATATCTCATATACGAAGGGTAATAGAAAAAGACACAGCGTTTTATAGAACTCTTTATCAAGAAAAGAAAAAGAAGAGTACAATTCAACTATCTCTTGAATGTATAAAGAAAACACCAGATACTAATCAATAAAGTGTTATTAATTTATATCCTAATACACCTCATTAAAAAATAAACATTTCAACTTTTGTACACATTTCAGGAACCAATTAGGTACGAAAGTTAAGGACCGATTATACTAGTAAAGCAAAAATAAAATATACAAACCTGAAAAAATATATCTGGGTTCTCAAGCAGACCGAAGGGCTCGGCCTCCAACTCTGCAAGGGAGAAGGAGTGTATCTTGATGAGAAGTGCAAGGCGTGTGAACCACAGCTGCAGTGAGCGTGGAGAGTGCTTTCCCGGGTGACCCGCTCTGCCTACACCTAAAATAAGAAAGAATCTATAAAGGTGAACATACGTGACCAGCTAATTATCAACATCATCTTATATGTCTCTTCAAGAACGCAGTAATGGTAAAAAACGCATTTATCCAGGTTGGTTTATAGCCTGGTATACCAAAGCCTCACTGTGCAGAGGGAGAGCAAGTTGCAAACTGCCTAGGGGCGAGAGCTATATAAATGCGACACTCGGATACCCATACGGCCTTATTTATCTATTTATTTAACACTTTTATTGCAAATACAATCTGGCGGGTTTATTGCCAGGTGGCAATCTCTTCCAATCAACAAGACAAAAGTAAAAGAAGCAAGTTACGTGGTCAGATAAATCATTCAAATGACCATCAATCCCCATGAAATCCATAAACACATACGTGAGCATATACCCACGAACCCCACAAAGACGGACAATCACTCGAACATTCTTTTTCATATAAAGTGAGATATCATCAATCAAAAGGAAAGGAAGGGATGGTGGAGAGGAAAGGAAAAGAAAAATCAAGAATGAAACATATTATTTTACTGACTAGAAATTAAGAGTTTTTTCCGTCGCTTCTTAAAGCATGCCAAGGACGGAGCGAGTCTTATATTGGTTTGTAACTGATTCCAGAGTCTCACTGCATGGACAGTAAAGGATGACGTAAAAAAAGAAGAGCGGTGAACTGGAAAGGCCAATAGACAATCTCTGTTTGAGCGTAGCGCAAATCCATGATTGGAAAGAAGCTGAAAATTTTCGGCAAGATAAGAGAGGGTGGCGGGACAGTTAAGGATATTATACAATGCGGATTTCTAACATTCAACCACGCCTTCATATTGTTAAAGGCACTACACATCATTAAAGCACCCATCCTAATGGGTAGCTCATTCCCGAGACCCCAATCTCAATAACAACCAAATTTTTTTACTCTAACAGGTACACCATTTACATTCATAGGGGTGCCCTTATCAGGGTATAAATTGTTGCACATCAGATCCGTCTTTGCATAGCATCACTAATCAGTACGTAAAATAATCAAATAAAACAATGTAATGTATAAAAATTACTATTTGTATGAAAATTACTATGCTACAACAGATTTACAGGTATTTAGAATTACTACCATTCAGTGTCCATCTTGATGTATAGAAACGAAACCTGGTTATTGAAAATTATTGATAAGAGCAGAATAAATGCCGTAGAAATGTCTCGCAAAGAATATATACGGAAACTTACCCTGGCCATAGATGGTGAGAAGTCTTGTGGTGAGGTTGATTGCAGCTCTGAAGGACCCATTCTGGATGAGCTCTCTCAGTCCTCGCTCATCCTGAGCCACATACTCTGCGGGTTGAACTGCCTCACTCTCCCCCAGGTAGTGGGAGACCACTCCTGCTAGGGCATCTCTCTAAAAGGGAAAATCACTTTTTAAAATTTTGCATCCATAGAATGGAATGAGAATTAACATTTTAATTATAATAAAAGGACAATTTATATACTGCCGTTTAGAGAGCTGACAGTCCTTAAAAGTGCTCTAACTCAGGATTCGACCCCACTATTTTTGACAGTTTAAAAATTTACCATGGGAAGGGATAAAAAAACTTATCATGGGAAGACGAACTACAAATCTTCCGATATATTGAGCACAGCTTCAGGAACACCCAAATAGTAAAAAATCTAATAAATAAATAAAAATATAACCAGAGAAAATGACAAAATACTAACATTGTCTGCACATTGATGGAAGTCACTTGCGTGATGCTTCAAAACATAAATGGCAATGGCAAACTACATTGTTTGAGATCCTATATATGAAAATTTGTAAGTAAATATTCAAAATTTAATAAAAAGTATGTATTTCTTTAGATGCATGCCACAATAAGAAATATTTCTTTTCTAAATGACATACATACTACCTTGATCAAAAAGTTTTAGGACTATATTCATAAAATCGAAAATACAAGTTTATTCATCAAAATCGATATGGTCCCCTTCAAAGTATTCCCCATCGACTACAACGCACTAACACCAGCGCTCGAAACACCGCTGATACTCAATTTTCGGTTATGTCCATCAGAGCCGTCTTCGATATTTTCATGACATCCTCTCGGGTGTTGTAACGCGTTCCGCGAAGCGGTTTTTTAAGTCGGTTAAACAGGAAAAAGTCGCAGGGAGCCAGATCAGGTGAATTCGAAGGCTGCTGAGTAGTATTCGTGTTGTTTTTGGTCAAAAACTCATGGAAATCATGTCTTTCGCGATTTCAACGCGGTCCTTTTTTTGGATGAAATTGAGGTCTTTCAGCACCAGTTTTGCAGTGACATGTCTGAGGCCCAAATCACTAACCAAAATGTCTTGAGCGGATCCATAAGCGATGTTCAAATCCTCTGCCAGCTCTCTAATGGTCAATTTGCGGTTTTCGGCCAACATTTCTTTGATTTTATCGATGTTTTCATTGGTTTTCGATTGTCACTGCGTTCGTCATCCTCGACCGACTCATGACCACTTCTGAAGCGTTCGTGTCACCGAAAAATCCTTCTCCAACATTTCCAAGGTCTGCGGACCGTTAAATCCGTTTTTCACACAAAATTTAATGCAAACTCGTTGATATACAGTTGATGCAATTTTCAAACTTGTAAAAAATCGAAAACACGCACAAAGGTAGATGTACTCAGTACAGCTTAACTTTTACAAATGTCAAGCTATGACGCTGAAATTTGGAGGGAAGTGTCAGTGATAGATGTGGTAACCTAACAAAAAAAAAAGATATCAATCGGGTGACTGACAGCGCCACACGGTGGCCGGTCCTAAAACTTTTATCTTACGGCATGCTTTTGAACAATTCATAAAATAAACATGCTCGAATTACACTAGATTTAACCGACATTTTAAAACGGTTTAAAATCACAGTACAAAATATATATGAAGTCAAAGCATACTGATTGACTGATGTATACCTGTGCTAAATGATACACATAAAAACTTGGACTCTGCAAGTCGCTGCAACGAACTCTAACGACAACCATATAAACTTTTTTGGTTACCTAATAATTTGACATATTGAATTTCCATTATCTGATTAATATTTACAGTTTCATTTTTGAAATTAAAAGACTTACCAAGTCTTCTTCTAATATGACACCAGGCATTGTAAGCACATCTCTCTCTGGAAAGAAGGATCCCGCTGGAGAAGTTTGAGCCTAAAAAAATTAAGTGAATTTGAAAAGATGAAACATTTCTTATGGAAGGGCTCACCTCTTCAGAGCCACTAGGGAAATTACCTTCTCAGACCTCCGTACAGACACCGCAAAGTGAATAACCTTTTTTAATAAGTTAAATATATGATAGTACGTATCATCAAGCTATTTCCCCATCAAGGTAGGCAGAGAGGACAGAGCGTCAGACTTTCCTATCTCAAGACACATCCTTCGCCTCTTTCCCATCCATGCAACTTTTACAATTTCTCTGACTTTCTACATTTCCTTCTTTCAAAATATCATTCACTTGATCCAATCGAAATCCGATCTCATCGAAAATGTTCAACAACTTTCCAATCATGGATTCACACTACCTCATTTCACACCTGTCTTCCAGTCTGAGAGGTTTGCATATTCGAGCAAGGAAGTAAGAAACTATTTGTGGAAATGTCGAAATCATCCATAAATTATTTACGAGACAAGTGGGTAGAAATTTTGACTATCCTCTTCATCAATTAAAAATTTAAATTGTGGAAGAAACTGTCTATTTACCTTCACTATAAAACAAGGCAATATTTTTATTTAAAGTTAGATTCATCATTCACTTAAATTTTTTCCACAGGTTTTCACTTAAGTCCTCTTTAGCATATTTCTGGTTGGTCGGAAGATATTATCCGTAGTGACAATTAACCCGTCAGGTTGCACTGTACCCCTTCCTAAATTCTTCTTTATTGATTATCTTAATAAAAAGAAATTGAAACTACGTATACTGTAAATTATGTTTTGTATTAAAAAATAAGTCAATTACTTTTTCCATTCCATCAACAGCAAAATGGAGGAGAGGCGATTGAAATGGTATGGGCACGTTGGACGCAGAGCACCCGATCAAATTGTGAACCAGGCAATCTCCATGGATCTTTCTCGAATAACAACCAGAGAATGACCAAATAATTCATGAGTGGTGCAAAAAGATAACCTGATGCAGAGGTACGGCCTGAGGGACGTAGTCCGGGACAGAAGAGCATACAACCTGAGGACGAGGAGAGCTGACCCCAACAGTCTTCGCAGACAGTGAGTTGGGATGGAGCCAAGGAGAAGAAGACTTTTTCTATTCCATTCTAGCAAATTCTGTTTTTTACATAAAGTATAATACTAGTGTAGGAACGTTTTATTCATAATATGTATTCAACACATCCTATCCGTCATTTTTGGGTTTGTAGAAAGAATAGAACTCTAGTTGACACTGAAAATACATAATAAACATTTATATACCTGAATTAATATTTTTTTGGCTTCTTCTGTTGGAATCCAAGAATCTCTTCGTCTGTCGGCTTCAGTGTTACCTTGTGACTCCTAAAAAACAGAAAAAAAAAAAAAAAACAAAATGCCCATGAAATGAGAATTAATGGCTACATAAATTACATTATGAAATTGTGAATTATGTACCATTTAGTACAATTAGCGTGTAGTCATGAGGAATTGCTGTAGATGTTATTTCCAAAACATCTACATTTGAGTAGTTACGCCACGTAATTAAGTATAACATAATATGGTTAGCAATATACATGTATATGGTATAAATGGGATCGGAGTTGGAGTCAAAGTTAGGATTTTTTTTGCCGACTCCATAACCCTGTTACAAATATTGTGGCTTGCGTTCAAATGTAATTACTAAGTCATTTCTAATTTAGTTAGTGAATGAACAAAGTAAATTTTTAATTTAGTATTCTGATGCAAAATTCTACAAAACAAAGTTAAAGTTTTTTTTTTAAAGAACAGATACGATCGAAGTCATAGGTATCCTTATACCCTTTAACACTAGATGGAAAAAGTGCCTGTGTCGTTCGAGGGGAGTAGCACAGCGCGGGGTTCGAACCGACGACCTTCCGCACGGAAGTCCAGTGCGTTACCGCACGGCTATGCACCACACGTTGAAATGTTAGATAAATTTAATCTGGATTTATTATTAGTTACATAAATACGAGTATAAATCCAAAACTTTTGATAATTCCAATAAAACTTACTGGTGGTGACATTTTTTCCATGACAATATCCACAGATGATTGAAAACTGTCATGGACATTAAGATTCTCTCCAGTCAAGCTCAGTGCAGCATTTGGTCCGATATTATCGAAGAATGTCGAAGGGTCCGGAAGCTTATTTAACTCTGTTGTCATTGTTCTTGGAGTATCAAAAATAGGTGCTGAGAAGATAAACTCCTTCTGATCCCCTGTAAACGAAATAGATTTGCTTCCGGTTGTTTGGTCCACGAACAATTTGCAAACCACAGGCTCCTGATTGGCCACTTCCTGTTTCGGCGGCGAAAAATTAACTAAAAATTAATTGATAACAAATATTAGTATATAAAAAAATTATATCTGTGAATAATGCTAGTCTTTTCTTAATGTGTCTTAATGCTTAATGTGTCACTATGACCTATCAGAAAATATACAAAAGTCTTTCTGTACCTCGTCTTCAGTCGGTGAGTGGTTTGCAGTCTGGTTTCCTTACCAAATGTGATTTTATAGAGAAAGGGAGAAGTAACCGAAATAATAGTTGCAATCACTACCTACATATAATCACAATGTACAAATATTTTTTTTTCTGGTTGATTTTAGTTTTTTATTAATCTAAATACTATACTACACACCATTTCCCTTTTGAAGAAGGCAGAGAGTATAGAGTGTCAAACTTTCCTATCATGATACACATCCTTCACTTACTCCTTACTTTTACTTCTTTCAAAAACTTATTTCACTTGATCCAACTATACTGTCTCAGTTGTCCTCGACCACGACTCCCACTAATGCTTACATTATGATATAAATTTGTTTAATCAGTCTTTCATTACCCATCCGTTCAATATGTCCAAGCCATATCAACATGCTTTTTTTCCCCTTACATAATCAGTTTTTAGCTCACATTCATGCTTAATCTTTCCCTTCCTGTGCTAAAAAAATCCACCCGTTCCGGTGTTGTGTATTCAATACACATGTAAAAATGAGCGATTTAAAATCAGAAACATAAGAATATTCATGGCCAATTGCTTAAATGGATTAAATTTGAAGTCAAAAGTGATAATAATTGAAATTTAATTGCTAAAAACATGAAAAAAAACATCGGGCAACGTTCACAAAACGACCACCTCTACCGAAAGCTGCCGACCTACTAAACGAAAGAAGCGAGCATACTGAGATTCTATTTCTTGCGTTCCCATATACCGAAGTAGAGTGAGACGTTAATAGCGTCACTTCCTCACCCATAGCGATTTTTTAGAATGAATATACCTACGTCACACACTGGCACATGTTTGATTGTATTGGTGAATTTATTCCTGATTTTCACAAAATATCTCTGATGTGGCTGATAAGTGCTAATTATTATTTTTTTTTTTTTTTCATTCAATGCGTAAATGTATTACGGAGGAATACCTAAAATCTGAACCCAGTATTTATTATATTTATGTATAGAGATATTTAAGTTTTTAGAAGCAATGTGTACTAGTTACACATCACAGGACAGGAAGGGTTAATGATTATGTTTCTTATTCTGTCTTACATTGACACACCACATATTCTTGGCAATGTGTTCATTTCCACTGCATTTAGCAGGTCTTGATACTGTTTGGTTTGAATATGTCTTTTAGTGTCTGAGAATATTCATCTTTCCATCGTGTGAAAATACGAGTATATAACACATCCAGAATTAGCAATAGCAGAATTGTTCAACTCCTCTTTCATTATTCACCCAAATATCGCATTTACTTTTCCCTTCATTCTTTTAAATTACCATGACTATCATTTGGCAACGAGTGAAGGTGAATTGTAAAGTCTGATAAATAAATTGTATGAGAGATGCAAAGAGAAAGATCTAAGAATGAATATTGCAAAATCCAAATTAATGATGATAGGAAAAATAAATAGGATACATGAGTGATTTAATTAAGATTGGAGCAAGTTGAGTAATTCTGCTATTTGGATTATATTTTCTTAAATAATGGAAGAGTTATGAGAGATAGTGAACACTGTCGTGATAGGACAGAGTCAATAGCACTAAAACATATATACTCGAACTGGACAGTAGGACAGTATCAAAATCTGCTGTCATAGTACACGATAGTATTTTGGTGTCAATTTCGATGTTTGGGAGTGAAACGTGAATGTAAAAAAGACAGGAGTCGAATAAATGCTGCAAAAATCCGTGCATTAAGAAGAATACATGGAGTGACAATCTACGACAGAATACGGAATGAAGCGATAAGGGATGAATGTGAACTTAAGGCTGATGTGTTAAGTAAGATGAAAAATAGCATGCCGAGATGGTTGGGGCATGTGGAATTAATGACTGCAGAAAGACTGATAAAGTACAGTACCCGGCGGTAAGTAATACACATCGGTCTTAAGAAAGAGACTGTCGGCCATAATTGGCTAACTTCGGTTTTGTAGAGCATCGTCTCTGTCATTCATACACATGTTCCGTCGCGATTTTTCAAGCATTCTAGGGACAAAGACGACGCTCTACAAAGCCCATTATGGCTGACAGTCTCTTTCTTAAGCCCGATGTGTATTACTTACCGCCGGGTACTGTATATATATAGTGCAAATGTGAGTCGAAGGCGTGTGTGAGGAAGACTAAGGAAAGTATGGTTGGATCAAATTAATGATACTCTGAAAGAAGGAAAATTGATGTTTTAAGTAAGATGAAGAAAGGAGTTTAAAGATGGTTCAGACATGTGGAGAGAATGAATGATGAAAGAATTACTAAGTGAATATACAAGTTAAAAGTGCAAGGTGTGCGTGGAAGAGGGAGATCGAGTAAAACGTGGCTGAACCAGATTTTGAAAGAAGGTAAAGTGAAAAGTATACATAATAGAATATTGTGAATGACGATATATGAATGTGGAGGCGAAAATTTGGAGACCTATTCTCTCTACATACCCCGCAAGGGACACGGTGTGATGATATGTATGTATGTAGCCTCAACAAACTTTATTTATTTTCCAGTATTAACCTCAAATTAAAAAAAAAACAAACTTAACGTCATAGAAACACTCAAAATTACTTATAAAATTATGTAACATAGATTAAAGGTATCAATCTTCTTCAAATTCTAATGAATCATAAAATTAAGAAAATAATATAAACAAATTAAAATAACTGATAAGAACCTTTATCCAAATTTCCAATATTCGCCAATGTGTTGTTGATAGGTGTAATAGGAGCGTCTCTGTGTTCTGTCAATTCGTCGAAAAACGCTGCTGCAGATGGTTGAACATTTGTCTCGCCGAAGTATTTACTTAACGATGGTTTATATTCGCTGCTGCTGTTCTCATTCATCGTAATGACGCTGACGCTTGATAATTGACCCAAACATTCAATACTAATTGAACTGCGACCTTTTTATATTAAATCTTAGAAACAATCCGCGACTGTACGGCGCAAAGTGTTAAACATCTGTTTGGCCTTGAGATACGTATTTCACAAGGCCATATTCTAATTTTATATTGAAAAAAACGGGAATATTTTTACTTAAATGAATTATATTACTTATAAATACTGTGGAATTTGTTAACAGTTTCGTGCATTCTTCTTTAATTTTGACACATGAAATGTCAGACAATTTTGAATTTTATTAATGTTATGTTGGCATTATTTTGTGACATTAGAATGTGATATAAAAGACAAACTTATTTTGTGAAATAAAAAATAGTTTTTCAATTTACTTTTCGCGTAGATAAAAACACTTTTTCTGCCATTTATCGTTCAGAAGTATAAATTCTATTTTACTATAATACCGTGACTTAGTGTAAATACGTAAGAAACATTTTTCGAATTTTACCTTTATCAAAAAGTAAAATAACCCAACAATATTTAAGTAACATTTTTTTAAATGAATTTCCCCTGGATGCTTCATGATCCACAGGTATATTTTAATAATTTATGAATTTGTGAACTATTTTCATCCATAGTATCAGATAAATTAAGATAAATTTGGTTATTTAAAAATAATTATTTACAAAACTTTGGGTCGTCAGTATCTAATTTTTCTTAATAGTTGGTCCATTGCATTTACAAAATATGTTGAATATGAAAGAATCTGTGAAAATTTTATACAAATAAAGAACTATAATTGATCAAATAACATAAAAGATATTTTGGTATTTCATCATAATTTTTTTTTTAAATATGAAAATATTTGTATAGATTTGCTTAAACCTGTTAGCCTTTTATTTAACCAATTTGCTAAACAATAATTAAGCTTAACTACCGATTTGTACGAACTGATGCGAGCGATCTAAATTAAATTAATTAATAGTTCGTAAGCGAATAAAAATTAATAAAAAGATTCATCGTGAAAAATAAATCTATAATTTAATTCTATTTCTCAAATGTAATAAAATCAGTATTTTCATAATTGAGAAATCAAGTTTAAACAGTTGGCCAACATGTTATCAAACAAACGTCATAATTTTTTGTACTCGGCCAACTTCGCTTTGATTAAGTTGTCAAAAATATAATTGCCGGATTTCTGTGACTAAAAAATCACGTATAACATACTCGCTCCTTATCAGCGAAACGTCGTCACGGTTTCATTTTATTGCTTTAAAACTCTCAGGTAATTTAAAACCAGTGCATTTATATATTTTCGCTAAATCGTTTGCCTTGTAAATGTTGAGATTTAAACGCCTCCTCACACCTTAAGTTTACGTGAGAACTGAAAAATGACAACTTTGTTCGGAGAATGGTTTATAGTAAAGTACTTTTTTAGCATTGGACAACTAGTTTATACATTATTTTTATCGTCAGGTTAAAGTATTTCATGTTTTTATCGTAAGTTTCAGTAAATATTTTTACTTTATTTTTTTTTAGCCAATGACGAACCAGTCTTCCCCAATGGAGGAACAAGAAAAACTCTTGGATGAGTCTTTGAGTGTCGTCAAAGTCCAGGTCAATATTTATTGTTTATTATTTAGTAAGGTACCTATTTATTTAATTAACTGTTAAAAAAGGGAGAAAATGTATATTGTTATGTGCTATTTATTCACTGATGTACAGATTGTAAGATTTTTAGCACTGTACAATGAAGCAGAATGACAAATTTATTGCTGTTGGTAAATGTATTCAAATAATTCTGATTTTGAGGTAACTTCACTCCTTGAAATTTCTGAGAAGAAATAAGCCAACCTGTTTTTGTAATGTTCAATGTCCAAGTGTCAGCAGGCGTGATCTAACAGTTACCAACATATCTAAAAGGACACCCTAGGTTCCATCGCAGACTCACTTCCGAGTTGGTATTGCTCATATCATATCAGAATTTATGTTTTTCTGTAGTTCATACGTTACTTATAAATTCTTATAGTGTTATTTAGCATCACAAAAATAGTGATATATAAGTCTACCAAATGAAAGATTTAAGTAGATAAAAACCTGCTGATCGTCTCAATACCTTGATTTCTTTGCCATCAAGACTTTGGGTTTGATCTCTGAAGCCTGTGTTCTTGATGAAGCACAGTTTCATCATCATTATCAACATCATCCCATGTCTCTATTGGGGTAGGCAGAATGAACAGCTCTCCAATTCATTCTATCTTGGCACACATCATTCACTTTTATCACGTTTATACAATTGTCATATTCTGAAGGCTTTTTACTGTTCCCTCTTGCAGAATTTGATTCATTGCATATATGTACATTAAACTAGTAGGTGTGTCTGACAATCATATTCAATCTATTGCCTATGAATCATCAATATTTAAGTAAAATTTAATTCAAAACACTTTCACACCGATTCCCTGTTCAAACAGGCAGAAAGGACAGAACGTTAGATTTTTCTATTGCGACATAAATTTTCGATTTCTTTGCATAATTTCATACAGTTCTTTTGACTTCTTTAAGACTGAATTCACATCGGAGCGAAGTTATTATAGAGATCATCAAGTGTGGTTTTAATTGTGAATAATTATTTGCAGCTCTGTAGTATATAACTTTGATATCTATTAGAAACATCTCATTGTACCAACTTCACTTCAATCATTCTTCAGTCAACCTTTTGTCAGATTTGAATTTTGAGTAAATTCATTTTTTTTTTCTTTTGAAATCCCTTTCACTTACTTCAATCATGTTTTTCATAGTAATTTTCTACCATATCTTCCACTCATGTTTGTATAGTAAATATATTTTGTCACGGACTCATTATTGATCATTATATGACTGAAGTAGTTAGTATTTATGTATTGACAAAATAAACATCACTTAAGTGTCTTTTATATGTATATCACAGTAACAATTATAATACAAAAGATAACATATCAACAACTAACAATTCAGAATACATATTTCTTTTAAAATATGATGCATGAAATTATCAATATATAGTATAGTACAACATGTGAAGTAAAAAGATAATCAAATACAATTCATTAAATTCAATTATATCTCTCTCAAGGGCAACATGAATGTGAAATTATAGGGCAAATAGTTAAATTAAAATTGAATAATCAGTCTCTCAGTCAAGACTTGAGTTGAGGAAATACTTGAGAAAGAACCTCCTGAACTTGAAAATTAAGTTAAAAATATCTATTTACACATTAGCAAATTGCTATTTACACATTTAAATTGTATCAGTAAAAGGTTCTGTGTGTTGTTATGGAGTTGATATATCAGAAATAGTTTCTAAAAAACAAATATCAATTTATCCTCATTTTTAGTTTTAAAATAAAGTGATTGAAGTCATATAAGTGTTGAGATAGGGATTATGAAACAACGCATTAGAATAGTAGCTTTATTTTTTAAATGTAAAATAAAAGCTATGTAGAAGACTTGAAGTGAAGAATTTTTATTAAAAACTTAAATTGAAAAACAATAATGAAAATTATGCACAGTTTTTAAACGCATAAATTTATTTAGATATAAATTTAATTATTTTACGAGAGTAGGCTGAAATATTTGCAGCCTGGAAAAAAATACAAGAGTTTACAAGATTGGATTACAAGAGTTGGAAACATTTTTATTTTTCAATATAATCTTGAAGCTAAATACATTTTTCCTATGGATGCTTCATTGATATCCCAGTTTTGTAGAAGGATTCGTCAAGGAATTCAAAATACTGCTTGACAGCGGCTATGACAGAATTATTAAAGCAATTTTTTCTTTCTGAGATATTTATTGAAGTTAAGGAAGAGATGAAAGTCTAACTGTACCATTTAATTTGAATAAGATGGATGGCTTAAACGTTCCATAGTTAAACATTCCTGTATGTCTGAACACGTTTTTCTTCTAACATCAGAGGTCTTCACATCCACTGAACAGAAATCTTCGACAACTGCAATCCGAATTAGATATGGACACTATGCATTTATGTAAGGTCTTTAGGACCTCTGCTATATCTTTAACAGTAATTTGGTGATCTTGAAAAACCAAATCCATGACTTAGTTGTCATTTTCCTACCGTAAACGTTTAAACGTACATGTTTAAACGTGGCTGGAGTTGGAATCCTACCGTACACATTTAAACGTGGCTGTCTACTTTTTAATCATTGCATATGAATACAGTACATGAATCTTTCCCACAAATTTCACAATCGCTCCTACATGAAATAGTGACAGAGCACCTTGGCTACAAAAAAATGTGTGCTCGGAAAAGAAAAACTGAATCTCAACACCAGAAAAGTGATGGTAACAGTTTTTTGGAAGAACTTCAACGTCTTAAGTGGGAAATTTTTGGACATCCTCCTCACAGCCCTGACTTGGCACTAAGTGATTTTCACTTATTCCCGAAACTAAAGGAATTTTTGGGTGGAAAACAGTTCGCAAACGATGAAGACCTCAAACAAGAAGTGACATCCTAGCTCAAATCTACCTCGCGGTAGAAGAGTGTAACATCGGAATTGAAAAATTGGTTCCACGTTACAATAAGTGCCTTGACAGCTATGGCGACTACATTGAAAAATAGAGTAAAGTACTTTGACTTTGTAAATAAAGTTTTGTGTTGATATATTTCGTTTTTATTTACTTATGCCAAAATGTTCTTTACTTTCTGGACGACCCACGTAGTAGGGGAGTATGCATGAAAATGTGTATGGACATGGCAGAAATGAAAGATATATGCCACGATAGAATGAAGTCAAGATCTGCTCTATCACCCCGACATGGTCATGATGTGATGGTAGACCCTTTCTAATGATAGTTAATAGTTTAACATTGTTTTTTTTTTTCAGGCACTCCAAATGAAAAGATGTCTTGATAAGAACAAGTTAACCGAAGGACTGAAGCACGCATCCACAATGCTGGCTGAATTGAGGACTTCTTTACTCTCACCTAAAAGTTATTACGAACTTTGTATCCTTTGCCAATTTCACTAATTGATTTTTTTTACAGAAGACTGTATACAATTTGGAAATTACAAAGGTATATGTAAAATGAAGATGTAGATTGAGAAAGAAAATGGGGCTGGACCAAATGGACCAGATTTTGAAAGATGGTAAAGTGAGAAGTTTGAATAATAGAGATTGTACATATGTAGGTGTAGGAGACAAAAGTTGTGTGTTTGGATTAAAAAGTATGGACATCTGTTCTCTCTGCCTACCCCGCAAGGGACACGGCATGATGATATGTGTACATGAAAAAATACAGTATGGATGCGAAATTTTGATTAGAATTAACAAACCTGTGGGAGTCCCATAGGAATGGGAAGAGTTTTTCTCTGTATTCCAATCGGATAATAAACTGTTATTCAAATATTCAATTAAAACAGGATTTGACATACTATTATTATGAAAGTAAATACTTTTAACAAAATCAATATGTTTTTATTTTAATTTTGTTACTAATGGAATAAAAAAATTAAAAAACACTTAAATATATAAAATAGACACAAAAAACGGTATAATTATATTATTAAAGTTCAAAGGAAATTTACTTAAATACATAAAATAGATGCAAAAAATGTTACAATTATTAAAGTTCAAAGGTAATGTACTTAAATACATAAAATAGACACAAAAAACGGTACAATTATTACAGTTTAAAGGTAATGTACTTAAATACATAAAATAGACACAAAAAACGGTACAATTATTACAGTTCAAAGGTAATGTACTTAAATACATAAAATAGACACAAAAAACGGTACAATTATTGACATTCCTGTATACTTTGACATGTGTTAGCGGAGAATTATGATAATTAATAGAGTTGGATAATTAATTGGTAAGAGAGATGCGATAAGAAAGATCTGCAAATGAATGTTGTGAGATCAAAGTCGTGGTGATAGAAAAGTGTGAAAGGGAAAGTAAATGTGATATATTAGTGAACACTTAAAGATTGGAGCAAGTTAAGGAATTTTGGTATTTAGGTAGTATTTTCTCAGATAATGGAAGTGTCATAAGAGATATTGAACAGCATGTAGCGATAGGAAACAAAGTCAATGGAGCACAAAACATACATAATCAAACTGTACAGTATCAAAATCAGCTAAGATGATATTATTATAGTACCAAATTTGATGTATGGAAGTGGAACATGGTTGTTAAAAAACACTGAAAGGAGCTGAATAAATGCTGTAGAAATGTGTGCACTAAGAAGAATACATGAGGTGACAATGTATAACAGAATACAAAATGAAGTGATTAAGGATAAATGTGAACTTAAGGCTGATGTGTTTAGTAAGATGAAGAAGAGCACTCTGAGATAGTTTGGGCATGTATAATGAATGAATGAAGAAAAGCTAAAAAAAACAAATTTATAGTGTAAATGGAAATTTGGAGTCATAGTAGAGAAATACCTAGGAAAGTATGATTGCGTCAAGTGAATGATATTTTGAAAGAAGGAAACGTGAAGGGTGGTTTTACGTGGAAGAGACGAAGGATGTGCATCGAGATAGAAAAGTTAAATGCTCGGTCCTCTCTGCCTACTCTGACAGAAAAATAGCGTGATAGTTTTTATGCAGTTTTCACATTTTTTTAAATAGGTTCATAGTCCACCAAATATTGTAAATTAAATGGGAACAAAGGACAAAAAAACACGTGAAACATTTTGACACGGTTCAATAAAGTTGACACTTTTCGCTTCTGTCTGTATCTTCCTTAACGCACAGCGCAGACATGGCAATAACAGACGAACTCCGTCACCTGGAGCTGTATCTGCTGGAGGAGTTCCAGAAGGGCAGGAAGGTGGCGGACCTGTATGAGCTGGTACAACACGCTGGCAACATTGTGCCTCGCCTCTATTTACTCATCACTGTTGGCCTGGTTTACATCAAGACCAATGCCAGCCTTAAGAGAGACCTGCTCAAGGTAAAAGCATCAATCAAACAACACAAAATTTATTATACTTATGTTCGTAACCACATGTCTGTGACATCTGCGGGAGGGAGTGCGCATCTAGGATCGAGTTGTTTTCTCGCAGAAGATCACATGATCGACGTGGAAGAGCAGCTCAAGATGTTGACGTTAGAGTGGCGAGGGGATCTTCCACTACGAGGCCCAGCAACGATGACGACACATCTCGCCACCACAATTAATTCCCACGGGTGCCACGGGATATTTGAAAATTTACAAATTCCAGTCAATCTTATTTTAATGCGCTGTCAATGATATGAAAAGACATTTAACTGACACGTCGTGAATCATTGAATATTAAACTTGTTTTGAAGAGCACCTATCTTAGCTTAGCAACTGGTTTCAAAAATACTTTAAAAAAAATAATATTCAGAAGTTCACATAGATTTAACACCCAGTCAGGGCTCAATCTCCATCTGACTTTAGAGGCTGATTGAGTTGTCTTGCGATAATAGACTGAAATCAAAATTTCTCGATATACATATGTGTATATACTCATAGAACTGGTTGAGTTTTCGGTATTAGTAAAGGATGAATATCCTTTGTTAAGTGTTAGAGTTCTGCGAATCGTGGTCCTATTTGAATTGACTTACCTCTTTAAAGCTGTGTTTTCAGCGGTAGGTGTAATAAAAACCAAATATTGCTCAAAACTCAACCTAGACCAGAAAATGAGGATTCATGTGTTTAGTATGATTCCAAGATTTGACTAACTATGGCTAACAACAGACTCACACGTCCCATAAATTGGTAAAAGAACTTAGGGCGCTGAGAAAAAATTTTATACACTTAGGGCACCGTGAAACAAAATTGTTTGAAAACCTCTGATCTGAAAGATATACTCGTACAGCAATATCTCACATAGTATGGTTAAGGCATCTTAAAAAAACTGCATCGTTTGCTAAATCCCACTGATAAAAGTATTATTATAAAGAGTTTCAATCATACTAGTACGATTAAGGCATCTTAAAAAAACTGCATCGTTTGCTAAATCCCAGTGATAAAAGTATTATTATAATGTGTTTTATTATAAAGAGTTTCAATCATACTAGTACGGTTAAGGCATCTTAAAAAAACTGCATCGTTTGCTAAATCCCACTGATAAAAGTATTATTATAATGTGTTTTATTATTAAGAGTTTCAATCATACTAGTACGATTAAGGCATCTTAATAAAACTGCATGGTTTGCTAAATCCCACTGATAAAAGTATTATTATGATGTGTTTTATTATAAAGAGTTTCAATCATACTAGTACGGTTAAGGCATCTTAAAAAAACTGCATCGTTTGCTAAATCCCGCTGATAAAAGTATTATTATAATGTGTTTCATTATAAAGAGTTTCAATCATACTATTATATGAGTATATGTCAGTTTGTAAAAATATTTAGCCATTTTCTTACCATGGCCATGGGAGCTTTAATGGCAATCTTTTTAGCTTCAATCTCGTTCTTTAGCCCTAATTGCAATTTTTGTGGCCATCTGGATCAGTCCGCAGAGCACATTCTGTGGTACTGCGATGAAAATCGAGTCAGTAATTTTCGAAGGGAACTCCACTTAGACTTACATAGGTTCATCTTCAGACCGATTGGCTACTCCGATCTAGTGGCGTCAAAGGACAGTTTTGTTGCATTTGAAATTTTCTGTGAAAGTACTGGCAACTTGCTGGGCTGTTTGAACTCCAGGCCTTAAGCTATTTTATAAGAAAAAAACATTTTTGCTCTGCGAGTCATTTTTCTTTTCCCGTGATGTCGGACCATAAGTCCGTCGTCACTACTATTCTTTTCACACTCAGGTGTGTCACCACAGGAGAAGGACTCCCTTTGGGCAGTTCCTTCTTCGTCACTATATGACGTCGCGCTCATAAAAAAAATAAAGAAGATTTCGATCTTCTAGTGTAGATTGCGCTGGATGGGACCTTATTTTGCCCATAACAGCATTGGTGGAAGTGGGATTGAACTGAACTGTCAGTACTTATTTTCCTGTTTATAACAAAAAAAATCTTCTTAGGATTTGGTCGAGATGTGCAGAGGAGTCCAACATCCACTGCGAGGCTTGTTCCTCCGTAACTACTTGTTGCAGTGTACCAGGAATGTTCTGCCAGATGTTGCCGTGGCAGAAAATGAAGCTGAAGGAACTGTAAGTAACATACTATAATTATTAGAGCCAATAAAGTACCCGATAAAAATATATAAAAAATATCCTAGTCTGGTAAAAGTTTCATGTGATAACAATATTTGTGTATGCTAGAAGTGTTCAAATTGCTTCTGTTTGTGTAACAGTATGTGTCAAAATCCTTCTATTTAAATATCTAGTATTCTCAATAGCACTGTATGGAGTGGAAACTTGGACAATATGGTGTTGAAGGTGAATGCACCATTTCCCATGGACCATAAGGTGCACCGATGTCTCTATCATTCAAAGATGACATGCATAGCAATACTTCTAACATACTTTGGCCAAGTCACCAGAAGGAATAACGAGAGTTTAGAGAAACTGGCGATCACGGGGACAGTGGAGGGAAAACAAGCAAGAGGAAGGTGTCCTAGAAGATGAACAGACCAAATAAAGGAGTAATTTTTAAACGCTGCATTCAATATGTGATCCACCAGGTTCTTGACATAGCAGAGGACCACAATGCTCAGCATTGAGAAGTATGTGCATGCGATGATAAGCTGTGAGCTCCGTGTCTACTTCTGTAGTTCCTAACTCGAAGACTTGATTAATGGGGACAAACACAAAGTAGTCTTCAGCCTTGCACTTCAATATATTTATATGTATTGCAAATTCGGATATGTCGGCAATTATAAAACGGATCTGTGATAATTTTAGTTTATTGTTTTGATTGGCACATACATATCACAAAATTTCTACACCTTTCTCTGTATCATAGTTAACTCTAGCTTAATTTTTCAGGTAAGGGACGCCATAGATTTTGTGCTGATGAATTTCGCCGAGATGAACAAACTTTGGGTGAGAATGCAACATCAAGGGCATTCAAGGTAAAGAAACTGCACTTAGATAATACTAAAAAATGGTATTTCCCTGTCAGTGTAAGCTGAGATGATATTGCCATACTTTCCTATCTCAACACACATCCTTCCCCTCTTCTATATTCATAAAACTCTTATGAATTCTCTGACTTTCTACATTTCGTTCTTTCAAAATATCATTCACTTGATCCAACCTTGGTCTTTCTCTCTCACGCCTTCCACTCACATTTGCACTATATATTTGTTTTTTTATATGTCACTGAAAACATTTGAATATGACAAAAATAGGTTGGTTTTACTGATTATTGATTATTATTCAATTCCTTTGTCAAAAATTCTTATCAATTAATAATTTGTGAGACCTAGTTATGAGTAGTTACCACGTAAGTCAACCCTTGGTGTACAAAATCAATCTTGTACCTCGTCCAGCCAAGTCCACCTTTCTATCCATACTACTCACATTTCACTGTATATTTGATTTGGCTAGTATTTATTAATTCATTCGTTATATATGCCCAAACCATCTCATACTGCTTTTCTTCATTTTACTCAACACATCAGCCTTAATTTATTTTTAACTGAACATGCACCTGAATTTGCTTATAAGTTAAATTATTTTGATTCGATTCAAGAAATGGCACATCTTATCGGCAGATATTTTTCCATATTTAATGAACTTAACATTTCTCTTTAAGGGGCCAATATTTTGAAAATACAAATAAATGGAAGTGGTGACACAATTTTGTGAATTACGAGATGAAATAAGATTTTCTTAATTGAGCATATATTTTAATTGACTTACGAATAGAATCTTACAAATATTTCTTAATTAACATTTCTGTTGAAAGGCCCAATATTTTCAAAGTAAAAATAAAATAGATGCTATTATATTATAAAATTGAAATTTCGTACAGGTTGTATTTTGAAAGGAAATACTGAATGCTTTTTTTAATTACACGATTTTTGCTAACCAAAAGCTTTGAACTCAGTAAAAATGTGAAAGATTATTTGCTGCAGCATTTATTGGACAAAAAAACATGTTTGAAATATTTTTCTACTCTACGACTATAAGAATATTTGGCGTAGGTTCAAAATGTTTTTGTTGAATCTTGTGATACCTCTCAATTGTTAGTAAAATAAAAACATCAATATATCAACTGACTCCACATTATTATGCTTTATGGTGAAAAACAGACTACGTCTAGTTTCTTTGAATATTTTTTTAATGTACGAGGGTCATCCAGAAAGTAAGGATTTTCAATTAAATACAAACATTTATGTAGGATCAAAAATGTTTGTATTTAATTGAAATTCACAGGATACTTCACAAATATATTAAACTATTTTTCGAGATCGAGACATTTCTGTAGTCGGGGCACCAGCTTTTGTATGCCAGTGTCATAGACCTCCGCCGCTAGCTCTTTCAGCCACTTCTTCACAGCTTCCTCGACCTCCTGATCGTTGGAAAATTGTTGGGGTGTAGTGATACACCCACGTCTCATCCCCCGTCACGATAGAGTCCAGAAAAGCTTCTCCCTCCTGTGCAAAACGATCCAAAAATTCACATGCGGCGGTCATGCGATTTTGACGGTGCTCCAGTGTGAGCATTCTGGGCACCCATCTCGCACACAACTTCTTGTAACCAAGTTTTTCCGACACAATATCACCAAGGAGACTTCGAGAAATGTCTGGAAATTCTTCGTGAAGGTCGTCAAGCGTCACACGGCGGTCATTTCGCACTTGTTCTTCAACTTTTTGCACAAGTTCGTCAGAAATCACTGCCTTGCCTCGCCGTGAGTATCAGTACGGCCTTTTCTGAACAACCTTACCCACTTCGTGACATGTTGTCGACTCATCACATCACTAACATAAACTTCCACGAGCTTCCGATGGATATTGCTGGCGGTATTGTTCTGCAAAGTAAAAAAACGGAGGATCGCGTGGATCTCGCACGGACGGGAGGTGGCGGGAGCGCGCGACGACTTCTCCATCGGAAGAATTTACTGTGACTGAACAAAATGCCGGACAAACACGCGGGACCAAACAAACTGACCGTTAGGATCCCCCTACATGCCAGGTGCGCCAACTTCGGAACAAAAATTTTCCCCCGGCCTCAGGAGCCCTTGTAACCTTACTTTCTAGATGGCCCTCGTATGTATGTAATAAGTAAAAACAATTTGTCAAATTCTGAGTTCCCTCAAATTTGGGTGCTGATAAAAAATTTCCACTTGACAGAGATAAAGAGAGACGAGAGCGGGAAAGAGAGGAGCTCAGGATACTGGTGGGAACGAACCTAGTGAGGCTGTCACAGCTGGAGAGTGCTGGTCTGCCACAGTACCGTCGGCTCATCCTGCCTGGCATCCTAGAGCAAGCCGTCTCCTGCAGGGATGCCATTGCGCAGGAGTACCTCATGGAGTGCATCATACAGGTACACATCTTCACAAAAAACTGTCACAACAAAACAGGTATCCTGGAGTCTAGACCACTGCTACTCAAATTATAATCCTCGAACCAGTGCTGGTTTGTGAACAGTTTGTATTGAGAGAATATTACAAAACAAAGAACAAGAATCATTTATTTAAAATGCTTATTCTTATTAGTTTTTTTATTTTCTGTTATATTGCAAACATGAACACAGAATGCTTGAGAAGCACTGCCCTGGACTCTAAATCAGATATGCTCTATTCTGTGTTTATAACTTAGTCTGCGTTTATAATATGAGGGTGAATTGAAAAATTTCACAGCCTCAAACAGAAGTTCCCATTTTTGCTTACAATCATTGTGATCCTGTAATGGCAACATTTAGCTGTCAACGTATCAAGCTTTAATTGTGTTTTAAACAGTCAGCGCGCTGCGAACATGGGCAGTATGACCAGGCGGCTCAACAGGGTCCGCATATCTGACATTTGCGGGAGGGAGTGCGTATCTAGGATCGTGCTGTTTTCTCACAGAAGATCACATAGTCAACGTGGAAGGACGGTTCAAGATTGACATTGGAGTGGTGAAGGGATCCTCGACTACGACAATGACGAATTATGTATTATTCAGGGTTGTAGAGTCAGATTTTATTTTCCAACTCCCAACTCTAGAAATATTGAATGTTTGACTCCAACTTCAGCTCCGACTCCAATTATAATACATATAATGCTAACCATATCTAATACTTAATTACGTGGCATAACTACTTAAATGTAATTATTTTGATTTTACTCTGATTTTATCGCCACCAAAAACTAACCGACTCCACAACCCCCTTGGTTTTCATTTGTTTTCATTTGGGTTGACTTTTCGTATATCATTTGGCTTGACTTTTCGTTATGTGACTTATCAGTTACCAAGTATCTCCACAAAAAGGGGGTGACCCGAAGCAGATCCATGACGACGTGCAAGCGACTTTGGGATCATTGTGTCCATCTTACAAATAATAAAAAGTGGACTGCTCCTGACAATTTATATTAAAATGGTATTAGGTTGTAGGAATCACAGTAGGAAAATATACATTGCTTTTATAAAGGAATATATTGAGGAATAAAAATAAATGAAAAAAATGTTTTGATATTTAGTGAGGTTTGCAAACTTTTTGATTACCCTCTTACCTTTGCTGAACTTTGAAATTGGGATCCACCATATCTATGATGATCAGTCATCTAGTCAACCAGGACAATGTTTTCCGATAGAGCCTTCTGTGGTGCTGGAACTGCTCAGTAGTATTGTCTACCTGTGGGATTACACTAAGTTTTCCGTAAAAAATTAAAAACTGATTTTTATAGAAGTCATTGGGGTGGTTCGTTCATTGTCACTAAATGGCATCAAAGAAAAAAGCGTCATCATAATAGTGATTATTCATTAATTTATTCTAGGTGTTCCCTGATGAATTCCACCTGGCCACCCTGCAGCCGTTCCTCAAATCTTGTGCTGAACTGCAGCCTGGGGTAAATGTAAAGAACATCATTATCGCCCTGATCGATAGATTGGCCGCCTTCAGCCAGGTAAAATATAACTTTAAATCAGTGTTCCATAGACTAGTGTACGCGAGTGTTTTATACAACTAAAGAAATTTCACAGTATTTCATATATTTATAGAAAATCAAAAAAATTCATTGTCGAATTATTGACAATTTGTTTTTCTTCATCGCATGCTTCAATGCTGAGCATATTGGTCTTCTGCTATGTCTGGAACTTGGTACACCACCTGTCTCCATCGTTCCTGGTCTTTGACCATGTTGATATTGAATACAGCGTTTAAAAAGGATCTTCTTTTATTTGGTCCATCCATCTTGTAAGAGACCTTCCTCTTGCTCATGTTCCCTCATCTGTCTCCATGATTACCAGCTTCTCGAGACTTTTATTGTTCTTTTCGACAAAATACCCAAAGTATGTTGTTGAAAGACATATGTTTTACAGTTCATGGGATACGAAGCATCCAACTTGAACATTAAATCTCGAAGACATCTATCGTCAAGGGAATGATTGAGGGCAATAACCATAGAGGCTGCCTTAGATATAGCTACATGGACCGAGTGATCCGGGATGTGCGCTGTGGCAGCTACCAGGAGATGAAGAGACTGGCGGATGTCAGAGATGAGTGGAGGGATCGAGTGCTTAGTGCAGACCAATCCTAGGATTGTAACCCAGAAAAAAAAAGAATATTTTGTAGTATTGTACAGTAAACTTGACATAACATGCACAGATTCCTACTATTACAAATTGGACTTGTAAGAACCTGCGTAAGTCGAAAGTGCGGGCAACTACATACATGCTAACACTCGCTTGTTAAGACCTGTCATCTTGTTTTTTAGACAAATTGGTCGTACCTTGCATTTTACAATGTATGTTTCCTTGGAAAATGAAGCAACCCTTACATTATACGACCGTTGGACCAACATGTACGAACAGTTGATAGGTATGAGTCTTGTGATGATGCGTGATTGGAAGTGTGTCTAAATAGTCAAATGGGTAAGTATTACTAAGTTTTACTGTAACTAAAACTATATGGTAACTAATGTTTAAGCATTTTTTTATTGATTAGTTGCCTTTGAATACCCCCCTATTGCCCTTGGGCCCAGTAATGCCCCCCCAAATCCCCCCAGTGCCCAATTTGGGAAACTATGATCTTTATCATCAGTAGTAAATCTATTTTTGCAATTGTACAGATTGAAGAAATAGTTGAAATAAAAATGATTGTTTATAATAACTATCAAATATCTTTCGTAAAATAATTTTTCCATTCACCATTCTGAAAATGCCTATTGAGTGAAACTTGTAAATGACAAAAACTCGATGAAATAATATTGAATGAACCTTTTGATGTATTTTTAACTAATGATTAAAAATGAATTTTTCTTTTTTAGAGAAACGATGGCAACATAAGTCTTACGGATGTAGACGACGAAGGCTCGGAGACTAGTACTTCTGATGTGCAACTGTTCGATGTGTTTTCTGATCAAGTGGCGTCCATCACTCAGGTAGTTAGTTATCTTTATACACTTCTTTTAACTTAATGATCACTTGTCGGTTGGACCTACGTACGTACGAAGGTAGATGGAAAAGAACCTTTTGAGATTAGTATAGAGCAGTGTTCCCCAACCTTTTTAGACCGGTAAAAAAAGGAAATTTTTTTGCGGACCACTGAAATAAAAATGTTTTTTTAATTTCATATTTTTTAAATCTTATATTGTGACAGATGGACATATGTAACTATGATTGACAAATTTACATATAACAGTTAAACAATTTTAATTGTAACATTGTCTGATACAATTAAAATTTAACAAAAACCATGGGGTTTTTGCAACAAACTAATGCGAAACCTGCTGTTGCGTCTATGCTAATATATTGGATATTCTTGGCTGCAGTGTTGTCTCTGACAGACAAAGTGCTGCATTCACGTCCAGTATATTCCTTTGTTTTGATTTTATTGAGGACATGGATGAAAATCCTATATTTAATATTTTTGGCCGCGGACCACCGATTGGGGAACACTGGTATAGAGAACTCACTACTATGCGTATGTTGCGTCAAACAATCTATGTGTGTCTGATAATTTGTCCTCTATGACCCGTGAGTTGCTCGAAAGATCTTTTGAGGGGAATCCTCAATTCTATTATAGCTATTTCCGTCTAAGTTAATAAGATACAGATGTGGTGTTGTGGACAAAATTTAAATGAAAAATCTTAAAGATATGCCATCGATAACTGGATGGAGTAGAGGTAGATCTCTATACTATTTGGTACTGGATGCTGGAAGATGAGATTATTTCATCAGTTATTATTTTATTAGTGAATTTCGCATTCCATCCTTTAATCACTTAACAGTCGGATTTTGGTGAGAAAGGGTGTTTAAAAATTGTCAGGTTTTTTTAAATTTTATTAGAAAATATTAATACAATGTTTTGGTTGAAACCTCTTTGGCGCGTCGCATTTTTGGTGTCTAAAATGTGAACAAAAATTACATAAAAGTGGATAAATTCAAATTAGAATATGTTGTAGTATCAAATTAGAATATGCGATGACGTAACACGCGACATAACACAATGACGAACTGTGAACGACTAAATTGTATACGAAAATATGTTCCGTTCGGAAAAAACAAGCTAAAACAAGATCTGCCCAAACGACGCTCAGGAGAAACACTCCCAACAAGTCGAAACAAGATTTGCCCGAACGAGGATCGGGCTCGTCAGTATAAAAAAAAACTTCGGGCAAAACTGTCAAGTGGTTAAAGAGGATGATTTGTGCTAATGAGAAATGTGAAGAGAATGATCAGTGAAGAAAAAGTCAGGATGATAGAAAAGTGTTAAATGAGTAATAAATGTGATATATCGCCTGTTGAGAATCATAGTGGCGAAATTCCAAAAAATCGATTTTCGAGTTAAGACTACCAAATAGCACTAAAATGACTCCTTTTTTACGTGCATAAGTGGCGAAAGTATATTTCAACTCCTTGCTGCTTATGCACGTAAAAAAGGAGTCATTTTAGTACCATTTAGTAGTCTTAACTCCAAAATCGATTTTTTGAAGTTTCGCCACTGATTCTCAACAAGCGATATGAGAGAGCAATGTAAGATTAGAGAAAGTTAAGTAATTCTACTATTTGGGTAGTATTTTCACAGATGATGGAAGAGTTATTTGGGAAAATGAATGGCATGTAATGATAAGTAACAAAGTTAATGGGGCACGAACATATTATATACTCAAACCAAACGCTATCAAAATTCACTAAGATGATAGGAAAAAAATAGTTTATACCTTTCTATCAATTCAAAATATAGAGGGCATGGCCACACAGTAATGCACTGGACATCAGTGCGGACAGTTGTCTGTTTGAACTCCGCACTGTGTTACTCTCCTCGAATGATACAGGTATTTTTCCGCCTAGAATTCAGGGGCATATGGATACCTATGACTTTTGTCATTTCTTACAAAAAGAGAAAAAAAAACATGCCGGTGTGCTCCGATCGTCTCACTTCGGTGTGCCGTCGAATTCAGCACAGCAGTGTGACCGGTGAGTTTGCTGGTGTGCAACAGCTGGCTCATTTGATTCCAGATAAATATATTTGTTTCGTAAGACTTTCACAACTCATCCTCTCAACTTCTACTCATATATCCGTCTCGAACAAACAGTTTTCCTTTATTCAATCATTTATTACTCTATCAAACACGAATTTCTAACACATTTTCGAGTATTCTGCTCTTATCACTCTTTCAATCTGGCATTACTTTCATATGTGAAGCTTAACACTAGCGCACCCCTGTTCACAATAAGTATAAAAATTGTACTAAATGTACCGGACCTTGTTACCTGTAGTAACATGTCTTTTGATATATTTATCTCTCAGATACTTACACCTAACTCTATTTTCATTCTTTTTTTCAGTCTGTATTTGCCATTAATTTCTGACAAATATATTTGTATATTATTTATATTATAGTTAAGGCATTAACATTGTGGAGGTTACAAGACATTGTAATTTGTTTTATCAAACACTGTTTATTCCACTTTACATATGTAACCGTATAACCTTCTCGATGATGCCAAATTCTTGCATATCAGTAGCAATGGAAATAAATTGGACAGATTAGCGGCCCTAAAAATATCCAAGTCAGTGCATCAGGATGAACATCTGGCAAACACATATATTCCTAAGATCTTGCTGCTGCTTGCTGAGGTTGTCTCCTGCCTACCTCCACCCACAATCTCCGAACTGAATTTTTACCATTAGGAGCGTATATGTCGGGTACCAGTTCGAATAGAATTAAAATCTTGTTTGTGCTCCCCTGATGATGAAGTGAAAACTTTGAAACCGGTTGGGTTATACCGTTACATAAAGTGGAATAAACAGTGTTTGATAAAACAAATTACAATGTCCTTAAACCTCCACAATGTGAATGCCTTAACTACAAATAATATATAAATATATTTGTTTTGTAACTCATTTCCCAACTCTTAAGTCATGTATAGTACCTGGTGGTAAGTAATACACATAGTTTGTAGAGTGTCGTCTCTGTCATTCATACACGTGTTCTGTCGCGATTTGTCAGTCGTTACCGGACCGAACTGTGCGACAGAGGCGATGCTCTACAAACTATGTGTATTACTTACCGCTGGGTACTGTACTGTTATACGTTCTCTCAATGTATAACAGTACAGTACAGTGAGAAAAATAAAATCTCTGATGAGCAATGAGAATACTGATGAAGGGTTTTTGTTGCCAACAGAATAGACAAGACATGCCTGCTGAGGACACGGTGTCGCTGCAAGTAGCATTGTTGGGGCTGGCGCACAAGTGCTACCCCTCGCGTGTGGACTACATCGACAAGGTGCTTCAGAATACTGCTGCCATATTCGACAAACTGCAGATTACGAGGTATCCATTCAAGTATATTCAATCATCTTTATCGTTTCATATCTCATCCCCTTTCACTGTTATATTTTTACTACACGCAGTCCTCAACTATCGTACAATTCTATTTCGTACTTGTGCATTTACTAGTGACTAATTAAGTTTTTTTACACTTAACTAGCTATTTTTGACTATTGTCAAATGAAGACTTAATTGACCTACAAGTTGTAAAAAGGATACAAACTGAACAAATATCTAATAAAGAACTCATTGACAGTCAAGGATATGAAAAAAAGCCTTCAGACAGCATTTATCACAAATTCATAGAGACAGCATGCTATAGAAAATCAAAAGAAGAGTATTTTTCAACTATCTCTTGATAAATTAACTTCATACTCGTATAAAGAAAACAGTTTATACATATTAACATTTTGTATCCCTATTCCGTGTTTTAACGTAATAAACTAAATTTACGTTGAGTCCCGGTCCCGTGTTTTCACGTGATCGATACCTTTTCTAAAGCTGGCATCTAGCAAATATTTTTGTAAACAATTCAACCCTTTAAATTTCAAATATGGTCAATACCTCAGATAATGAGAATATATAGGGTCTTTCAAATTGAGCGCTTTTTCTAATTCGTCTGGTTCTTTGACCCAATTGACAAATATACGACATTTTGCATGATCCAATGGCTTTAGTTCCTGTGTCATTTGAACCTTATGTGCCTTCAGAGCTAAATCTTTTCGTAAAATACGCCATGTTGTGGATTCACTGAGTCCAACTTCTTGTGAACGTCAAGTAATGGACATTTCTGGGTCTTCAGCAACACTTTCACGAACCAAATCAATATGATCTTGTGAACGACCGCTACGGCTATATCTTTCTCTTCTTTTATCTTCCACCGAACCAGTTCCTTGAAATTTTTTAACAATACGATTAATAGTACTTTCATATGGACGATTACGCAACCTGTAAATATTTTCTAAAAACATTTTTCACTGAACGCCCATTTTCATAAAATAATTTAACAATTTGAACGCGTTGTTGTATTGTATACGACTCCATTTTTATAAATGCCATACATTACACTTCTCAAGTGTCACAAGACCCAGGCAAGTTCGCGACGCCATCTGTATTTTATCCAAGAATTACAAAAAGTGCTCAATTTAAAAGACCCTATACATGAATTGATTTATGATGGAGATTCCGATGTCGCATCATCAATGTGGAGTGAAGTGCCAGATGCTTGGAGACAAACTACAGTCTCCGGACTCAAATAGAAGAAATGATTTGCAGGATCATCCAAAGAGGTTGTCAAATTGCATATCAAAAAATGTTTTGATATGTATTCTATCAACTGACAAAAACCTTTTAGAACTTGCAAGGTATGCGTTAAGCACAAAAAGAGAAGTTAGACCAGGTACATGTGTAAGGAGTCTGATGTAGCTCTCCACAAAGGAGAATGTTGTTAAAATTACCATACTTAACACGTTCAATGCTAACAACGCGCCTAGTGCGTTCTTCTTCACAACCGCCGGGTGCTAACAACGAGCCGGACACGTTTACGTATGCATACCAAAGATACTATTACCGCTCGTATGCAAACCAAAGATAATATGAACGCGTGTACGTCAAGTGGTTTCAAGTCAAGGGATTTTTTTTAAATTTTAATAATTAGTCAGCCACACGTGAATTACCTTAATAGTTTGATCGCATTGAATGTGTTAACTAAATTATTTAAGTGTTTTTTAAAATAAAATAAAACTCATTATAATATTCTTAAAATTTACTTAGATATTACAATTTTATTAAACCCTTCTGAATAATTAGAATTCTTCAAAAACAATACGGACACTGGGAAAGGTTATCTTGATTTTGATTGGGTCTCAAAGTGTTAATACATCTTAACTTTATTAATAATATTTCTCAGTAACTAGTTTTGTTTATATTTTACGTTTATGAATATAATAGCTTTGTTTCCGTTATAAAATATAAAACACATTTTTCCATTGCTCTACTTTCAACTTTCATACACATTTTCAGGAGCCAATTATGTACAGAAGTCGAGGACTGCCTGTATCTATAATTTTATACCAAGTATCATATGTAAATATATTTTTTTAATTTATGGGAGCTTTTTAAATATGTATACATTTTTTTTTTATTTATGGGAGCTTTTTAAATATATATACTTTTTTTTTTAATTTATGGGAGCTTTTTAAATATGTATACATTTTTTTTTTATTTATGGGAGCTTTTTAAATATGTATACATTTTTTTTTATGTTTTTCTATGCTTCATCTCCTTCATCTTCATCCCATTATCCTAGAAGGACCGGGGCATCATCTGCTGTCAGGCCCCGCCCTGAGCCAACTCAGTCATTGTGTTCTTTTGTAAGCCCAACCAAGATTCATACAGCTTCTTCATCTACTATGTCAAGGTATGTCAGGGACATTGTCATTTCCAAGTCATTGAAAGAATCGGCTTTGGTAAAAGTTCATCTGGTATTCGAAGCACTTGCCCAAGCCAGCTAATTTGTGACTATCAGAGGTTTAACATTCAGTGACTATCTGACTTAGTAAACTGACTGCTGATTCTAGACTTCATATAAGCAACTTGGATCTTTGAATTTACTCTGGTAGCGTTTACATTAGACCGCTATATCTCTAGAAGTATAAACAACGTTGGACTAGCAATTAAAATATGCCCAAGCAATTGGTTTGAGGTCATCAAAGATGAGGATAAATTACAGAATCTGATAAGTAAATTGTAGAAATATCTGAGAATGAATGTTGCAAAATCCTATGTCATGGTGATAGAAAAATGTGGAAGGTAAAGTATATACGATATATGGGTGAACAATGAATGATTGGAGCAAGCTGAAGAATTCTACTAGGTAGTATTTTCTTAGATGATGGAGAAGAGTTATGAAGGATTTCGAACGGTGTGTAGAGATAGGAAACCAAGTCATTGGGGCCCTTAAACATATATATACTCAAACTGGACAGTATCAAAATCTGATAAGATAATAATGCACAGCAGTATTTTTGTACCAACTTTAATATATGGGAGTCAAACGTGGATGTGGGAATAAACTGAATTGAGCCAAATAAATGCAGTAGAAATGCGTGCACTTAGCAGAATATAGTACATGGGGTGACAATGTATTACAGATTACAGAATGAAGTGATTAGGAATGAATGTAAAATTAAGGCTGATGTGTAAGATGAAAAAGAGCACGCTTAGGTAGTTTGGGCATGTGGAACGAATGAATGAAGAAAAACTAACAAAACAAATATACAGTGCAAATGTGAGTGAAAGGTGTGGTAGAGGAAGACAGTTGAAAGTATAGTTGAATTAAATGAATGATATTTTAAAAGAAGGAATTGTCAAATATCAAAGAAATCGTAAGAGTTGTTTAGATGTAGAAGAGGCGAAGGATGTCTATTGAGATATGAAAGTCTAGTGCTCTGTTCTCTCTGCCTATCCTAACAGGAAAATGGTATGATGGTCTGTCTATATTTCTCTGTTGTGGTAGGCACAGAGGACTGTGCCAAACTTTCCTATCACAACATACTTCCTTTACCTTCACATCCATACATCTTCTCGTGGAGTTCATTCTGTTTCTCTTACTTCTTACCTTTTCTTCTTTCAAAGTTTCAATCCAATTTTTCTCATTGGTCTTCTACTATGATTCCCACTCAAATTTGCATTGTAAATTGGTTTAGTCTCTCGTCACCCATCCATTCAACATATCTTAATTACATTAATATCTTTTTTTTCACCATACTTAAACACATCAGTTTTTAACTTACATTCATCCTCAATAATTACATTCCTTTTTCTACAATATCATATATCAACGAGTCATATATTATAAAATATCATATATCAACAGCATATATTCTACAATATCATATATCAACTCATCATATATTTTACAATATCATATATCGACACACCATATCTTCTACGATATCGAAACACCATATATTCTACAATATCATATATCAACATACCATATATTCTACAATATCATGTATCGACAAACCATATATCAGTGCATGCATTTCCACGGTATTTATTCAGCTCATTAAATAGATTTTCCCCATCCATGTTTAAATATTGACACTAATTCTCTGTTGTGAACCATCTTTTTGGCGTACCTCGACACTGTTTGGTTTAAATTCATATCCTAAATAGGTTCTCTTTCACCCCACTTAACATGTCAGTTTTAACTCATATTCATCTTTAATAATTAACATTTCTTATTCAGTTATACATCGACACACCACATATCTTTCTAAATGAGTATGTGGTGTGTCGGTGATGGCTTTTTTATAAATTCATATTTTTATGAAAGGAGAAACGCAAAATTATTGATGTCCAGTAGATTTAAATTTACTTTCTGTTGAAAATAAATATATAAAAGTTAAAATATGCATTATAATCTCATTTTGTTACAAAATCAAAATGTTTTGTAACAAAAAAGTTTTATTTTGTTATAAGCTCAAAGCGGTTAAATTTTGTTACAATCTCGTAATAAGATGATTTCATTTTGTTACTACAATAGTTTAAAATGCCTTGTAACAAAACTGAGTTATTTTATTACAAGGCATTTTAAATTTTCGCGCACCAGAGGTACTTTGTCAAGTGGCAACCCTGGCCACTGTACTGTCTCTCAGGAAATAATTAGATATTTTTGCAATGTAGAGTGGAATACAACACAAACGTATGGAAAGAGCTGACAAGACTACTGAAGCTGCCCGTGGATCACTACAAAGACATCCTGACAGTGATCAAGCTGACGCAATATGGACCTCTTCTGCAGTACCTTGACTACGCCGGGAGGAAGGCCATGGCTGTCTACCTGCTTACCAGCGTACTTGACCATGGAACCCTCATTACTACACAAGAGCAGGTGATTAATTTGATTTATATTTTATTTTATTGATCATAATGTTCTTACTGAATAATTTCCACTCAACCTTACAAAGTTTCATCTTAGGACCGATTAACTACTCCGATCTAGTGGTGTCAAAAGATAGTTTTGCTGTATCCGAAGTTTTCTATGAAAGTACTCGGAACTTGCTGGGCTGTTTGAACTCCAGACTTTAAGCCACTTTGTAGGTATATTTACAGTGCTACGAGTCATTTTCCTTCTCTTGTGACATTGTACCTTAGGTCCATCGCCATTTCTATTCTTTTTTAACACTCAGATGTCTCAACACCGGGAGAAGAATCTCTTTTGCCAGTTACTTGTCACTATGTGATATCGCGCTCATAAAAAATAAAGATTTTTTTTATCTTTTAGTGTAGATCGCACTGGTCAGGGACTTATTTTATCCTCCATAACAGTTTGGGTTGTGGTGAGATATAACTAAACTGCTCTTTCTGAGCATGGAATATCTCCGATTTGGTGATGGCAAGATTCTTTGTATCTTACACATCATCTTTTATAGTTCACTCTGCTTGATTTTGGGACAGTCTTCCGTGCTCAATAAGATATGTTGTAAGAAATAACTAAGGAAGCATTATTTATTTCTAAATATTCTTTGTTTCTAACTTTTTATCAAAAAGTTTTTTTTTAATAAATTTATGAAACAATCATCAATACCGATAATAATTTTGAAAAAAAAAGCTTGTTTAAAAGAAATTATTTGCATGCGAGTGTTACGTTAATAAATAAATTAGCATCTTTGACCTTATTTATTTCCATTGTAAGATGAAGAAAAGAGCTTAAGACTTATGGAGAGAATGAATTATGAAAGAATGACTAAGTGAGAAGTGCAAGGTGTAGAAGAGGTAGACCGAGGAGGAAAACTTGGCTGGATCAAGTGGACTAGATTTTGAAAGAAGGTAAGAAACCTCTTTAGCCTGGTTTGTATGACGCCTGTTTTTCAATTCGGGAGTCGCCGGTGTGATTCACATTTCTACAGTTCCAGTCTTTTTTGCTTTAGGCTTTTTTTAACCAGAATGGTTGGTTGGAAAAGATTGCCACATTACACAGTAACCTGCCAGGTTGTACTGTATACAATGAAAGTGTAAAACAATAATGAACAATAGATTGCATATTATGAGATTTATGATTATGGAGATGGAGGAGGCAAAAGTTGTGTTCTTAGATAGAAAATTTTGGAGATTTGTTCTCTCTGCTTACCCTGCAAGGGACACGGTATGATGATATGTATGTATGTTGTGTTTATTATGAACTCTTAATTTCTCGAAGCAAGCATCTATCAAGTGGGCCACCGGAGTTGTCCATACATACCATCACACCATTTCTATGTCGGTTTTCTTGGTCTTCCTCTCTCACACCTTCCACTCACATTTGCACTATATATCTGTTATGTTAGTCTTTCTTCCTTCGTTCTCACAACACATAAGTCTTAAGTTCACATTCATCCCTTATCACTTCATTCCGTATTCTGTCATGCATTCCGTATTCTGTCATGTATTCTTCTCAATGCATACATTTCTACAGCATATATTTTTTCCACATCCACGTTTCACTTTCGTACATTAAAGTTGACACCAAAATACTATTGTGAACTATCGCTGAAGTTGTATATCATGATGAATTAAATGGGATATTTTTTATCACTGCTGTATTGTATTACAATTTTGTTATGTATAATACAACCTGGCGGGCTTATTGCTATGTGGCAACCTCTTCCAACCAACCAGAAAGATGTTAAAGAGGCCTTAAGTGAAAACCAGACTGGAATACCTTTTGAAAAATCTGGGTTCCAGTGGGATTTGAACCCACAACCTCCCGGCTAGGAAACAGTCATCTTACCAACTAGTCCACCGAGGCCGTCATCGTGCTGACGTGACAATTATTTTTTATGTTATTCGTCATTCGTAAAACCCTTATGTTGATTGGCCGACATCGGTAAACCATTTACCATCCCTTGTCTTAAGTCATTTTGCTTTCTCTTAAACTCGATATTAAAAGTGATATTTTTGCTTTACGCAGGTAACATCCGTGCTAGAGATGTTATCGTGCCTGGTGACAGACCAACCAGACCAGCCATCCACCCCACAGGATAATGAGGACTTTGTTGAGGAGCAAGGACTCTTGGCCAGGTAACTCACATAGTTATATAAACATAAATTAAGTATTTAGTGTCATTTAGTGATTGAAATAATTTCAAGGAAGCTTTTGTTATAGTGGATCATTACTTGAAATGTTGGACAAAAAAAACATCTAATGACTTGATGGAGCTCTCGGAAATAATGACATCTGGAGATCAACTGCCTTGGCCTACTTGGAGAGCACTGAATAGACTGAGTAGAGGTGACGAGATGCATGAGAGAACATGCAGAGATTCCTTAACAAAAATAGCATTGAATGTGATTATGGGGCTATACAAGACTCACAACATATGCTAGTTTATCTGAACTCCTAGACTACATATTCTGGGCAGGACCTAATTGATGCCAATGATAGGCTGATCTCTATTGCCTCGTACTGGAAACACATAGCATAATTGATAATTAATGGCTCGGACACGGAAATGAATATTTCTGTGTATGGTACTCCTCAATATATCCAAATTAGTGTTTCGGACACATACTATAGTTTCGGTCCCAGTAATCAAACGTTTAGATTAAACTTTTGGAATAGGGACGGAACTTGCGGTTCATCATTAAACATGCTAGCAACACTACCGCTCGGGATGTGCGATTATCGTTACCAGACTGGCACCCATTGGGAATCGAACCCAAAACCCCTGTATGGAAGTCAAGAATGCTGTCACTAGGCTACGGAAGTCGTCACAGAAATGAATAATGACTTAAAATGTGTCAACTCTCAAAAAACTCATCCTGAAGACTTCTTCTTTTCGAGGTGCTGTCTCCTATTGGAGATTGGCCACCATCATAGCTATCTCCAGCCATGATGACTACTAGGAATAACTATTGTGTACAATGATTACTACAATATTAAGTCACAAGAAAATGACTACACTATCTGAATTCAAGCCGTTTCTAAGTCGATCTTCTTTGCATTACTTAGTATCTATGTCGTTACTGACCATCGTCAAATGATTTGATTAAGGAATTTTCTTTTTTAAAGACTTATATGTACCTAAATTTGGGAACTAACTCAGCTTGTCATGTTACACGTTTCTTGTAGGCCCACTCGGCAAAATATTTTATCCTCAATGATGTAGTTACAACTAATTATTTGTATAACTCCTGTATAACAAGACTACACAATTGGTCAATTAGTACAGGCATTGTATGGACTTTCGCACGACTGACTACTTACAAGAGTTGAGTGAAGAAGGGGGTTTTGCGTAAATGAATCGAGTAAATTCTATGGGTTTGTGTTATTGTGATGGGTTTCTTATATAGATCATTCACCCAACAGAGTCATTTTGCACTCTCTGTATTACACAACTTATGTAGTGGTATTGGTTTTAGAATTAAGCTGACAGCATTTTTAATTTACAAAACGTGTGTGTTCATTTCAATGTTTGAATATAAAATATTTTAATATTTTTTTGCTTTTTCACTTCATAAAAAAAATAAAGTGACATGCTTTTCTAAACGCACTGTTCTCACACTATTGCAAAATGACTCTTCTGGCTGAAAGATCTATACTTATTTTTTCTATTGTGTAACACTGCTTACATGTTGAAATTTATTTGTTGTTGTTTGCAGCTATAATAACTATTCATAGCTTGTGAAATTTATAATCAGTAAAAATTGTCAGGGTTCCAAATTTATTTATCAAGGTGAAAATATTTCTGTAAATAAAATATGTTGGAAATTGTTACCAGATGAGCTTTTAAACCAGACTGGGTACCTGTTTTATTTATTTTCTTGTTTTAGATCAGGAATCAAATATAAAACGCCTTGGCGAAAGATAACTATTTTACCAACTATGTTACGGAGGTTGTCAATGTAAAAATTGTATTTTTTCTAAATAAATTTGTTTTATTATCAACAGATTAGTGCACCACTTTAAATCCGACTCTCCAGACCAGCAGTACCTGATCTTGAAGAGTGCCAAGAAGCAGCTGGCTCTGGGTGGCCCCAGGAGGCTGTTGCACACCGTGCCGCCTATTATCTTCCAGGCGTACCGCCTTGCTTACACCTACAAGCAGCTCGCCAAGGAGGATGACATGTGGGAGAAGAAGTGCCTTCAGATCTTCCAGTTCTGCCATTCCACCATCACACAGCTGGTCAAAGCCGAATATGCTGAGCTACCTTTAAGGTAAACAGTGTTTAAATCATTCTTTGTATTAAGGTATAATGTCCATTCTGAACACTCCATACCATCAAGCTACCTTTAAGGTAAACAGTGTTTAAATCATTCTTTGTATTAAGGTATAATGTCCATTCTGAACACTCCATACCATCAAGCTACCTTTAAGGTAAACAGTGTTTAAATCATTCTTTGTATTAAGGTATAATGTCCATTCTGAACACTCCATACCATCAAGCTACCTTTAAGGTAAACAGTGTTTAAACCGTTCTTTTTATTAAGGTATCATGTCCGTTTTGAACGCTCCATACCATTACTTCAACCCCATTTGGAAGTAAAAAGATAGGACAGATTTCCTCACCTCTCTACACACAGATTTTACCTTGTCCACATCCATACATTGTTTTCTGCATACATACGTATCATCATGTCATTTCCCTGTCGTGGTAGGCAGAGAGGACAGAGCGACAAATTTCCCTACCTCGATACATAATTCGTCTCCTTTACATCTCTTACAGGTCCTACGATTTCTCTGACTTTCTATGCTTCTTACTTTCAAAATATCATTCACTTGATCCAACAATATTTTCCTTTGGTCTTCTTCTACCACACCTTTCACTCACATTTGCACTGTATATTTACTTTATTAATCTTCATTAATTCATTCGTTCTCTATTAATCTTCATTAATTCATTCGTTCTGCCCAAACCATTTCAGTGTTCTTCATCTTACTCAACACATCATCCTTAAATTCACATTCATCCCTAATGACTTCATTCCATATTCTATCTTACATACTCGCCCCGTGTATTCTTCTCAGTGCAAGCATTTCTGCAGTATTTATTCGGCTCCTATCAGTCTCTTTCTACATTCACATTTCACTCCCATTAAAATACTGTTTAGCGGATTTTAATACTGTTGATTTTAGTGCCCCATTATCTTTGTTTCTTATTGCTACATGTTCGATATCCCTTCTAATTCTTCCATCATCTGATAAAATACTACTCAAATAGTAGAATTCCTCAACTTGTTCAATCTAGTATCAAAATAAGAAAAGAAACACTTTCAATTAATAAGAACTCCATATGTCAATTTTCAAATCACGTTTTAAGTATAATGAGACATAAAAACACATATACAAACATGCGTAACATAGATTTTATTGTATTTATTTAACATATTTATTATTTATTGTTTCTATCACTAATATCATTGTAATGTGATCAAGAATGGAAACATCAGCACAATTCTCATTGACTTAACAAAGATTGTTTGACTCCGAACTTGTTATTATAAATTATATTATATGTTCAACAGGCTGTTCCTGCAAGGAGCTCTTGCAATAGGATTGATACAATTTGAGAAGCATGAGGCCATAGCGTACGAGTTCCTGTCTCAAGCTTTCTCTTTGTATGAGGACGAAATCTCCGACTCCAAAGCACAGCTGGCTGCCATCACGCTAATCATATCCACCTTCCAGCAAATGTACTGTTTCGGTAAGCCAATTTTTTCTAGAGTAAAAATAAAAGGGAGCTGATGTTTCTTCTAGTTGGATCTGGAGGTCCAACGATGCTCCGCGATTATCCTTCTTGGTAAAGGTCAACCTGCGAGTATAGGTGATGTCCGCCTTCACCTCTTGCCCCTCACGGGATTTTTAGACCCTGTCTAGAGGCCCAGTTAACGATTTGACAACATCGCTGGTCGTCCTCCGTAGGAAGACAGCCATTTAAATTCTTTTCTTGCATCAGGGCGGGTCTCGGCTCCCCATGGGTACAACCAACTATTAGACTTCCCAATTTCTGTCACCCCATGGGAGCTGTAATGGCAAACTTTTTAGCTTCAGTCTTGTCCCTTCGCCCTGTTGCAATTTTTGCGGCCATCTGGATCAATCCGCAGAACTCATTCTGTGGTACTGCGATGAAAATCGAGTCAGTAATTTCCGAAGGAAACTCCACTTAGCCTTATATCGGTTCATCTTTGGACAGATTGGTTACTCCGATCTAGTGGCGTCAAAGGATAGTTTTATTGCATTTGAATTTTTTTGTGAAAGTACTGACAACTTGCTGGGCACTTTATAAGGAGAAGGAAAATTGCACTGCGAGTCATTTCATCAATTTATTTCCGTTACTACTGATATACAAGAGTTTAACATTATCGATAGGATTATACCGTTATATAAAGTGGAATAAACGTTGTTCGATAAAATAAATCAAAATGTCTTTAAACTTCCACAATGTTAATGCCTTAACTATAAATAAACAATTAATTGTTTCGTAATTATTAAATTATTACTTTCAAGAAATGTGTCCAAAAATCTCTAAAACACCTGTTGCCTCTAGAACACTTTAAGAATTTATGTTAGACTGCCACTAAATGTCAGTACAATATTAAAATTTCTTAAAATATTGTTTACAATGAATGAAATGTATAAATTGTTATTACAGGTGAGGAGAATGCGGAACCTATCAGAACGCAGTGTGCTTTGGCAGGCAGCAAGCTACTTAAGAAACCAGACCAGTGTCGGGGGGTTACGGCATGTTCGCATCTCTTCTGGAGCGGCAAGGGCATCAACAAGGAGGAGGTGAAACTCGCCAATAATAGATTTATAACTTTTGTCGCTTATTCATTTCACTTATTGGGTACAATATCCTTAGAAGTGTTCTGGACCCAAGATATGGCCACCAGCCAGTCATACAAAGAGAGCGCAAGTACTAATGATTCCTTTGGATAGACCACATTGTGTTGTATTATACTTTCGCTGTATACATTAACAACCTGGCGGGCTTATCGCCATCTGGCAATATCTTCCAACATGCCAGAAAGATTTGCATGCTTTGAGAAGCAACTGAATAAACTTAATTTATGGTCAGTAATATGACTTGTTTCATTCCTGATTTTTCTATCCACCATCCTTTTGTATTTTATTGTTTTATTTGAAGTCAGACGATCTTCAACATTTAGATGTAAACAGTGGCATACAAAGCAAAATCATACAATTTAATCAATTTATCCCAGCAAGAATAACTTTTTCACTTTACTCCTGGAAGTAGTCACATGAAAAATCCATACAATGTCCATATTAACCATACCCAACCTTTGCAGTCTTGTTATGCAAGAGTATATATATATATATATATATATATATATATATATGTATGTAAAAAAACTTAAATCTAGATTAAATAACGCCTTAAAGTAAAACATTGGTTCCTTCTATAATTATAAAAAATAAACACTTCTCTTCTTGTCTGTGTTTAGATGCGTGATGGCAAACGGGTGCTAGAGTGCCTCAACAAGGGTGCTCGGATAGCGTCACAGTGCATGGACCCGTGCGTACAGGTTCAACTCCTGGTGGAGCTGCTCAACCATTACATCTACTTTTACGAGAGGGGCAATCAGCATATCACCACGACCGTGCTCAACAAGGTAATATTCCGTCTATGGTGTCTGTTTATGAAACAGGCAGTTATGAAACCGTGACAATGGATCTTCAAATATTTCTATCCAAGAAAGTCTCCCCTCCTTCCCACACTCATCTCGTCATGCACAATCTTCCATTACTTCTCACTTTATCTTCTTTCAAAATCTGATTCACTCGATCCAGCCACATTTTCATCACGCCAAATCTTGCACTTCTGCTTAGTCATTCATTTTCTCCACATGTCCAAAACATCTTAAATCTCTTTTCTTAATCTTACTTAAAACATCCATAATTTATTTCTGATGTCTTCATTCCACCTTCTTTCATACCTGTTAAGACTTTTTTCATACGTAAGTATGAAATTCATACTTTTTTCACACATAACGGGCCAGGGTTCAGAGGACCCAGGTCGTATGCTGTGCGAAAAATATTTACTTAATTAACACTATAATGGCCGATGATACAACATGCCTTACCAATTATTACTAGCCGATGGTACCACATTTGTATCATGCTTCCGCCAATGGTTACTGTCCAGTGATACAACCCTTGTACTATATTTTCGTCAACCATTATTGGCCGAAGCCACAACCCATGTGTCATTTTATTTTTCGACCAGGTCCCCAACCTTTATCAATGAAGGGCCACATGCAATTTTTTAGCATATGGCGGACCGGTTGATAAAAAGAAAAAGGTGAGAGAGAGAAAGTCTATTTCTTAAAAAATGACCCGGCCCCTGGCGACATTTATCTGTGAAAACGCACGGCCTCTATAGTGTTAATACATTTAATTGAAAATATTTATGTACCTCAACATATGTATATATTATTTTCAGGTGATATCAAAAATACGCGAAGAACTACCAAACCTGGAGCAATCTGAAGAAACGGACCAGATAAATGTTCACTTCACCAACACAATGGAGCACTTGAGGAGCGGTATGGATTGCACAGAGTCAGACGGAGTATCTTACGCGGGACTGGTGCTTTGAAACACACCGTGCATCGAGTCCCCCATCGCCGTGAAATGAAACGCCGTCCATCCGTGGTCATTGGTGAATTGTCGTCACATAATTGTCGGGTGGATTACGAAACGAAGGGGCAAACAGATAAAGGTGTTATGTAAACATACTGGCTTACTTCTGATGCTCATGTAATATTAATTTTTTTACGGTCTTGAACGTTTTTCTGATTAGTTGAAAGAATTATTAAGAGTTTTCAAATAGTAATTAGTTCAACAGGCTGTATTGAATAAAATTAAACTAATATAATACAATACAACACGGAGATCCACATTTCGAAATGACTATCTCAGACAGCCATACAACTCGTGTAGAGCTTCCCCAAAAAATTTTTCTTCAAGCTGATCTGTCACTTGCTGTCTTGTCCCCAGCCTCCTCAGATCTTGTTGCATTTATATAATCTTCTGTCTCGGTTTACCAAATCCCTTTTCTCCGTGTTGTCGGGCTTGCATAATTATATTTGTTGATCGTGTCAACTGAGATCTATTTACGTAGCCTGTTCATGCCTTTGTGACCTTTAATTTACAATTTGATATTTTTTATTCATTTTGTCATATTAGCGATGCATTCATAGACTTGTATCAAAAGTCTGAATCGTCTAAATAATAATTTGCTAATACATCACGACCAGAAATCCCTCTGTAGTTTACCCAGTTTTGTTTTCTGTTACATATTATCAATTTACCCAATTTTGTTTTCTGATACATATCAATTTTGACAGTTTAATTTTCTGGTACATATTATGCAGTCAAATGAAAAGTATTTTTTTAATGTTTTAATAAAAATTTTACTGCCCCGGTTGATGTGATCCTGGATAATCGAGTCTACTATATCTATTTGAAATTTGACTCAATGGCCGTTATTACCTCTTGTGAACGGTGAAATGTTCCATAACACCTTTTATCAAATTGCCTCTTCTAAAACATTATAATATTGTCATGATTCGTGACTTTTGACTGTTTTTTTGTTAAGGTCACCATTTATTTCCCATTCCTTTTATTTATAATGTAATTGCGTTATAAAATATTTTTTCTCTTATCTTTGCGTTATTAAATATCTTTTCAGTTTAAAAAAAAATATTCTTGGTACAAAAGATGGCTTAAAGGTGTGTATCTTGGGTTTTATACGTTTGTTGATTTTTATTCAATTGTTGCCATGTTTCAACTACATTACAATTTCGAGTTAAAAAGAATATTTTGATTAATCTCAAGAAATTATTTGTTGCCCGGAAAGTAATTTCTTATTTGTAGGCCAAATTCAAACATAAAATTGCACTTAATGCTCGTGAATGGTGGTTTTGGATTTTTTCAGTATTTCAGCAATGTTACGTGTTGTAGAACGCTGGTAATTCTTGATCGATGCCTCGATTTAGTCATCATCAATGGTAATAATCACCTTCCAGATCAGAGACCATCTTTTAGTGTCATCACTATTATAGAATTTTTTAATTCACATTTGACACGTACGATTGCTTACTGCATCGCCGCCAACTTTTTTTTTAGTTTGTGTCGCATTTTTTCCTTTATGGTAGGAAAAAAGTATCCGGCACTGAATTAACGAATTATTTTGTTCCAAAAAAGACCACTCAAGCAAATTGATTAAACAACCAAAAAATATGTTAAATTATTACTTTTTGTAATAATATACATTCAGCACGTTCATTGCTGAGGAACATACCTTGCATATCCATACAAACATACGCCCAGTGTACACGACACGCCACGCGTGTTCAGTCGATAATATGTTTGTGTTCTTGCGAAATTTCTCAGCACAGCATGTTTTTACATAAAATTTAATTCGCAGTGAATGTGTTAAATGAAATTAGTGACCAAAATGTTGTCCTTGATCTGAGAGATTTATCTGAGAAATACTAAACTACTTTCCGGACATTATTTACAATCTTTCAATGTACAAGAGTCGTTAATTTTGTGGTGTTTTTCATATTGATTCATATCTTACAACGCATGTTTTTGAAGTAAGGTTCGTTTCGAAAGAAAAAACCGTTAAAGATAAAAATAATTTATTATAGCCAAAAGAGATCTACATATTTACATTATTAACATACTTATTGTCACTATCACAATACACATATATGACCCATATACTCGTACCTTGCAAAGTGACCTGTGAATTTCGGTAGCACTGTTGTTTTTTCCGTAAAAAAAACTGGATTATAATACGAACCTCACAGTTGGCAGGATTGTTTATTATAGCACTCATTGTAAATTACCCATACACAGCATCAAACATGAATCTGACTGTGACAAAATGGCCGACAGTAAGCTACTGAATCATTTCCATATTCCAACTTGCGAAACGGACTTTAGAAAAAACATGTCTTATTTATTATATGTATAAAAACCGGTTCTCAATTTATTTTAATCTTTTTGGATGTCATTTCTCCTTTGTGATTTTATATGGTTTAATTAATGACGATCTCCTTGGACTAGTTGGAAGAACACAGACTTCCAACCCAGGATTTTCATGTTTCATTCCCAGTCTAGTTTTTTAAATAAGGCCTTTTACTACCTTTATGGTTGATTGAAAAGAATAGCCAATAAGCTTTCCAGTTTGTGTTGAACAGAAGTATAATATAATATAAAAATGTTTGACACCACTTATTTATATGAAGACTCCAATGATTGAGATATTGTCTCCAAGTTATGCTTTCATAATCTTACAGGTCAAAGTCAATTAGTGCTTGAATGCATCTCTGCTCTGTATCGAATTTCAAAGTCGACCACCGAAGTCTAATACATCAATGTTAAAAAAGAGTTATGGGACCAAACAAGAGCCATAAAGAATCTTCTAACAGAGCTTTCTGTCGCTGAACCTGTTCAATGAAATGGCCTGCCTGTGAAGCAGTACTTGGAGGCTTTCAGGACGATTTTAAAAATTGTTATATATTTGAGAAGCCATAAAAATTAAATAAGTATTCTCGAAGTTAAATTTGAGCATGTGCTCATATAGTAATAGCTCATTCATTCATTAATTTCCATGTCCGGACCATCAATTGTTAATTATGTCATGTGTGATGTAACAGATATCACTCTATCATTCACACCAAGGTAATGTAATCCCGATTTTCGGACAAGTTAGCATGTGTTGTGACTCCTATATAGCTCCCCAATTATATTCAATTCTACTTTCGTCCAAGAAACCCCATATTTTTTTTTCATTCAAGAAACCCCATTTTCTTTTTCATTCAAGAAACCCCATATTCTGTTTCGTTCAAGAAACCCCATATTCTTTTTCATTCAAGAAATTCCATATTCACCTTGCATCTAATCACCGTTACTCTATCTATTTATTAATTTCCGTATCTGGACCATCAATTGTTAGTCGACATATATTTCCAGTACGAGGCAACAGAGATTTCCTCAATCAATCAGGTCCTGCTCAGAGAGTGTCTAATGTAGTTTTACTTTCTCTTAGTTATGGATAACATTTCTATATATTTATTCATCCGTATCAAAGTGTCATCTTAACAGACTGACTTCTTTCGGTAGCACCATATTTCAAAAGCTATAAGGTGTTAATTTACTAACAATACTCAAACAACACAAATCTATCTCTTGTAAAAAAAAACTTCAATTTCAAAATTACAAGCATATGCTTACGAACCTATATGGTTCCTACATAGATATTAAAAAAAAAAAAGTTGCCATCACAAATAAAACAAACATTCATATATATCTCGTCGGTTATATTTCCAAAAAAAAAAAACATAAAAAATATATTGACTGCACATTTTTTTTTAAATAATCTTTTACACAATTTTGTATTTATATACTAAGTTCACAAAATTTTGCATTTGACAGATAGAAAAAACAAACAACGGTATTACGGGCCAGTTAATGTACATTTTCATGTTAAACTTGTTTTTCTGTATTTTTTCATTAGCAGTTTAGTTTGAATGTGAGAAATATTATCAAATTGCACCGTTTATGCTTTGTACTGTAATAAATAGCATGTGTAATCACATATTTCTTTTAAAGGTTAGAACTCTTGGTTAACAGGTGGATTTTCTGAATTTGATTCCTGTAAAATTCACTTGATCTTCAAACATGAATATACAGTGTATTGTCTTTTGAAGACGATAGTAATATTGAAACCAGTCAAATGATAATTTCAATATATACCCTCTACATAGGAAATAAAATGTTTATGTTAATAATGTTATCAATATGAATTTTTACTATATATATGCCTAAAATTCACCCGCAGGACTTACAATTTGTCTTAATCCCGAAGGATACCGTATCATCTTTCAGACAAGAATTTCAATATATTTCCTTAATGTCAGTCATTCTACGAACAGTAATCTCTCTATGCAAATTCACTTTGAGGCGGTTTATTGTTTGGAACCAGAGTAACGGAAAATAACAGTGTAGCAGTCCAGACTAGAAAGATTCTTTATGCCATTGACAATTGGAACAGCTACAAATATATAAGTGACAACAGTAACAATGGAATCAATAGCTAAAACAAATTGTAAGTCCTGTAATTTTATCTTTGTATAACTCATCAAAATTTTGTATTTTATTAGTTATCAGTAATAATTTCTATAGACTTTTTAACTAAGTAAGAAAACAATATTTGAAAGTACACCTATTTTTTAATATTATTCATATCACCAATTTTATAATGGCTCTGTTTACACAGTTTTAATTTACACGCTGTTTTCATGGAACCAATAACCCGTGCAAATGGAAGGTTACATGTCAATCATTCGATACAAACCGCTAATATGACGATACATTTAAAAACGCGCAGAGTTTGGATATTTACTGACCCGTAATATCACCGAAAATGTTTTTTTTTATATAAGTTTTTTAAAAACAAACAAAAAAAAAATGCATTGTATATTAAAGATTGCCATCAAAAATTGTACTAAATTTAATGACTGAATTAATATTGAGTCGAGATTAATCTCCAAATGTGTAAAATTTATTGAGAAATCAAAAGTGTAATATGAATAATAAATAATATAACTATAATAAATAAATAATGTTAATAATCCTAGGATAGTAACTTTTAGTATATTTAAGAATAATAAATATGAATGTTTGGATGCATATTACATTTTTTTGCATGTATATAGTTATTTTTTAAAGTTCAAAAATATTATGTATATAAAAACAAAGTAAGTAAAAGTTTGTTTCATTTCTTACAACCACTCGCTACCAGAAATATGGAAAAATAATCTGATAAAAAAAAGGACAATTTATATAGCATCGTTTAGAGAGCAGATTCTCCTCAAGGGTGCTGGGATTTGAATTTACTATTATTGACAGATTAAAAATATTACAAAATAAATATAAAGGGTCTTTCGAATTGAGCGGTTTTTTTAATTCTTGGATAAAACAGATGGAATCGCGAACTTGCCTGGGGCTTGTGACATTTGAGAAGTGTAATGTATGACATTTATAAAAATGGAGTCATTTACAATACAACGCGTTCAAATTATTGAATTATTTTATGTATTGTAATCTTCGGAAATGGTGATGTTAATTGGCCACCGAGATCATGTGATCTTACACCGTTGGCCTATTTTCTCTGGGGTTACGTGAAAAGCTAGGTCTATAAGAATGACCCCCGATCAATTCCTAAGTTGAAAAATGAAATTATTCGCATTATTGGCGAGTTAGAACTGCAATTATGCCAAAATTTTGACAAGAGTGGACATCTGTGGAGCTGCAATAGGTGGACATTTGGCGGATATTGTTTTTTGTGTTTAGATGTCATACATTATACTTCAATGACCAATAAAAGGATTTTGAAACCAAAGCAAATTGTGTTTTATTCAAGAATTAAAAAAATTGCTCAGTTTGAAAGACCCTTTACATGTATAAGTTGAGTTGTGGTTGGTGCTCCCATTAGATTAGGAACTTTCCCGCATCTGCTTAAAAATACATATTTGGTAAGAAAACGACAGAAACTTTACCATGAGAAGATGATTTACAAAGAAACCTTTGTAGATCTTTCGATAAGTGATAGTAACGCATTCAGCTAGGTGGAGTGTAATGTATACATGTAGTGTTTATATCTAATCATAAATTTTGATAAGACCTCCCAAAAAGGGTTTACAAGTGCTTTCTAAAGCTGCACACACCACTCATATCTCGAACAATTAGGGGAAGCCCATTCAACGACATAGGACCAGCAATAGCAAAAGCGCTGTATTTTAACAAGTGTATAGCACAATTTTGTAGTAAAACTTCACATCGACAACCTCCGTGGCCTTGTTGGTAAAATGTCTGCCTTCTGAATGTGGGTTCAATTCCTAGCAGTACCCATTTTTTGGTCAATAACAATAATTTTGTTTGTTGATGATGGCCTTTAAGAATTTATTCTCTTAATGTTGCTATATAAATTGTCTTATTACTATTATTAAAAACAATACAAGAAAAAAAATATACATTAATATAGGTTTCACATGATTCATAAGAAACAATTTGTCAGGTGGTATCAATAGGTCTGGCATCTTGTATGAACCTCTCCTTGGCTTAGTTCGCAAGACACCAGTTTTCTAGCCCCGGGGTTGCGGGTTTGATTACTGTTGGAACCCAGATGTTTTGAAAAGGGATTCCAGTCTGGTTTTTTAGTTAAGGTATCTTTAACATCTTTCTAGTTGGTTGGAAGAAATGCCACATTGCAATAAACCTGTCAGGTTATACAACCAAACGTGTAATACAATACGATCTCTCGATCAGTCATCACCACAGTGTAAAGAGAACAAACCTGATTAAATGAGTCACAGATGTTTTTCAGCCTATATCTTCACATTATGTAAAAAAAAAGTTTGTCTTTCAATTAAGACCTCTTTAATATATTTCTGGTATTGCAACATGGCAATAAACCCGCCAGGTTGTACAGTATACAATGAAATTGTGGTATAATGCTACCTGTTTTGAGATAATTGAGAACCATCTCATTATTTTGTATGGAACAAAAAACTCAGAACATTTTACATGAGAACTTAGGTTTTTCTATAACTTATAGATCCTTAAGTTTTGCTCCTTTTGCCATCCATACTTCCGCCAGAATTGACGGCTTCAGACTATGGTCCTCCCTTTATGCTTTGTCTAAATTATCGTAAAATCCTTCTTACACACAGCACAGAGACGTGTCTCACTCCTAAGCTCTTCAATAATCGAATTTAACTATAAAATACCAATTTAACAGGCACAATATTTTGTACATACATTGATTTTTGCTTTTTTGATATTATTTATAAACCAAAAATAAGTGGGTGGGGTCCATTTTGCATATTTATGTTCAAATATCAAGATTCACAAGATGGTATATCATAGGAATGTCTTACATTGTGGTGCAATCATTATAGAAAAGGTCGAGGCTCTGAAAGATGCTGAAAGAAAACAGGTGCACCGTCTTTGTAATACCAGGGACTGGATAATCTGTCAAAATAGAGGCATTTGTAGACTCCTTAAAATTTACCATTGGTTCCACTTCATAATGAGGCAAATAAAGGAAAAATCAATTATCTTATAGCAGTCTCCTATGAAAAGTTGGCCACCATCATATAAATTTATTATTTATAGTTAAGGTGTGGAGGTTTAAAGACGTAATTTGTTTAGTAAAACAATTTTTTCCACTTAACGGATAACCTTACCGGTTTCAAAGTTTTTACCGCATCATCAGGGGAGCCTAAACAAGACTGAATTACATTTGAACTGGCACCGATGTACACACACATCTAACGGTAAAATTTGGGTTGGGGATTGTGGTTGGATGGAAGCAGGTGTCTTCAGCATGCAGTAATGAGGTCTTAGGGACGTATGTATTTACCGGATATTCATCCTAATGCATTGACTTAGATATTTATAGGGCCTCGAATCTGTCCAATTTATTTCCATTATTGAACCAAAATAATATACCCAAAAGACCAGTGGTTTCATACAATCAGGCACCAACATATAAAATAAGTAAGTTTGTCAAAGAACATTTTTATAATTTGACCAATTTTAAAGCCAAACACCTAATTAAAAACTCCTTAGAATTTATTGAAATGTTCAAGAACATAAGAATTGCCTCATAATCTAAGTATCTTTTAATGTTAATAATCTCTATCTAAGTATACCAGGATAGAGATCCTTAGTTACTTAAACTTAAAAATGACAGTTAACAAATAGATAAAAAAAATACGGTTTGTAAAAAGATAAAAAATGACAGTTAACAAAAAGAAAACTAATTACAGCTTACAAAAAGAGAAAAAAATGACAGTTGACAAAAGAGAAAAAAATTACAGTTGCCAAGAAGAGTAAAAAATTAGAGCTAACAAAAAAAAAACGACAGTTGACATAAAGAGAAAAAAATTACAGTTCACACAAAGAGGAAAAAAATGACAGTTACCATAAAGAGAAAAAAATAACAGTTAACATAAAAAAAAACACATTAAAATATACAAATAAATCTTTATTCACACTATCTTAACACCTTGTATATTTTGCTTATTGTTACGAGTTATTTTATCTTGTCTCGTCTTTTCCTCCTTGAATGCCTGTGAGTTCGCTTTCTTCTCTATCCTTCTCATCTGTCTGTATTCTTTAAGTAACCTCTTTCTCTCTTTCCTGTTTTCTGGGGTCTCATCTTTGGGTCGCGTGGACAGAATACTGAAGGTAGAGAGGACAGATCCGCATACCGAACCATTATCATCAGTCCCTTTCTCTCCCTTTTCCATTTCGGCTTGCGCCAAGTTGAGCCTTGTCAGTGATTTTATGGTGACTTGACCGGAATCCGATCCATCGATAACACCCTGTGGTATGCCTGTTTTCGCACTTATTTTGATTTTCTTCTCTTTCTGTAAAAGAAAATGAACTATGAGTACTTAAAAAAAAAGGATTTCTTTATAGACTAGATGGCTAATCCATGCCATGAAAAGTTTTGGAGTTTTTTGTATGTTTCTAAACTTTTATATTATAAAATGGCACTCGTATATAAAATATTCATGTGGTTAAATTCTTATTACTCCTACATATATATATTAAATATCAATTTCTCAAAGAAAAGACCGCATTAAACACAACAATACCGCCCTGACACATCACCTGACAGCTGAAAGTTACAACTATAAAATATTCATTCACGGCTATTATTTATTGCTCACTTGGAAAGTCTATTTTATATACAGTAATTATTATTAGGAATATAAACAGGACCTCTAAAAAATACTTGGGGGTTTTCTTAACAACCTTTATTGGATTTATCATCCTGATCTTCATTTAATCTTAATATCGGTCTAAACTTTAAATTAAACCGCTTCTAAATAGTCTACGTGAATCAAGGTTCACGAATGGATCGGTTTTCAACTTTGTCTCTTTGTATTTAAGACCCTCAATGGGATGTCACTATTGTATCTTTCAAATCTGTATCTGAGAGATTTTGGTTCGAAGAGAATAGAACTTGTAGGTCGATTTTGTCTCTAAAATGATTATTCCGAATAGGGTGGGGTATTATGACAGGGCTTTTGTCCTTGCTGGTCCTGTGGCATTGAATGGTCTGCCTCTTAAGTTTTGAGATATGGGTGGCATGTGTAATGTGAAGATGACCCTTTTTGGAAGGTCTTATCAGAATTCATGATTATACAGGGTGTCGCAAAAGAATGTATATTGCTGATTTTGTTTTGTTTTAGATTTAACCGTTGAGAAATAATGACTGAAACCAGACTAACTTTTGGACAAAGAAAGTTTATTTTGAAATGCTACTGGAAGTACGAAAACGCGGTAGAAGTGCTACTGGAAGTATGAAAAAATGGTAGTACACTTTTTCTTTTGGGGATTTCTCAAGAATAAAGTTTATGCTAAAAAAACTTGAAACAATTGCTGAATTACGAGTAGCTATTGAAAGAGAATGTGCTCAAATTAAATGAGTCTTGATGTTTGTAATTCCGTTGCTTCGCGTTACCAGCAATGTCTAGACCAGAATGGTTTTGAAAGCAGGCATTAAGTATAAAAAATACATTTATGTAGTTTATTGTCAATGTTGACAATAAACTACATAACTGAACTATTAATGTTAACTACATAATAACTAGGAACTGCATGCTAATAAATACAGACTTTATAATCATTAAAATTGTGAATACATTTTTTACGACAACCTGTACATGATCACTACACTATATCAAAAGCCGAATGTGTTATGTTACTGATATCACATATCGAAAGATCAACAAAGGTTTTTTTTTGTAGTTCGTCATCCCCTGCGAAGTTTTCTTACCAAATATGTTTTTTTAAACATACGCAGATGTGAGAAAGTACTTAATCTAATGGCTCCAGCTACCATCTTCCTATCCTTGCACTCTACTTATACTATATATATTTATTTTATAATATTAGGTAAACAAAAAGTTCATGCAGTTTTCGGTCGAGTTCGCTGCAGCGACTTGTATCTTGCGACTTGCAGAGCACAAGTTTTTGTCAATCAGTACTCTTTAACTTGGTATGTACTTTTCTACTGTGCATGACTACGCAGTAACACACTGAACTTCCGTGCGAAAGGTCGCTGGTTCGAACTTCACACAATTCTACTCTAGTCAAATGACACAGACAAGGATATCTAAGGCATTGGTCTTATCTATACTTTCAAAAAGAGAAGAAAAAAAACATGTCGGTGAGCTGCAATCGTCTCATTTTGGTTTGCCATCGGAACCAGTACAGCGATGTGGCCAATGAGTTTACTGGTGTGCTTAAGAACTCACTCACCCACTTCAGAACAAACTCCACGGCGTAGCTTCGTTTTCCAACTAAATTGACGTTAGAATGGCAAGGGGATCCTCGACTACTAGGCCCAGCAAGATGACAATAAAATGACATACCTTAGGTAGTTCGATGATTCTTGGGTGATTATGAATGTTGGAGTATGTAGAGATGATGGATTTGCAGTCCCACTTTGGTTTGGTGTCTTTCGGCATACCAAATAATTCATCCTCGTTTATTTCATTCTCTTCCTCTTCTTCTGTAATACCTCGAAGCCGGGCAATTCTGTAAAAATTAATTAATTAATCATGGTAGCTCATCTTTTGTTTAGGAGCTCTTTTAAAGTGGCACGGAAGAAAAGTTTAATGATACACGTAGCACTGAGTTTGCTTTAAATTCTTCAAAAATTATGGCAGTGGTGTGGTAGTGCCCTCTGTGATGTATTGAAGTGAAGTCTGGACATTAAAGAAGGAATGTAAGAGCAAAATAAACACAGTAGAAATGTGATAAATATTTAATAATACAATTAAGAAATAAAATTGAGTAATTTTTGACACATAAAGAGAATTAGTTTTAAGAGACTTACAAAATGAATATACAGTAGACTCTCGATTATTTTTGACACATAAAGAGAATTAGTTTTAAGAGACTTACAAAATGAATATACAGTCGACTCTCCATTATTTTTGACACATAAAGAGAATTAGTTTTAAGAGACTTACAAAATGAATATACAGTAGACTCTCAATTATTTTTGACACGTAAAGAGAATTAGTTTTAAGAGTTACAAAATGAATTTACAGTAGACTCTCGATTATTTTTGACACATAAAGAGAATTAGTTTTGAGAGACTTACATACATAATGAATATACAGTAGATTCTCGATTATCCCAGGTCGCGTTAACCGGGGTAATAAAATATTACGAATTTTCATATTAAATAACATTTCGAAATATTATTTAATATGAATTTTTTTTTTCATTTGATTACATAACACAATATGTACCAGAAAATTAATCCAGCGAAATTGGTCAAGAGTAACAGATAATAAAACTGGCGAACAAGTCATTGGCCAGAAATCCTGGTAGTTTATTCAGTGTTTATTTTTTTTTTGACGCACCAAGTCAAAAAGTAAATTTAAATAATGTATGCATTGTGGTGGACTTATAACTGACTATTTTTTATTGTTTATAGTTATATTTTATATCCAAAATTTTGTACATTTTATGAGCTCTAGTTTTAAATGTATTTTATTTTTTAAGACTTTTTGAGTGGTGGTGTTAATTTTACATCTCCCCATTCAAAGTTAATGTTGCAAAATCTCCATTATGGAGACTCGTCGAAGATAAAGTTTATGGCACAAAAGCGGCAACAGTTATAGTTCAGAAATTCTAGGATGAGTCCTGTGACAGCTCACAAATTTGCCCCAATACAACCTTATGTAATGTATTTACATAAATAACTTGCTATTTATTAGAATTGAGGCTTATATTAAAGTTGATAAAATAATTAAAATTACTGAACATCGTTACAAGGTTTTATTGGGGCAAATTTGTGAGCTGTCACAGGACTCATCCTAGAATTTCTGAACTATACATCCTATGTACCTGTACACGTACGCGCACCATCCTTTTGAGACATGACATTTCAAACGTCACAGAGGCCATGCTACATTTTCTTGAGTATAATGAAAACATAAAAGTAGATAGTTGAAGAAAATTCATACTAGTAAACGTTGAGAAGTATGAGAAACAGAAGAGCATGTGTGACGGTACGTATGGATGCATGCATGGATAGGAAGAGGTGGAGATCTGCCCTTACTATTTTAAAATGGAAAGGGGTTTTAGTATGTTTGTACGTATTATTGAATTCATCAAATACCTTTTGACTTCTTCTTTGTCCTCGTCAAGTTTGTACAATTTCTTTTGGTTTTCAAACTGTGCCATGCAATCCTTGAGCACTTCCGGAGTCGGGGAGAGGTATCCATCAATGTCTTCACAGTCTAGGGCGCCTATTTCTGTGTCATTATACTGGACAAACATCTGAAATGTGAATAAAATTGAATATGTTAGAAAAAAAATCTCATCAAAAAGCAGAATATTAAATTATATTCTAAGACCTCTTCATTGCATGCTCAATGCTGAGCGTCATGATCTTCAGCTATGTCTGGAACTTGGTATATCATTTGTCTCCAACCTTCCTGGTTCTGGGCAATGTTGAATGCAGGGTTTAAAGAGAATCCTGTTAACTGCTTTATTTAATCTGTCCATCTAGGAGGCATTCCTCTTGCTCAATTTCTCTCAACTTTCCCCATGATCACCAGCTTCTAAAGATTTTTGTTGTTCTTTCTGGCAACATACTCGAAGTATGTTAAAATTATTTTTCTGCATGTTGTTGAAAGTCTTTTGGTAATCGCTAATTCTCAGATGAAAGACATGTTGCTGTGCTTTGTCTCAGTAAACTAGGCATCTATTATATAGGGTCTTTCAAATTGAGCGTTTTTTTTTTATTAATTTTTTTTGAATTCTTGAATAAAACACACAACTTTCTTTGATTTCAAAAAACTTTTTATTGGTCATTGAAGTATAATGTATGCCATTTAAACACAATAAACAATATCCGCCAAATGTCCACCTCTTGCAGCTCCACAGATGTCCACTCTTTTGTCAAAATTTTCGATGACATTTTGGCATAATTGCGGTTCTAACTCACCAATAACGCAAATAATTTCGTCCTTCAGCTCAGGAATTGATTGGGGGTTATTCTTATAGACCTCTTTTCACGTAACCCCAGAGAAAATAGTCCAACGGTGTCAGATCACATGACCTTGGTGGCCAATTAACATCACCGTTTCCGGAGATTACAATGAATACAATAATTCTCATGATAATAATTTGAACGCGTTGTTATATTATATATGGTTCCATTTTTATAAATGCCATACATTACACTTCTCAGATGTCACAAGACCCAGGCAAGTTCGCGACGCCATCTGCGTTTTATCCAAGAATTAAAAAACCCTCAATTTGAAAGTAAAATATTATGGTACAAATATACGCCAATACCTTTTCAAACCGTCTGTCCAGCAAAGTGAGTCCTTCATTCCTCTTCACGGCGCTGGAGGACATTGAGTAGTGTGAGAAGAGAGACTTGCCGTCCTCGCCCCTCCCACCTCTGGCTCCCATACCGCGCACTTTAGACACGTCCATCTCTTCGTCATCGGAGAACTCTACGCTCTCGGGATACGTCTCGTCTGAACCATGCCCCTGCTGGGAGCCTATTGAGTCTTCGTCTCCTTCACCAGAGCACTCATCTTCATCTCCACCTAATTTTTTTTTCATTAAAATACTAAATAAGCCATCTTATAATTGTGGAGAATAGTATTTGTAAAAAGTTTATACTAGGTCATCCGGGGAATTCGTGTCGCTTACGGAGTGCTCGAACAAATTTGTTATTATTCGTCTATTGTCGTGTACCTGAGATTCCTTCATTCTTAGTTGTCAAAGTGATATTGAAAACAAGGGTATGTGAAGTTTTTGTGATAACGATTGTTTTTTATTTTCCATGAATTTAAAAAAATTAAAACACAATGATTTATGAATTTAAAAACCATACAATGCAACCACAGTCATAAGAAACATTTGTAAAGTTTATGGAGAGGACATGATAATTGAGATAACTTGCCGAAAATTATTTTAAGGGTTTAGAAGGGGAATAAGATATTGATGATACAATAATTTGTACAGAAATTAAAAAAAAACTTAACAGACAATTAAGGATTCGCCGAAACATTAGGAATTCCTATATCAAGTTTTTGATCATATAAACAAGATAGACATGATCGATCAGTCATTATAAGTGTGGGTAAATACAAATAAATCTGTTGGACTTAGTTTCGGCTTGTGTTTATCTGCTTGGCTGTCAAATTATAATCCATTTCATGATCGATTATTAACAGGAGATGGAAAATGGATCTCTTATGACAATGTGAATAGAAGATGTTGGGCAATGCCAGGATAATTATCTCCAAACACTCGTAAGCCAGAATTGCATTTGAAGTCATTCTCTCTGTATGGTGGAAATACAAGGAGATACTATATTTTGAGATCCTCAGATCTGGTGAATCCTTAAATGAGGAGAAGTACAGTCAACAGCTGGAAAATTTGAACAAGCAGTTCGAATAAAACGTCCAGCACTTGCCAATAGGAACAGCTTTCCCCATGACAATGTAGAGCCACATACTGCAATGTTAACCCTGCATATACTAGGTGAGTTAGATAGGGAGAACATAATCCATCCATCATATTCACAAGATTTACCCTCATCAGGTTTTTACCTTTTTTTGAACACTTTAAACAGCACTTGCGGAGAAAATTTTCAGAACAGAAAGTGATATTAAAAACCATCTTGAAGATTTTTAATAATAGACATATATTTATAAACTATTAAAAAAATAAAAAAAAAATAAACATAAACTAGTAGAGAGTTGAAAGAATTTATTAAACAAAATGGTGATTATAAAGTTGATCAAAATAAAGTTAAAAACTGAAAGAAAAAAAAGCTTCTTTTGTTAAAAAAACAGTAGGAATTTCTCGGATGACCTAATATTTAATACATGCATAGACAACATCATGACATATCCCTTTTGGGGCAGACAGAAAGAATAGATTTCCACACTTTGTCTACACAAATAGCCACTGCCATATTACACTTTCATTGAATACAGAATAACCTATTGTGTTAATTGCAATATGGCAATTTCTGTCAACCAACCAAATATGTTAAAGAGGCCTTAAGTGAAAACCATACTGGAGCTTTGACTCTGACTAGGAAGTCCAATCTTAGACTTGCATCTCTTTCCACATCTGTTGCAAACATGAATAGATACCTCCGAGACCCCATAAGACTGCTTCCTATGTAGGTTAGCTAGTCAGAAGTTGCCCATACAAGATGTCTCTTCTAGAGGTCCTTTGCTGTCTAATATTTCACATTCGAACCGACAGCCTTCCGCACAGAAGTCCAATGCATTACCGCGCAGCCACCTCATTGAGAATTTATTCATTTGTGGTATTATTTTGTCACACAATACATTCCGTGTAAACACCTCATAAGGAAGTTGTGCAGTCTTCTTTCTTGGTGACTACCACAATGTAGGTTATTTTTAAAGGCACGCACCCTGACATTAATAACTTCACAAGGTGCAAAATGAAAAATGGAAACAGATTATTACTCGTACTTTATGTGGAAGATTCAACCAAACTCACCTTCTTGCATTGCGAGTTCCATGAAATTATCTTCCAATTCATTTTCAGGATCGTCATAATTAAAGTCATCGTCCATCGCAGCCACAACATCTGGATCCAAGTCTAAACGGAGACCTGGAAACAAAACATTCACATTTTGAATTACAAAGTAAAAATTGTAAAAAAATTATTAATGGAAATTATTAGCTGATGGTTGAAATTTTAAAGATGTGATTCAGATATTCATCGTCATCACTCCATATGTTTCACCAGGAACTCTTTGTGGGGAACTCAATGCTGAGAAACATGACCCACATTGAGAGTGCTGTATATCATGCACATTCTTCTGCAGCCCTCCAGCCATTCCGCTGTCCAGAGTTTGTGGCAAAGGTAGGCCCAATTGTCGAATGTTGATTTTTGTTTTTTTCACTCAAAACATGTGGAACTGAAGCGCAGAACTTCTGGACTTTTCCCATTGATTTAAGATGGCGGTATACAGTCATGTGACTACAATTCATCTGCTCAGCCAATTCTACGGTGGTTTGAAGGGGATCTTCATGAATAATATGGTTTAAGCGGTCCTCATCGAAGTCCACTGGTAGTCCGGAACGCTCCATGTCTTTCAGGTCGAAATTACCGTCTTTGAAATGCAAAAACCATCGATGAGCTGTCCTTTCATTCATAGCATCTTCACCGTACACTTCGCTAATATCGCGAGCAACTTTGACAGCTTTATTCCCTCGATTGAACGCGAACAGAAGGAGGTGTCGAAAATGCTCACTTTCGTCTACTTGACATTCCATTTTGAAGGCTTGTAATCAAATAAAATAATATATGTAACGTAAAAGCAAACACAATATCTTGTAGAGCAGAAAATTTTCTTTCGAATGACGTATAACCTTTACCATTTTGTTTTACTTTTGGTGCTCATTTTTCATTTGGAAAAAACGGACACAACTTATGTTAACACCTAATACATAAAAAATAATAGTTTTTCATAAAAAAAATATGTTTACAAGACTTAAAGAAGTAGGAATAAATATTAGCTAATTTTTTATCAATTTTTATGTCGTCAAAGAAAAGTAGTAAAAATGCTTGAAAAACTGTCAGATGAAAATAATTGGCAGTCATTTGATATTTTTAACGTGTTTTGTCAAACCTTGTCCTTTCATATATTTTCTCACTCGAAGCAACCATCTTTTGCTAAGTGCCTGTTTGAATTGGGGTCTGAAAACGGAGGAATATCACCATTCTTACATACTGAAGTTGATCTTAAGGGAGAATTCTTTAGGCTTATGTCAACTGTTTACTTGAGCAAGTGCTTTTCAGCATATAAAAAAACACACTAAAATGGAAAGCATATTGATGTGTTTGCTTACTCATGTGATGATAACTCTCAAATGATATATACACATTATTCATAATAAATACACTCCAAATTGAATCCTTGATCTTTCTCCGGTCCAAGTCTCTGAGGCATACAAGAATAAAGACAAAATCAAGGTTTTAACAAGATAAATTTCTACTCTTTCAGAGATGTGTCTGTTTTTCCAGATCAGTCCTAGCCTCGATACAGTACTCTGAGCAAAGGAACAAATAGATGCCATAAACACCTCCATCCAGATTGATCTCAAAATCAATCCAAGCGTGAAAGGAAAAGTAAACACATTATTTGGTAGTTGACACATTTGAATTGTAAAAGGTTCTGCGTGTATCTGTACCTGACTGTGGAGCTGCTTTGTTGAGCATTCCGACATCTTCCTCCATTTCTGAAGCAAACACAGAGCTGGGCAGGTTGATTCGGACACTCTTCTTGGGTTTGGCAGGCTTTTCTTTGGGTGATGGTGCAGGTAATGAGGGGTCCTGTGAATTCGTTTTTTATAATTTAGTAACATGTTACATACATATTGGGTTGTTTCCGATATTTCCAATATTTCTGCAATCTCTAGTGCTGTAGAATGCTGGTTATTCTTGATTAAGGTTTTGATTTGGTTGTCATCAATGGTAATCGGTATTCCAAAATGGACAACATCTTTGACTGTCGTATCACCATTACAGAATTTTTTAAACCGCATTTGCCACACACAATCGCTTACTGTATCATCTGGACATATCTTTTGGTTTTGGTTTGTGTAGCATTTTTTTCATCACGGCAGTGAAAAACATCAAGTACTGAAAAACCTCTTTTGTTGTTCCATCTTCACAATAACACTAAAAAAAACATTCAACCAATTTAGGTAAATAATGGCTGAAAAAATGAGCTAAACATTTATCTTTCATATTATACATTCAGCATATTTGAAATGAAGTTAGCAATGAAAGTTTGCCCTAATGATATCTACCTAAGAAGTACGAAACTACTCCCCAGACAACATATTACATACCATCATATATTTTTATTAAATCTCATAGTGCAAATTAATTAATATTATCAACTTACGACAGCTGGGGCCCAGTGGCCGGAGACATCTTTGGCATCCTTCAGATGCTGGAGGTAGTCATAGTCGTCATCGTAGAACACTCCCCATTTCCTCTCTTCCTCCTTCCTTTTGGTTACATCACCCTGAAACACACATTTTTATACTGCAACATTCCACTACATATGTAATTCATTCCTTTTATTTCTACATATGGCATAAGGATGGTACATAAATCCAACATTTTTCCGATTTTTTTCAGATGTTCTTGCACACTAGATTTTGAGTATCCAAGCTTGTCAGCTAATTGTCGTATAGTCAGTGTTGGATTTGATTCGATTTCTGTACGCAATACGTCATCATCCATTTTCACTACTGTTTCACTTCGAGGATTGTTCTTTAGATTAAAATCACCACTTTAAAATTGTTTAAACCGGCTTCTGCATTGCCGTACAGTTAAACATTCTACAAATGTGTCACAAATGTTTTTAGTTTCAGTTGTTGCATTATTTTTTCGACTATTCATACAACATGCAATTTCGTATAAATTGTTTCGTATAAACACGGTCGAAAAAAAAATTCACTAAAATAACGTTCTCCAGGTGTCAACTGATGAATAGAACACGAAACACGTCTTGTAGGACCAAAGACTGGAGCACAACTGATGGTCAAAAATTACCATGCAAAATACTTCACTTTCGTCCAGACAACCTAATATATAGTTGCCCTAAATACGACTCACCTTCGGTTGTTTTTCTGCAGCCTCAACTAAAACATGCTGCGGCGCATTTTCATCCGCAATTAACGGATCCTTCTGGGATCTGTGAACCAGGTGAAAAGTCACTGCATTCTTCTTGTCAATAAACTTTTTTGCCTTGGGCTGCAATGCAAAAAATAACATTTAGAAAACGTGATATATAAAATAATATCGATAAATGTTATTGTAATTTAGTAGCATGGATAAAAATGGAGTCTGTCTTACCATTTTGTATTGTAAAAGTTAATTTTAAAGATTTATTTTTATAGTTTTAACAACTTGATCTAAATAATCAACCAAACTTTGACAGATACCATGTGTTAAAGAACCATACGATTGACAGAGATAATAGATACCAAAGACAATTGTAAAAAATTCACAACAAATTTGTAAAGGCTAAGTTCCTTTACACTGTAATTGAATATAAAATATCTTTATAAAGCACAAATTAATTGCATATGTTTAAAAAAACTGAACAATTTACAATTGTCATCTATAAATAATTTTTGTGAAGCAATTTTTTTGGAACAATATAAATCTGAAAATAAATGTAACAGAATAAAAAAAACTTAGTAATGGAATGTAAGTACAATATTTAGGTGAATAATAAAATAATAGAACGAGTTGAAAAACTGTGATTTGAGAATTATGTTCTTTCAAATGATGGAAATGTGTAATGAGATATTTAATGGTGAGTTTTAATAGGAAACAATCAATGTGGCACTTAAAAACAATATTCAAACCAACCAATATTATTACTTTTTAAAATGGTGGTTCACCATAGCAAATGAGTGCGTGTGTGAGTGAAACGTGGGCATGGAAAATTAATGAAAGAACACGTGCTATATCGATAAACGACAGAATAAGAAATGTAATTATTCAAGATAAATGTGAGCTGAAATGTGTCAAGTATATAAATGTAAAGTTCATAAAAAGCTTTCTTGAGAAACATATGATAAGAGGTAAAAACTTGAACATGAAATGATAACATTTTAAATTAAAATGTTGATTATCGAAATAAAATTATTTAATTGATGTGCATAGGAAGTGTGCAAGGAAAAAATACAGTGTCAACAAGAAGAAATGATAAGGTGAAGGAATTGACTGTCGGAAGCTGTATATTATGTGTTATTTCTGCTGTATATTATCATGCAAATGGCAAGTTACCGAGAGGAGTAGGGAGAAGTGAACGTATCGTCACAAATTATATCACTAATGTCTCATATATTATAATACTAAGTGATGAGAAATGACAGAGATATATTTTTCAAAAAATATCATTTATAAAATAAACATTGCGATGCAAAGCATTTTTCAAATTTCCTTAATAAATATAGATTAGTGGAGTCCACTCCTTTACTTTTGATCAGAGATAAAATATTTTTAAAGTTATTGCCATTATTTATACAGGTACTTACCGTAAATTATCAAATAATTTAAAATTTCCAAATGAATTGCCAATTTTTCCGGCCATTTGTTAGTAATCGAAATTGACTAAATTATTGTGTAATTTTACAGAAATATACACAAATCACTTGCGACACATTTAACATTTTGCTGAGCTAGCGTGACACAGTGCAACATTACATTATTTTGTTGTCATTGCAGGTCGCCGTGTTCGCTGCTCCTAACAAATGTCATTCATTGTTCCAAAAACGATTGCAGTAGTTAGGCAGTGAGTATCATCGATAGTGTATATCACGATTAAGAGCGTATAAAAAATAGTGAACTTCATTAACAATGAAGGTAACAGTTACAACCCTCGCTGACGATATCTTCGTCTTGGACGTATCAGAAGATCTTGAATTAGAAAATTTCAAAGCATTCTGCGAGGTAGAATCCGGTTTTCCTGCTCGCGATATTGTTCTCAATTTCAACGGGCGCCTTTTGAATGACGAAAAGAAGACATTAAAAGAACTAGGCGTTGGAGATGGAGATATTATCGTTCTACAACATATGCTGCAATCATCGTCTAATGCTTTACCGTCTGCAAGTACCACAAGCAGTAGACCTTCTGTAGGAATGCCTGGAGGACTCGCTGGTCTCGATTTTAGCAGCATCAGAGTACCAGGTAACATCACACCAACCCCTCAAAACCCTAGTTTTGGAGCTGAAGATGATCCAAAGAAGATTCGCGATATGTTCATGGCAAATCCTGATCAATTAGCTTTATTAAAACAGAATAATCCAAGACTTGCTGATGCTTTGTTATCAGGTAATTTAGAAACGTTTTCTCAAGTTTTAAGGGAGCAGATTGCAGCTAGAGCCGAACGTCAACAACAAAGAATACGAATGATGAATGCGGATCCATTTGATACTGAAGCTCAAAGATTAATTGCTGAAGAAATCCGACAAAAGAATATTGAAGCGAATATGGAAGCGGCCATGGAATATAACCCTGAAACATTTGGCACCGTTGTTATGTTATACATCAATTGTCACGTTAACGGACTTCCCGTGAAAGCTTTTATAGATTCCGGAGCTCAAACGACTATCATGTCAGCTTCATGCGCCGAAAGATGTAACATAATGCGACTCGTAGATACCAGGTGGTCTGGTATTGCCAAAGGAGTCGGTGTACAAAGAATTATTGGACGAATCCATATGGTACAAATAAAAATTGAAAAAGACTTTCTAACATCATCATTTTCAGTGCTTGAAGACCAACCGATGGATATGATATTAGGACTAGACATGTTAAGAAGACATCAATGTAATATTGACTTGGAGAAAAATGTCTTACGAATCGGTACGACAGGAACTGAGACTCTATTTTTAGCTGAAGGTGATTTGCCTCGAGTTTCGTCGGCAGAAGACGAATTAGCTGAAAGTTTGCTTCTTACTGGTGAAGCAATGAAACAATCTAATCAACCTACGACTTCTGCCTCTACATCGACAACTACGTTAACTCAATCTCCGAACGAAAGCACAATTCAAGAGTTGATGAACCTCGGTTTTACCCGGCAACAAGTTGAGACTGAATTACATAGTTCCGGAGGGGATAAGTCAAAGGCTACCGCTGCTTTGATAGCAAAATCTTTAAAATTCTGACCATCTTTTAAACCGTGGAATAAATTGTTGGATTTCTCTCGATATAGAACTGGTACGGTGATTAAATAGCTTTTAATGAATACCATAAGTGAAATGGACTGTAGTTTTGAATTACTTTTAAGTATCATGTTTTTTATTCTATATCTTTTTAAAACAATGAAAAATTGTAACAAAACAATTTGCTCTAATTTTTTTTTCTAAAGAAAATTATATGTAATGTTTGATGTTTGTCGGAAAATTATTAAAAAATAAATTTAATTAAACAATACGGAGTATTGCAAATTAATGAGAAAGCAATAAAAATATTTGTATTTTTGATTATTCGAGTAAGTTTTTTTATTATTATTCGAGTAACAGTTTTTTTCTGGTTTGTAATGTATAATTTTAGCGATTCAAATTACATGAATCAATGCACATTGCTAATATAAAAAAACGATTTATATTCAAGTCAAAATATCTATTTTTTAACGAAAGCCAGAATATTGTTTATTTTGGAAAATTATGTAATATTTACATTTAATAAAATGTTAAATAGAGATAACTAATACATTTTTTTATAAAATAAATACCTCTATTCAGTTCAGCTAGATTCCATCATAACCCATGCTGTTATGGGTGACAAAATAAGTCCCCATCTAACACTATTTACTCTAGAAGATTGAAATCTTTTTTTTATTTATTATGAGCATAATGTTACTCAGTGACGGAGAAGGAACTCCTTTGGCGGTGACACACCTGAGTATGAAAATAATAGTAGTGATGACTTAAGGTTCGATGTCACTGGAGAAGAAAAATTACTCACAGCACAGTAAATGCACACATAGAGCGATAAAAGGTCTGGAATTCAAATGGCTCAACAAGTTGTCAGTATTTTTTAAGGAAACATCAAACCCACCAAAACTATTCTTTGACACTACTATTTCAGATTAGCCGATCGGTACGAAGATGTACCAATGCAGATCATTACGGAAATTACTGACTCCATTTTCAAAGCAGAAGTACAAAGTGTGATCAGTAGATCTACCTTTCCATTACATGATTAAATATTACTACTAACGCTTGGAGCATGTGGAGAACACAAATTCTTTCCACCTTACTCAATTGGCCATCTCTGACTATTGCGTGGGAGGTTAGAAGTCTGAAAACTTGGAAGCCTATGGTAATCAGGTTAGGTTTCTTAAAAAGACAAATGAAAGGTGATGTTGCACTCCCAAGAGCTGAAAGTTGTTACACAGAACCATTATTTCAGATGCATTGTATTACACTTTTGCTATATATAGTACAACCTGGCGGGCTTATTGCGTGCTAATCTCTTCCAACCAACCAGTTATGAGGTGCATGGCCGCGCGGTAACGCGCTGGACTTCCGTGCGGAAGGTCATCGGTTCGAACCCCGCGCTGTGCTACTCCCCTCGAATGACACAGGCACTTCTTCCACCTAGTGTTTGAGGGTATAAGAATACCTATGACTTCGGTCATTTCTATTCTTTAAAAAAAAAACGGAAAGTATTTAAGAGGTCTTACGTGCAAATCAAACAGGAATATATTTTGTAAAAAATACAACCCCTGGTTGGAATACAGGCATCTTGCCAACTATGTCACTGAAGTCACAGAGATGTGATATAGTCTAGAAATAAAATCAATCGGAAGTTAATCTGCCAGGAATCGTACCAGCGGCTCCCGTTTGCTTAATGTGAATGCCAATTCCGAAAGAGCTCAAATTCTATCAAAATGGCATGTAATTAAAACCTTGGTATGAATATCTCTTTGAAAATGGTATTTATTTGTATATGTGTAGTAAGTAATAAGTTGTATCACTCTATGGTATCTTGTCATTCTTGTTATAGCAGATTTATATTTGCTGTATCATTAAATTAGAGTTGTTATGCCTTTGTTGATATTTTGAAAGAATGAAACGAACATTAATTGACTATATGAAGTAGTCTTTATTTTTAACTGTTCAAAATCAAAAAAATGCTACTTTATCTTTTTCTTAAGTAAGACCTGTGGTCTGTTACATCATGACTGCCCTCTTGTGAAATGTTGACACCCAGCTATCTCCATATTTTTGGAGACCTTCCTAGTGAACAACTACCAGCGGGTACTTCAAACATTGTAAGTAAGGAACCCTTGTGTTATTCATCCTTGCCATGTGATCACTTCAGTATCTTCTATCCCATCTCACAATATCTCCTAGTTCTGTTTCTCAAACTATAGTCGGTCCTCGAACAGTTTTGTTACTGGACCATTTTGAAAGAAAATTACAAAATTATTTCAATAATATTTCTAGAGTTTTAGCGTTAACACTGGAAATTCACATTTATTCAAATATAATAAAAAATTGAAACAATGTTTAATCCACTTAAAAATATATATTTAAACCCGACTAGTTTCAAGTCATATGCGACTCATCTTCAGGCGTATTGTGAACTAATTTAAAATGTTAATTAAATTAAAGTGTTTAATTTTTAATTATATTTGAATATACTATTTAACATTATTATTATTTATGTAATTACATTTTTGTTATTGTATTTTTCTTACTGATAAAGTTTTAAATTAAAAAAATAGGTCTTTAACATGTTCAGTGCTGAGGACACACCTCACGTGTTCATATAAACATATACCCAGTGCATACGATATGCCAGGTATTTCTATTAATAATATGTTTATGTCTGTGAAATTTCTCAGTATGGCATGTGTTTATGTAAAATTTTATTCACAGTGAATGTGTTAAACCCTGTTCTCTTCATTTTAAATAAATATTTCTCTTTAAATTTACAATAATAATGATCCACAAGGAATGGAAATGAAAAAAAAAACTGGTCCATGAACAAAGAAAGTTTGAGAAGTACTGTTTGACTACATATATTTTTCGAATATGGGAGTTTTAACTGTATTTACCTACAATAGCTCTGAAGGTTTTCATTTTATCAGTTCTGACTAGACTATTAGGATAAAGCTATATATTTATTAAACCATTTTCAGAGTTAACATGGTGCTAGATCAGGTTTAAATAGTTTTTATTAAATATAAATATTTAAGTATATTTACTAATCAAAACACTACAATTTTTTAATAAATAGTATTCACAAAGCAATTTTCAAAATATATACGATAGAGCTAATAAGCATTTTGTTTATTATTTCCAAAATTTATCAAAAGTTTGTAATTTTTTATTTTCATTTAATTTTTAAGTTTCGCTGACTTTGAATTACAAACCAATATAAGACTCGCTCCGTCCTTGGCATGCTTTAAGAAGCGACTGAAAAAACTCTTAATTTCTAGTCAGTAAAATAACATGTTTCATTCCAGATTTTTCTTTTCCTTTCCTCCACCATCCTTTCCTTTTGATTGATGATATCTCACTTTATATGAAAAATAATGTTCGGGTGGTTGTCCGTCTTTGTGGGGTTTGTGGGCATGTGCTCACGTATATATCTTATGGATTTCGTGGGGATGGATAGTCATTTGAATGATTTATGCGACCACGTAACTTGCTTAATTTACTTTTATCTGGTTGGTTGGAAGAGTTTGCCGCCGGGCAATAAGCCCGCCAGATTGTATTTGCAATAAGTGTTAAATAAATAAATAATCAAGATAATTCTTTTTAAAGCTGTATTGTTTCATGAACTGCTAAATATATTATATCATAGGTTTATCACATCTTTGCTTAGTAAATAACAAATAGACAATTTTTATAGTGCTGCTTAGTAATTTCTTTAATGCCAGCGAAGGAACCTTCACGTTCTGACATTATTTTACATGCTTAGCAATCTCAATTCTTCTTGATATCTTCGTGGAAAATTTGACTTCATTCAGAACATGGACATTCTCTTCCATCAGACTATGAGAGACTTTTTTGCATATCAATACACCACACCTTATTTTACACATCTTCATGTGCGGTCTACTCGACATGACCATGCAATAAACTTCCAACGAAACTTTTCACCGAAAAAGCATAAAGTAAACCAGAATCTGCGAGTATTGGGCGGCAGCCTACCACCTAGTTTATAGTCTTTGTACCGGTGCTGTACAAACAGTTTTTGACTAAACAAATTACAATGTCTTTAAACCTCCACAATGTTAATGCCTTAACTATAAATAATATGATTTATTGATACATTTTAGATTAATATTATAACTTTCGTTCAAAAGAATATATGTTAAGATTTAATCTGTGGTCTGATGGTATAAATGGTTTGCCATCATTCCACAGTAATATGTTTTGTGATCATTAATGCTTCTTGAAATTCAATACCTATATTATCGTATTGAAGTCACTTTTGTTACTTTGTATGTATATATATGGGCATTATATTTATTTTGTAAATAAATTTTTACTGTTTTTATTTTGGTAACCCTAAATAAAGCATCTCCAAACAGGACTATAAAAACCACGGAAATCCCTCTATTTATGTGAATTCTATTTAACCAGGTTTAATCTTATTTGAAATTTCAAATACATAATACTGACAAGCACTAAGAATAATAAATAAACTAGGTGACAATGTATGACAGAATACGGAATGAAGTGATTATATATGAATGTGAACTTAACCTCTCCGTGCGTACCGCCCCAAACGTGGGGCCATGAAATACTGAGTCAGATAGTGTATGGCCCCACGGTTGGGGCGCAGTGATTATTTTTCGAATATTCCCAGATTATGTCAGGATTTGGAGTACCAATGACATCTATTTATGATACTACACAATTAAATAATTTATTGTCTAGTTACATGTTTTACCAACCCAACAAACAATGTTTTAAAATTTTAAAAATATCTTACTACTCGAGAGGTTAAGGCATAGAGTAAGATGAAGAAGAGAATTGTGAGATGGTTTGGGCATGTGGAACAAATGAATGAAGAAAAACCAACAAAACAGATATATTTTGTGTGATCACCTATAGTGATTACTTGCAAAGGCCATGGTAAAACACAGATGATACATTACAATACAACAATATGCAATAATAATTTCAAAAACAATTTTATAAAATAAATTTTATAATTTCTGTGACTCATACATCCGATACAAAGTGAATATACAGACGTTGATCTTCATGGAGAGTATTTTGAAAAACAAGAAAGCCATTTTCGATGATAAATATTTGTTTTTACTTGTCTGTTTCAAAACTTAAGTAGCAACCCTCGTATATACCCAGAAATTACACATGTTTATTAAGGCAATGGAAAATAAATCACATTTGTGGGATAAGCTATAAAAAGGTCTTGGTGATTATAATAACATGATGCCAGATGTTTTTCAATTTACACCCTTGTACATGTAAACTATAAGACAAAAAAATCAAATAATAATAAATAAGCAGTTAATCCAATTATAAATACAATAAATATGTACAAACATTGTTAGAAATATAAATACACAACCCCTTATTCATTGACAGCATAAAGAGAGAAAAGCAAATAGGAGTCCAAATTTTGACAAAATAAGATCAAAATTTATATAGTGGCGTTTCAGAGCATTCTCAAATTTTCCCAATCTTTCTTTATGGTACCAAAACTGGACATTGAGAGAAAAGGAAATGCAAAAAGATGGAAATATAGTGCTGCTGACGAATGTTACGTGTACCTTGAACACCATCTAAGACTGATTGAGTAATTCTGGAAGAACTGTAAATGGAACAGCATTTTTCTTCAATAATACAAATGTATTTTTTTAGATATATCGTTCATATTACCAGACGGTAAGATATAATGGAGATTTCGGTGATCCACGAGTGAATTGGTCGTTAGTTACATTTTATATCGTTGTGGCTTAGTTGGTAAAACACTCGTAATCCACTCAGGGGGTTTTGGGATTGATTACTGATGACACCCAAAAAAAGAGTATAGGCATATTAAACAGTTCATTAGATAAGTGTGAGTATTATTGATTGTCCATATGCAGTCGTATTTTCAACAATACGATGGCAATCTGTGAGTTGATGCTTACTCCAGTGGTTCTTAATCCAAAGGCTCAATTACTGGGTTGGGAATAATATTGCTTACCGGCTACGCTCTTTAACATGTCAGCATCAACAATTTAGACATGTTGAGGGGTATCGTATGAATTATTGGTCATCCGTTGAGATCCTGTACAGGGAAGTAATGAGCAAGCAAAGGGTCGTTGGACATAGAAAGCACTATAAAGACTGACTGGGAGTGGCTGACTTTGTGCGGGGTGCTTGAAGACGGAGCAAGTGGCTCAGGATCGTAAGAGGTTATCTATTTTTGAGTAGTTTGAAAATGGTCCTGGAATGGCGAGGATATATAAGGCCCAGTAAAGACAATGAATGAAGGAAATCCAAGAGTGCAGTAGAAATGCTATTAACCATTAGAAATAGAGGCATATAATTTTTTCTGTACTGCGGTCAAATCGTTCACAAGATCAAGTCCAGTGATCACTCAATGAATGATTGCTCTGTAAAAAGCGTAACAAATAAAAAGAGAACATGAGTGATGAAGATATAACAAGTAACTTCCCTTGAAGTAGATATCTGCATACACACATGTCTGTATGTATTTAATATCTCTCACCGCCTGGGGGATATCACAGGACATTTTCATTCAAACTGTGTGTAGAAAAGCTATTTATGTGTACGTAACCAAATTAAATAGCTTTTGCACATGCAGTAATTCCTCCATTTACGCACATAATTATTTTTTCTCTCTCTTAAGTTAGACCTGTGGTCTGTGATCATTAGGACTACTACTCTTGAAATGTTGATTATCAGCTATCTTTCCATTTTGTTGAAGGTCTTTCTGGGGGATGACTGTCACTGTGGATGAGTATTTCACCCGTTGATATATAGGAAATCCTAGTGTTATCCAGCCTTTCCACTTGACCATGCCAGTGCCTTCTGCAGTTTCTACCCCAGCTCATAGTATTCTCTACTTTATATATTTCTTGGATACGGGAGTTTCTAACTCTATCTCTCATGACTTGCCTACAATAGTAGGCCTATAGGAAAACTGTGCGTAAATTGAGCCACTGAATGCTTTGTAAAATAGGTGATCTTATATAAATTTCATATGACATATGAATTTCATATGACATATGTCCAATAAGTAACATATGACATGTTACATATGTACAAAAATCATTTTAAAAATCTCACAAGCTACTGCCCGTCGAAAGTAAAAGCTTCTCCATATTCGTAATTCGTAGAAATTTATTTGTTTTTAAATTTTACTTGCAAAACAAAAAATAATATCCTAATCTGGATCATGGCTCTAAAAGGTTAAGAAATATTAATGAATTGGAAAGATTTCTGTCTTTCACTCATATACGGTTAATAGCTATATAAATGGTTATTGATACAAGGAGTGAATATTTTTTTATTTTAATTGTTTTCTTTACAAAATGTTGGATTAAAATGTCGAATGGGAATATACAATATGTGGACATGGTAGTGTTAATAGAGAATGAAAATGAATTACAACATATGATACGTGGCTTGTACGTGTAATGTAGAAAAAGGTCCTAAGAATGATTTTACTAAATTCAAAGACATGTTATTTGAAAACAGTGAAAAGAAACGTAAATGAGATATTTGGATGAAATATAAAAGATTAGAATGAATTGAAGAATATTGCTATTTGGGAAATACTCGTATGTTCTCAGATGATGAAAGTATTTCGAAATATTGAAGGCGAGTTGCAATCGGAAAAAAATTAATAAGGCACTGAAAACACATATTCAAAGAATGCAATAACAAATACTTCTAAAATGATTGTTTACAACAATATATTACATTCATGTATGGGAGTGAAACATGCAAATGTGAAAATGAACAATTTGAGCCCAGTAAATGTGAAAAATGCATGCTCTAGAAGAATATGTAGCGCTTAGTGTATGATAAAATAATACATATTATTATTAAATATGAATGAGAGCTAAATGCTGATGTGTTTAGTAAGGCAAAAAAGGATAAATTTCAATCGTTTAGACACATTGAATGGATGAGTGACTAAAACAAATTTATAAGGCAAGCATAAGTGGGAATCGTGGTAAAAGACGACCAAGAAAAGTATGGCTGGACTGAATAAATGAAATTTTAAAAGAAGGAAATGTAAAACAAATAAAATAAGCTGTATGGATGTGAAGGAAATATATTGTGATAGGAAAGTTTGGCAGTCTGTCATCTGCCTTCCCCAACAGGGAAATTGCTTGATGGTAAGTATGTGATTTTAATCTGTTTTTTTAGTCCGTTGTATTTTTTAAATCGTCTATATTACATTGTGCAGTTTTCCACACTTGAGTTAATTATTCGTATTATTATAAATAGGTAGACACTTCTTTAAATTGAAACACAAAAAAATTCTTGTCGATGGCACAGTTTAATGTTTATAGTTAAAAATGACGATCGCTGGTTTGACATTTTGTTGCGGCGGGGTTTTGAAAAACGCTAAATATATTAAAATAAATAAATGGGGGCCGAGGACATATTCGCAACAAAAGACTCTTAAAAAGGCCACGAATTATACTGACACGGTGCTTTTACCACAAACGAAATATCCCGCCCGACACAAGGCTGACAAGAGGGTGCAAGTTGACAGTGAGATTCACAAAGTAAAATATATATTTTTAATATAATTTGAAATAATCATTTGATTTCATAATAATGATACATAATACTTAAAGATATTTAATTCTATCGTATTTTATATGTGGTACTGAGTTGATCTTTCTTAGTATTATTGAATCAAACTATGTTTTTAAACATAACCTCTATCGTATTATTTTATATTTTGTGATTGAGCGATGGCCTGTTAATTGAATTGATGCAGTACTCCAATGGATACATAGTTGTAATTATATCTCGCAACTTATAAAGTTCTTTAGGATTTTAGACAAAGGAATTAAATAATAACAAGCGGTATTATTTTAAAACTTAAAGTGTATATTGTTTTACTGTGTACAACCTGTTGCACTTCAGCAAGCACATACTCTTGACTGATAAGACATACGTACCCAGATTGCATCGATTGGGTAATGACTATGCTGATAGGATATATTTGGTGACAGTTTTAATGCCTTTTAAAATTCTCTTGAAGAGCATCTTTCTTTGTCTGAACCATAAATCCGATGTCGCGGCGTGACTCTAGTTGATTTTGTCTCTCTCTTTCTTTTCGTTGTATTTATTTCTCTCAAATATTTCATTTCACTGCAGTATTTTTGCTTCTGTTAGACAGAATATGGCTTATCTTGGTAAAAGTTTAGCCATGTCCATTATATATTACTTATCATGTCAAATTAAAATTAGCTGTGCATCATTTTATTTATTCATTTAACACTTCTTGGAAAAACAATCTAGTGGGCTTATTTCCAGGCGGCAATCTCTCAAACCAACCAGACAAAAGTAAACAAAGCAAGCTACATGGTCGCAAAAAATATTTAAATGATTATTTATAGAAATATACATATTCAAGTGAAAGTGAGATATCATCAATCAAAGGAAAAAGAAGGAATGGTGAAGAAGAAAATAAGATCAGGAATGAATTGCGTTATATTACTGACTAGAAATGAAGTTTTTTCAGTCGCTTCTTAATGCATGACAAGGACGGAGCGAGTCTAACATTGGTTTGTAACTGGTTTCAGAGTTTCACTGCATGGACAGTAAAGGATAATGTAAAAAAGAAGAGCGGGGAACTGGCAAGGCCAATAAACAATCTGTCTGTGAGCGTGACGCAAGTCCATGATTGGAAAGAGGTTGAAAATTTTCGGCGAAATAAGAGGGGGCGGTGGGACATTTAAGGATATTATACAATAGAGATAGTATGTGAATTTAGCGTCTATTTCTCACGTTCAAGCAGTTCTCAGCGCCTTCTGGTATGAAGTGATATGATTGTACGTTCTTAGGTTAAAAATAACATTTTGAAGATGCTATAATTTGTCCAGCTGTTCGTCCGTAATATCCAAATAACAGACATCCGTATAGTGCAATTTTAGCCGATTTTAATAGTTTTTAAGGCTTGTGTTATTATGTGAAATATAATAAATAAATATGAAGTATAAGTACCCGGCAGTAAGTAATATACACTGGGCTTAAGAAAGAGACTGCCGGTTTGTAGAGCGTCGTCTCCGTCGCATGATGGGACTGACAAATCGCGACGGAACACATGTATGAATGATAGAGACGACGCTCTACAAACCGACAGTCTCTTTCTTAAGCCCGATGTGTGTTACTTACCGCCGGGTACTGTAAATATTGTTTGACTTAGTAAACCTGTAGGTTCGCAGGGCAAGGAGAATATAATATCTTCGGTCTGTTCTGCGTATGGGATACCTCACAATCATACATTATAGCATCATCAGATGTCGAGCTGCTGCATTTTTTCCTGAAAAGCGTGTACAGATACCAGTTTACCAAATATCATAAATTAACTTATCTCATCATCTCTGATGGCACCAAAGACAAGTAACTTAACCACCACTATGTATTGTGTTTTTATTATTCTCGTCACGGGCAATGGGTATTTATTCTTTCGTAATTTTAATCCAAACACTCATTATTTTATTGTTTTTGCAGAATGCAGATTTTGCTGGATTATACGCATGGCAGAGGGATAACTTGAGTGGACCTGACTTTGTTTTGCATGATGGTCCACCATACGCCAATGGTGATCCTCATATGGGGCATGCTGTCAATAAGGTACATATATACATACGTACCAATATACGAGGGTGGTCCCAGAAGTACCAGACCTGACGTATAGATGGCGGTTGTTGCTTTAAAAAAATTACTATGGTAGAAAGTACTAAGCTTATAAAGCTTAAATTTCAAGTTTTAAGATGCTACGTTGTTTAGTATTTGTATAGCAGCCATCAATAGTGAACACTCTCAGTGAATTTGTAAACATGGAAAAAATTGGTCATCGTTATGTGATACAATACTTTCATTTAAAAGGTCTAAGTCCAACCAATATCAAAGCCGAGCTAGATTCTACTCTGGGGGAGTCTGCTCCTTCGTTTACAACAATAAAATATTGGGTGGCAGAGTTTAAACGAGGCCGTACGACCTGCCAAGACGAACATCGCAGTAGTCGACCAAATGAGGTGACCACGCCTGAAATGGTAAAGAAAATCCACAAAATGATATTGGATGACCGTCGATTGAAAGTGCGCGAGCTAGCAGACACGGTAGGCATTTCAAAAAGTGCTGTACATTGCATATTGACTGAAAATTTGGACATGAGAAAGCTGTGCACAAGATGGGTGCCGCGTTTGCTCACAATGGAACAAAAACAGCGTCGTGAGGATGTTTCAATCGAGTGTTTGGCGATATTTCACAGCAATAAAGCCGAGTTTTTGCATCGATTCATAACCATGAATAAAACATGGGTCCATCACTTCACACCTGAGACGAAGAACAGTCAAAACAATGAACTGAAAGGGGAGAATCGGCTCCGAAAAAGGCGAAGTCTTCCATCTGCAGGCAAGGTCATGGCTTCAGTTTTTTGGGATGCACGTGGGATAATTTTCATTGATTATCTTCAAAAAGGAAAAACAATCAACGGCGAGTATTATGCGAACTTATTGCAGCATTTGAGTGATGAAATCAAGAAAAAACAGCCGCATTTGGCGAAAAAGAAAGTGTTGTTTCATCAAGACAATGCACCAGTTCACACATCCGTTATCGCGGTGGCCAAAATCAATGAATTAAATTTCGAATTGCTTTCTCACGCACCATATTTGCCAGATTTAGCCCCCTCGGATCATTTTCTTTTTCCAAAATTGGCTCGGTGGTAAAAGATTTGCCAACAATGAAGAGGTGGAATCTGCGGTTGATGGCTATTTTGAGGCGCACGACGGTTCTCACTATAAACAGGGTATCGAAGCTATTGAACATCGCTGGGAAAAGTGTGTCGAACTGAAAGGAGACTATGTTGAGAAATAAAAATATTTTTTCCCAAATCTTTTGTGTTTTCTTTGTTAGGTCAGGTACTTTTCGAAGGAAAAGTAAGGAATCAGCTCGGCTTTGATATTGGTTAGATCTTTCAAATCAAAGTATTGTATCACATAACGATGACCAATTTTTTCCATGTTTACAAATTCACTGAGAGCGTTCACTATTGATGGCTGCCAAACAAATACTAAACAACGTAGAGTCTTAAAACTTGAAACTTAAGCTTTATAAGTTTAGTACTTTCTACCATAGTAATTTTTTAAAGCAACAACCGCCATCTATACGTCAGGTCGGGTACTTCTGGGACCACCGTCGTAGATGATTTTACTAGAAATATCAAGAAAATACAAGCAAAATAAAAATATGTGAGCATGCGGGAAAAACTTTACGAGAAACGAATTCAATGCAGTCTAGGTACGAACTGATTATAAAGAGATTTTTGGAGGGCGTTTGTACCTGTGGTGGACGAAATACGAGTGGGGTATTTTTATGACCGCTTTTGTTTTCCGCCGCGTACGGGATGGAGTTAGAGGTATTTGGTAGGTAGTTGGCATGTGCATTGCGTACGTGCATAGACATAGGAAAGTTAAAATAATAAAAAAATCTATCCAATTGAAAATACCTCAAAAAATGAACCAAAAATCCCGGACTGGAGAGATGTCATCTTAGAGTATACAGGATGGAGTGGCAATCGTACTCGTCTGCGAGGAATTGCCTAGGTATAAAAGCTTAGAAGTTTCTGCAAAATCGGTGATTATGTTTTTATGATATATTTAATTATTTGGTTTATGCTTTTCCAGATTTTAAAGGACATAACTATTCGCAGTCACACAGTCCATGGTAGAAGAGTTCATTACGTTCCAGGATGGGATTGTCATGGTTTACCGATAGAATTAAAAGCTTTAAATCATGGCAAAAAAGACTTCATCACAAAGACAGCATTGAAGCCCATTTTCCTTCGTGAGATGGCCAGAAAATTTGCCAACGATACTGCGTACGATCAGAGAAAGGTCTTTCAGCAATGGGGAGTGATGGCGGATTGGGATCGCAATTGTTACTACACTCTCGACAAGAGCTATGTGAAAAACCAATTGAGGATGTTCTATAAGATGTATGAAAAAGGATATATTTATCGTGATGTTAAACCGGTTTATTGGTCACCGTCTTCCGGGTAAGTAAATCAATTTGTTATTTTTGTTAACATACTATACGAGGGTGGTCCGATAAGTACTTAGCCTACAAAAGAAGAACAAAAATTTTGGAAAAGTGGCGATTTATTTCTCAACATAATCTCCTTTGAGTTCGATACACTTGACCCAGCGATGCTCCAACTTCTTTAACCCGTCTGAAAAATACGTTTTCTGGAGGTCTGCAAAGTAGGCCTCCTTGGCGGCGATAACCTCCTCATTCGACTCAAGTTTCTGCCCGGCGACTGACTTTTTCAAATTTGGAAACAAAAAGAAGTCGCACGGGGCCAAATCCGGAGAATACGGTGGATGGGGCAGCAGTTCGTAGCCTAATTCTACCAATTTGGCCGTGGCGACGGCGGAGGTGTGAGCCGGTGCGTTGTCATGATGGAAGAGCACTTATTTCTTCGCCAAATGGGGCCGTTTTTTCTGCAATTCGGCGTCGAATCGGCCCAATAATTCGGCATAGTAGAGCCCTGTGACCGTTTTGCCCTTCTCCAGGAAGTCGATGTAGATCACACCTTTTGAATCCCAGAAAACGGTGGCCATCACCTTTCCGGCCGATAGGACAGTCTTCGCCTTCTTCGGAGCACGTTCGCCGGGTGAAGTCCACTGTTTCGACTGTTCCTTGGTCTTGGGTGTGTACCAGTGTATCCATGTTTCGTCGACGGTCACAAAACGACGCAGAAACTCCTTCGGATTGCGCTTAAACATCGTCAAACACTGCTCTGAAGTGGTCTCACTGTTGCGCTTGTTGTCCGGAGTGAGCAAACGCGGCACCCATTGCGCCGACAGCTTTCTCATGCCCAATATTTCATGCAGGATATGACCCACACGGTCTTTTGAGATGCCTACTGTCTCAGCTATCTCGCGCACCTTCAATCGGCGGTCTGCCAATACGAGATCGTGGATTTTTGTCACGTTATCCTCCGTGGTAGCCGTTTTCGGGGCACCCGGGCGTGGCTCATCAAAAACCGACGTGCGATCACGTTGAAACTCGTTAAAAAATTTTTTGACGGTCGCCATCGAAGGAGAAGAGTCACCGTACACAGCATCCAAGCGCTTCTTGATTTCGCTGCGCGATTTCCCTTTCAAAAACAAGAATCGAATCACCGACCGATATTGCTCTTTTTCCATTTTTCTCAAATCCGCGGACACGCTCGCTTCCACACGCGGTCAAAACAAAACTACGCGTCCGATTCGGCTGAAATTTTGACAGTAGCTGTCAACGAGAATGTACTACGCGATAAAAAATTGCTCTTGCGATACTGGTGCTATCGGGCGGTGAGGCTAAGTACTTATCGGACCGCCCTCGTATATTGAACTGCGTGCTGCAAAAGAAAATGGGGTATTGAAATACATATACAGGTTGTATCGGATGTATGCGTCACATAGATGAGTGAATTTGATATTATCTTTGAAATTATTATTGTATATTGTCATATTGTAACGTATTATCTGTTTGACCTGTACACTTATACATATTGTAATAAAATATTTCTTATGCGTGGCTCTCGCAATGATAACTATAGATGATCGGACACCCCATACACGCGGAAATCACACAGTATGCGTGGCGCTTGCAAGCCGTGACAGCATACATGGTTGAATCAAGAAGCTTATGATAAGCGATGGGCTGAACATAAGGAACGAAAAACAGCAAAAAATATATTCCCATCTGCTAGAACGTCTACTGTGTTTTTATTTCGGCAAACTTCTTCCTGCCAATGAGGCCGAGAGGACAGAGTGCTAAACTTTCCTATCTCGACACATATTTCGCCTCTTCCACATCCATATACGTTCTCATATAGCTCCTACGTTTTTTCATACCACGTCTTCCGCTCACATTTGCACTGTTTTGTTAGTCTTTCTTCATTCATTCGTTCTACATTCCCAATTCATCTCAGTGTGCTCTTCTTCATATTACTCAACACATCAGTCTTGCTTTATCTTACTTTAAGTCAATATTTATCCCTTATTACATTGCCACCCCATGTATCATGGTAGATTTACATAGCAAAAGATGTAGCAATAAACTGAATATTACCTTGGCCTCTTACGCTTACCTTGGCCTCTTACGCCGTTTGCAAGAAGAAATAAAGAGTAAAAAGCCAAGTATACTTTCAATATTTCAAAAACAGCATTGTTCTATTCGGACAGTACCCATTTTCACATATTAGTGTAATTAATCGTTGGAATTAACAAATCTGGTTTCGAATTGCTTCCTTGTCCTCCAAATTCACCGAATTTGGCCCCTTTTGATTTTCACTTGTTCTTAAACTTGAAAAGATACTTGAGTGAACAAAGATTTTCATTTTATAAGTAGTCATAGTGGAAAAAGTGTATCGAATTTAAGGGGGGATATATCGAAAAATACAATATACACAAAGAGATTTGCTTTTATTCATAGTCACGTTGCGAACTTTTCAATTTACACTTATATGTATAACTTAAATTTACCTTACCTCTTGGTTCCTTCTTCCTTTAGGTAAGGGCTGAACATTGCTAGGGTCTTCATACTGGTATAAAATTCTCTGCATTCATAATTTTATCATTGTATTTATCTATATTTTGATTATTTCCAGGAGTGCCTTGGCTGAAGCTGAACTGGAATATGATCCGCACCACTGTAGCATGCAGATATATTTGGAAATGCCTCTAGTTCAAATCCCTGAACAGTTAAAAGCTTTGGCTCCGAAGTAACAATATTTTTTATACTTAACCCCCCTACCTTTATGAATAATTCATTAATTAAACCTTCTGGTTTAAGCTCTACTTGATATTTTAATCCCCCTTACCAATAGTTTTTTTTTCTATGTGTACCTGAAATATGCAGGTTTTTTAATTACATTTTTCAAAATGAGAATGCTGAAGCATTGGGTGTTAACATAAGTTGTGTCCGTTTTTTCCAATTTAAAAATGAGCACCAAAAGTAAAACAAAATGGTAAATGTTATACGTCATTCTAAATAAAATTTTCTGCTCTACAAGATATTGTATTTGCTTTTACGTTGCATATATTATTTTATTTGATTACAAGACCTCAAAATGGAATGTCAAGTAGACGAAAGAGAGCATTTTCAACACCTTCTGTTCGCGTTCAATCGAGGGAATAAAGCTGCCAAAGCTGCTCGCGATATTTGCGAAGTGTACGGTGAAGATGCTATGAATTAAAGGGCAGCTCGTTGATGATTTTTGCGTTTCAAAGACGGTAATTTCGACCTGAAAGACATGGAGCGTTCCGGAAGATCAGTGGACTTCGATGAGGACCGCTTAAACCATATTATTCATGAAGATCCCCTTCAAACCACCGTAGAATTGGCTGAGCAGATGAGTTGTAGTCACATGACTGTATACCGCCATCTTATTTCAATGAGAAAAGTCCAGAAGTTCGGCACTTGGGTTCCACATGTTTTGAGTGAAAACAACAAAAATCAACGTTTGACAATTTCTGCTGGTTTGCTCGCGCATCATCGAGCTACGCATGGCTACAAGCAAAGTTCCTTTACCGCATCATTACTGGTGATGAAAAAAAAAAATGATGAAAAATGTTTGAAGGGGATCTTCATGAATAATATGGTTTAAGCGGTCTTCATTGAAGTCCACTGGTCGTTCGGAATGCTCCATGTCTTTCAGGTCGAAATTACCGTCTTTGAAACGCAAAAACCATCGACGAGCTGTCCTTTCAGTCATAGCATCTTCACCGTACACTTCGCAAATATCGCAATCAGCTTTGGCAGCTTTATTCCCTCGATTGAAAGCAAACAGAAGGAGGTGTCGAAAATGCTCACTTTCGTCTACTTGACATTCCATTTTGGAGGCTTGTAATCAAATAAAATAATATATGTAACGTAAAAGCAAACACAATATCTTGTAGAGCAGAAAATTTTCTTTCGAATGACGTATAACATTTACCATTTTGTTTTACTTTTGGTGTTCATTTTCAAATTGGAAATAAACAGACACAACTTATGTTAACACCTAATAGATTTCACAACAGCATGTAAAAATTAAAATTATCAATTATTTTTATGCAATTATTTGCATTATAGTTTGTTTCCTTATGCAAGATTTTACTCCAAAAATGTCCAATATAAATATCTATAATCAAACAATACCTAATAAAAACAAATCTAACGATACAAAATAATACTAAAGAAAAATAAAATGAATGCTACAAACATTAAATATACTAATATTAATTTAAATATAACTAAATCATTTAGATGATTATACTAGAAATATGTCAAGTAATTAGCCAAATAAAAATATGTAAAAAAGCGGGAAAAACTTTACGAGAAACAAATTCAATGCAGTCTGGGTACGAACTGATTATAAAGAGATTTTTGGAGGGTGTTTGTACATGTGGCAGATGAAATACGTTTTGGGTATTTTTATGATCGCTATTGCTTGTCGCCGCATATGGGATACGGATGTGCGCATTTTGTAGGCATAGGGCAGTTAAAATGATAAAGAAAGTTGACCTCCATAGTCAATATGGTAAGACGCCTGTTTCCCTACCCAAAGGTATTTTGATTCCTGTCTAAATCCATTTTTTTTAAAAAGGGTTTTAGACTGGTAAAACCTTATCTTTCTGGTTGGTCAGAAGAGATTGCAATGAACCTTCCAGATTGTACTGTATACAACAAGAAATTATAAAATGTCTTATTTCTTTTTAGTTCTAGGTATTCAGCTGTGATTTGGACAACAACTCCTTGGTCGCTGGTCGGCAACCAGGCCATCTGTTACTCTCCGACCCTCAGGTACTCTGCCATGTCCCACGAGGTTGCCGGCGAAGAGACGTTACTTATTATAGCATCATCTCTTGTGGATGAACTTCGGAAAGTGACGTCTCTCGAGTTAGAAGAGGCTTTCAGCTTTGATGGTAATTACAGGTTTTGTCTTTTTTTTATTATAATAATTATAGACAGGCACCATGAATGTTGTCAATATCTATAGTATACTAGGTTAGTCAAAAAGTTTTGAAAGCGGAAATGAAAATACATTTTTTTTGGGGGGAAATCACTTTTATTGCTCAGTATAGTCTCCCATAAGATCAATACACTTGGTCCAACGATCTTCCAACTTTGTTGTCCCATCACGGAAGTGACTTTCTGGAAGGCCTGCAAAATACTCCTCTACGACGGCTATAACCTCTTCGTTTGATGAAAAATGCTTTCCACGAAGGAATTTTTTGAGGTGTGAGAACAACCAAAAGTCAGAGGGAGCTAAATCTGGCGAATAGGGTGGATGCTGCAACAATCGTACCCCAATTCACTGATTTTCGCGATGGTTTTTTGAGCTGTGTGAGCAGGTGCATTGTCTTGATGAAAAATGATTTTTTTCTTCTGCAAACCGGGTCTTTTATCACAAATTTTTTCATCCAACTGGTCCAAAAGGTCACAATAATAATCAGAGTTGATTGTCTTACCAGTTTGGAGATAATCTGTCAATAAAATTCCTTTTGCATCCCAAAAAACTGACGCTAACACCTTCTTGGCCGATTTCTGGACACGAACTCGCTTCGGAGCCAAAGTGCCTGGTTCACACCACTCCTTAGCCTCTTGTTTTGATTCAGGATCATGGTGGTAGACCCAAGTCTCATCCATAGTGATGAATCGACGCAGAAAATCCTTTTTATCCTTTCGAAATTGCTCCAAATGTTGCTCAGAAAGTCACATTCGAACGTGTTTTTGTTGCATTGTTAGCAAATGCGGCACCCATTGTGCACACAGTTTTTTGAAACCCAAAACTTCAGCCAAAATATGCCATGTTGTTCCATGTGAGATGCCTATGGTGTCAGCTATCACATCCACAGTCGATCGATGATCTTCCAAAACCATATCCTGTATTTTCACTATGATTTCTGGTGTTGATGCACTTTTTGGACGTCCTGAGCGTGGATCGTCTTCAACGCTTGTACGGCCACGCTTAAACTCCAAAACCCATCGGTGAACGGTTGGAAATGAAGGAGAAGACTCCTTTAATACTTTCACCATCTTTGCATGGATCTCAGTAGCCGATAAACCTTCCAAAACAAAGAATTTAATCACTGCACGATATTCGGATTTTTCCATTGTTAAAAAATACACTGACACGTCAACTTCAAATGGCTTGTAAACAAAGAATGAATTGAGAGATCGAAATGAAATTTTGAGTACGTTCTTATGAAAGATGAAATATTAAAATGGCGTAGAAATTTTGGTTTTCTACTGCTCCATAGATGTCGCTTTCAAAACTTTTTGACTAACCTATTAAGTTTAACTGTTATATTTTTATGAGGAAAATACAAGAAAAAATATTAAAAATATCAAGTAAAGGAAACAAAATAGCACTTTTAAATTTATGTGTAGGAACTTGTCTAGACAATTTTTTAACTGGTTTAATGTCACTGCACTCACTACATTATTGGGCAGTTTGTTGAAAATTCGACAACTTGGTTAGCAAAAATGTTTCGTTGAATTATTGTAAAGGGAAATTTGGTTTAGGAGAATTTCAATTCATGTCATTTAATAATAATTCATATAGCACCGTTTAGAAGGCAGACTTTTCAAGGGTGCTCTTACTCAAGAATTGTAAGGATGGGAAGGTAGTGACTGCGGCCATTAGTCTTAAGATTTAACACTTACCTATCACTTTACAGGCAGTGTCCTTTCATTGGCGACATACAAGCATCCTCTCAAGGATGATTTGGAGCTACCATTCTTGGTGGGAGACCATGTGTCTGCAGAGAAAGGAACGGGTCTCGTGCACACTGCACCGGCTCATGGTCCTGAAGACTTTTTGGTCGCTCTCAAAAATAAAATTCCTGTGGTAATGTTTTTTTTTTGTTTTCTTTTACCTTTATAGCTCCAATGTGCCAATCTATCGGCGCACCTTTACTAAACTAAAAGACCTGTGATGCCAATTTGTTAATGGCACATTTAAGTGTGCTCTTTTTAACTTTATATTTATTGCAACTGTTACAAACCGGACAAAAACAGGTAAACAAACCTGTTTGTCGGTAAATTACGCGCTTCAAATGTACTTTTCTCAGTTTGCATACCAATCATACCGTGATTTACCTTTTCACATCACCGTGTTTTACCTTTTGGAATGAATTAAATAAAAATCACGATCAAATCCGCGTAACCATGATTTAAAAAAAATTTAAATGTATATACAAACATATGTAATCCACAATAAAATAATTTATGTGCCCCTTTTTTGGACCGATTTTTAATTAATTATTACTGAAAAATATTGACAAAATGTTGACTTATTACAGTACGAAGAGTGACCATTGGGAAGTGCCACCATGAAAATATAAATTTTTTTAGTGATGTATAATTCAAAATTCGATTTTTTATGTGAAATTTGATCCCTTGAATTTGGAATAAATGCTCTTTTGTTGTATAACAAAAATTAATATGTCTATGAAAAAAAAAATGAACTTCGTTACTGTGCATCACACCTTTTTGACGATTCCTTTTTAACAAACTTTAAGTTTTAAGAAAATTGTAAACACACAAACTCTTCTTCATTTATATTTTGTTTATAGTTAAGGCATTAAACATTGTGTAGGTTTAAAGAAATTGTAATTTGTTTTATCAAACACTGTTTATTCCATTTTTTGTGTTTTTAACAACAAAAATTGGAATAAACAGTGTTTGATAAAACAAATTGCAATCTTCTTAATTTGTATAAAACAATGTTGAAATAAAACCGTCAAAGTTTATTTATTCTCGGGAAAGTAATTAAATTTGTCAAGTGTTATTTTTTTATTTGAGTCAATAATTTCCAAAGGGACTCCATTCAGCTTTATATCGGTACATCTTTGGACCGATTGACTACATCGACCTAGTGACATTTAAGGATAGTTTTGCTGTATTCGAAGTTTTCTGCAAAAGTACAGGCAACTTGCAGGGTTGTTTAAATTCAAAGCCTTATAAGTATATTTACTGCTCTGCAAGATTCTCGTTTTCCTTCTAGCGTGACATCAGACAGATGCTCATCTTTCTTCTAGTGTGACGTCAGACTTACAGTCTGACGTCTCTGTTATTCTTTTCACGCTTAGGCCTCGGCCACACAGGTAAGAGCCTCGCTTGATGCTTAGAGCTATATTGCGAGTTAGGTGACATATCCTAGCGAACCAACGTACCGCATACTATCGCAATGGCCACACTGCACGCTTTGCGCCACGCTACATGACGATTAGTCACCGAGTGAATCTCCTAGCGAACAGACGTGTTGGTTAATTTTATTGTATCACCGTTATTTTACAAGATGGGGAAGTTTTAATAACAGCTGTGTATAAAAGGAAGCCTTTGTGGAGCCCATCGAGCAAATTATACAAAAATGTACCTGTAATAAAATCACTTTGGAATGAAGTTGCACAGGAAGTAAATAAAGATGGTAAGTTGTAATGAAATTGGTTAGTTTTGAGAGTGACATCGTTTGTTGAATCAACCGCTCCCAAATGTCAAATGAATTTGTGCAAAGCACTTTGGTGTGGCCAAGCATGAAGTCACCCAGTATATTAGTCACGTAACACCTAGTTTAGCACCTAACGAAGCACTTTGGTGTGGCCTCGGCTTTAGGTGTGTTGTTGTCAGATGAGTCCTTTGGACAGTTCCGTCTTCGTTGATAAGTAACATTGCGCTCGTAATAAATAAAGAAGATTGCGATCTTCAAGTGCTGGATGTAGACTTATTTTGTCCCCTATAATATTATGGTTGGTGGTAGAATCGAAACACAATACTATTCTTGGAAGCTTGTCAATATATCAACAAGTATTTTTCAGAAATGCCATGTCAATGAAAATGGTTGCTTTGCAAATTTGGGGGATGGTCTTGATGGACTAACAGCCCTAGAAGAGGGCCAAACGGAAGTGGTGACCCGACTGGGGAGCAGGGTCCTCTTTAGCGGGCAATACAAGCACTCCTACCCTCTGGACTGGAGGACCAAGAAGCCCATCATCATCAGGGCTTCCAACCAGTGGTTCATCAATACTGATTCTTTGAGGGAAAAGGCTTTGGTGAGTGCTTAAAAATATATATTGTAACCTTATTGCTTTAATTTATGATTAATAACTTCAGTGGCCTAGTTGGTTAAATGCCTGTCTTTTATAATGTCTTAGGATTTTTTTCTAATACATCAAAAGAAATAAAATAGGATATATTGTATGTTGGGGTGTCCGGAAAGTATCATATTTTTTTGATTTTAGGTCAAATTCAAACGTAAAATTGTACCGAATGAACGATGGTTTTCAATATCTTAGCAATCTTTTGTGTCGTAGAATGCTAAAATATTGTATATTGGGTGTCCAGAAAGTATTTTTTGTGATTTTAGGTCAAATTCAAATGCGTAATTGTACCAAATGAACTATATTTTTCAATATTTCAATATATTTGCAATCTTTCGTGTCGTAGAGTGCTAAGATATTGAAATATTTATGAGAAAACATCAGGTTATTTAATGTGGACACACAAATCATATGCTTCTAGGTTTGTTGCATTTCATTTGTCATGTCCCCAGTAAACTAGGCTTTTGCCCGTATTTTACTGATATTTATTATCTTACTTGTTACTTATTGTCGATTAAAGACTTTATTTATTCATCATTAGTGGTATGTGGCTTTCCAGAGCAGACGCTATCTTTGTGTGTCTTATCACCATTACGTAATTAAACAAAACACATGCCTAATTTGCAATACCACATTATTGTGTTGTAATGTTAATGTTAGTATAACTGTATCTTGTATAGTAAAAAAGGACAAGAAATAGTAACCTGCTTAGCAAACAAACTAACATTAAAATATATGTACTTTCAAGCCATGATCTAAGAATTACTCTCATAACAAAACAGCATCATTCCACTAGAAGAGAACCTCAGGATATGAGGTAGAAACATGTTTTGCGGGGTTAATGTAATTAACGGAATAACAATGTATAATAATTTATTATGAAATATTCATCTCTTGTGCATCATTGTTATTTTCATGGATGTGTCATAATAGTTTAATAATTTATTATTGTATCTATGTATAATATCACCACCATGTATCAAAATATAAAAATAAGCTAAAATAATTTTCAGGAAGCTCTGAAGGATGTTACCATTCTTCCAGTATCCGGAAGCAACCAGTACAGGTCTAATCTGTGTAACCAGGTCCAGAACAGGCCTTACTGGTGCATCTCACGCCAAAGGTACTGGGGCTGTCCCATTCCTGTGCTGTATGATGGGGACAAGACATTGATCAATCAGTAAGTATCTACCGAAGACCAAATTGGAGATAAATTAGTATAACATAGAATAGCCAATGGGCATTCATTTAAGTAATCGAATTCAAGAATATGGAGGTAACTTTTGATGCTGAATTAACATTTGATAATCATGTTTCGTAGCTGATATCGGACTGTTGCAAGCTTCTAAGTTACTTCTAGGTTTCATTGTAGTTCGTCTTCCCATGGTAAGTTTTCTGCAGTTTTCATATTAAATATGTTTTTCTGAACATATACAGATGCGGGGAAGTGCCTAATCTAATGGCCACAGTCACTATCTTCCTATCCTTACACTGTAAATATGAAACCGAAATTTGCTCATAGATGGCTCTAGTTGTCAATGTAGTGACTGTCAAACCGCATCATTGGCGCCTTTTTCTTGTGTTTACATTTGTCAAAGACTTTTAACTCACAACAATACAAGTTTAATACAACTATATATGTTTTCATAGCGTTGAACATGTCTGTTTTTGTGCCTGAAAACTACGATTTGCGGACAGCATTGATTTTCTGTTACCATTTGAAGAAAACTGCTGTAGAATCGCATCGAATGCTTGTCGAAGCCTACGGTGAGCATACTCTTGGTAAATCACGGTGCTTTGAACGGTTTAAAAAATTTAAAAGTGGCGATTTTGATTTGAGAAATGAAGAACGTGGAAGATCATCGAGAAAGTTTGAAGACGCCGAATTGCAAGCATTGTTGGATGAGGATGATGCTCAAACGCAACAACAACTCGCGGATTAATTAAATGTGACAAGAGAAGCCGTCTCCATACGTTTGAAAGCCATGGGAAAGATCCAGGTGGGAAAATGGGTTCCACATGAACTGAATGAAAACCGAAAGTGACAGCAGGAAAAGTGAAAAACCACATGCGAAATGCTGCTCGCCAGGTACAAAAGAAAATCATTTCTCCATCGAATTGTGACTGGCAATGAAAAATTGATATATTTCGAGAATCCTAAGCGTAAAAGATCATGGGTAACCCTAAGCAAACCAGCGACATCGACTGCAAGGCCAAATAGCTATGGACGTAAGACAATGCTCTGTGTTTGGTGGGATCAGAAGGGTGTTATCTATAATGAGCTGCTAAAACCTGGCGAAACCGTTAATACTGAACGCTACCGACAACAAATGATGGATTTGAACCAAGCATTGCGTGAAAAACGACCAGAATATCAAAAGACGCAACACAAAGTGATTTTGCTTCATGTAATGCACCATCGCACACAGCAAAACCGGTCAAGGAAACGATTGAGGCGTTTAGTTGGCAAATACTTTCACATGCGGCTTACTCACCAGACTTGGCTCCATCTGATTACTACTTATTTGCATTGATGGGACACGCAGTTGCTTCGTTTCTCAGCAATAGTTTTTTTGGCGTGGCATCCACAAATTGCCAGAGAGATGGGAAAAATGTGTAGCTAGTGATGGGCAATACTTTGAATAAACTTTTTTTTACCATTTTCATACAATAAATGTGTATTTTCTATAAAAAAATGCCGGTTTCATATTCGCAATATCAAAGTCTCGAGGCATTCTAATTATAAAACCTAGTAAAAAAATAATAATTTATTTTGTTTATTTATATGTACTTGACAAGATATATGAAAAAACAACAGGTAATTTCATTACAAGTATACTGACTATAGGAAAAAATATAGTATTAAAAATATTGTTTTATTTCTGAATAAAAACTCGATTAAACATTTTTAAAGAATGATTTTATTTTGACTGCATTGAATTTTTCTTAGCAGCATTCATAATTGTACTTTTAATACACATGCGGACGTATGTTATTGGGAGTACAAATTAGTTCGGTCCGTTTCCAAAAGATGGCTCTGGCTGTTATGAATGGTTCATAGTGACAGCCGATTTTGGCAGTTTCAGAGAGGTTAGACATCTGCCAATAATATTCAGTTTATATCGCTTTGAGTTTCATGCAAAAACCTTGTTTTGTACAGTGTTGAAAATTTTTCGAATTTTGTATTAACCAAGCAGCATTTGCGGGAGGTTTTAATTTTCTGCTTTAATTGGAAAAAAAGTGCAGCTGAAGCCCATCGAATGCTTTTCGAAGTTTATGGTGACAGTGCTCAAACTGATAAATCATGTAGGGAATGGTTTCGATGTTTCAAGGATGGAGATTTCAGCGTTGAAGACAAGCCTCGCTCTGGACAGCCAAAAAAATTCGAGGACAAAGAATTAGAGGCATTACTCGAAGAAGATCAGAGTCAAATGCAAGAGGAACTTGCAGAATCATTAGAAGTGACTCAACAAGCCGTTTCCGTATGATTAAAAACCATGGGCATGATTAAAAAACAAGGAAATTGGGTGCCTTATGAACTGAAACCGAGAGACGTTGAAAGGCGATTTTTCACTTGCGAGCAGCTGATTCAAAGGCAACAAAGAAAAGGGTTTTTGCATCGGATTGTAACTGGAGATGAGAAGTGGATATTCTACGACAACCCCAAGAAGAAAAAATACTACGCTAAGCCCGGTCAATCATTGCCATCGACCTCAACATCAACACCAAAACTGAACATACATGGTTCGAAGATCATGCTCTGTATCTGGTGGGACCAAAGGGGTGTTGTTTACTATGAGGTGCTGAAACCTGGCGATTCCATTACGGGCGATCGGTATCGGCTACAATTAATTCGTTTGAGCCGTGCATTATGAGAAAAACGGCCGGAATACGAGCAAAGACATGATAAAGTTATTCTTCTTCCTGACAACGCTCGGCCTCATGTCGCAAAAGTCGTAAAAAAATATTTGGAAACGCTCAAATGAGATGTTTTACCGCACCTGCCGTATTCCCCGGACATTGCTCCTTCTGATTACTGGTTGTTCCGAAGGATGCAGCACGATTTGGCAGGTCACCGGTTCACTCATTTCGTAGAAACCGAAAATTGGCTCCAAACTTGGATCGCGTCAAAAGACGAGTCATTTTTTCAAGATGGAATTCGAAAATTGCCTAAGAGATGGGAAAAAGTAGTAGCCAGCGATGGACAATACTTTAATTGATCTGTTCATTCATTTTGTTTAGAAATAAATGCATTTTTGAACACAAAAAAACGGACCGAACTAATTTGTACACCCCATACCTGGATGTTACAGAGGAACAGCTGGACAAATTACAGCGTCTTCAAAATGTGTGTCTAAGATTCATTTTCAACCTATGAAAGTACGACCATATAACTTTATACCAGAAGGCATTGAACTGGTTGAATGTTAGAAATAGACGCCAAATTCACATACTGTCTCTATTGTATAACATCCTTAACTGTCCCGCCGCACCCTCTTATCTCGCCGAAAATTTTCAGCGTCTTTCCAATCATGGATTAGCACTACGCTCAAACAGAGATTGTTTATTGGCCTTTCCAGTTCACCGCTCCTCTTTCTTTACGTCGTCCTTTACTGTCCATGCAGTGAGACTCTGGAATCAGTTACAAACCAATTTAAGACTCACTCCATCCTTGGCATGCTTGAAGTGACTGAAAAAACTTTTGTTTCATTCCTGATTTTTCTTTTCCTTTCCTCTCCACCATCTATTCCTTTCCGTTTTCCGTCCGTTTTGATTGATGATATCTCACTTTATATGAAAAATAATGTTCGGGTGATGGTTCGTCTTTGTGGGGTTCGTGGGCATGTGCTCACGTATGTGTTTATGGATTTCGTGGGGATGGATAGTCATTTGAATGATTTATGCGACCACGTAACTTGCTTCATTTACTTTTGTCTGGTTGGTTGGAAGAGATTGCCACCTGGCAATAAGCACGCCAGATTGTATTGCAATAAAAGTGTTAAATAAATAAATAAATAAATAATTGTTGAAAATTATTTTCCCGGACATCAGTCCTATAGGATAGTTAAGCCCTAAACTTTTTCAATCTATTCATACTTTCCGTTAATGATATTTTCGTATCATGTGGCATAACTCAATTTTCATTATCATCGTCTTTCGTAATTTATTTTTACAGCACAAATAATTTCCTAAAGGTTGCAAAAATGCTATACAATTTGGAGGTAAAAATTCTACTTGAACGTATTCTAGCTCACACGTTAAATTATATGCTGAGTTACGTTAAATTTAAATTATGACAATTATCAATTATCTCGCACATTAAATTATATCAATTAAAATAAAAATATTTTTTTCTATTCATTTGAGCATCTAAATTCATCAGCCATTGTATAAATTCAAACATTTTTTTGAGTTATTTTATTGACCTATGAAAATTTTTGAGTTAGTTTATTGACCTGAAAAGACACTTCTGAATATCGAAACCTTGAAAAGGAATCCCGTGTGTCTTTCGAGAACTTTTGAAGATGTACGAGGGTCATCCAGAAAGTAAGGTTACAACATTTATGTAGGATCGACAAATGCTTGTATTTACTTGAAATTCACAGGATACTTTAAAAATATATTAAACTATTTTTCAACATAATCGCCGTCGAGATCGAGACTTTTCTGTAGTCGGGGCACCAGCTTTTGTATGCCAGTGTCATAGACCTGCGCCGTCAGCTCTTTCAGCCACTTCTTCACAGCTTCCTCGACCTCCTGATCGTTGGAAAATTGTTGGGGTGTAGTGACACACCCACGTCTTATCCCCCGTCACGATAGAGTCCAGAAAAGCTTCTCCCTCCTGTGCAAGCGGCAGTCACGCGATTTTGACGGTGGAGCATTCTGGGCACCCATCTTGCACACAACTTCTTGTAACCAAGTTTTTCAGACACAATATCACCAAGGAGACTTCGAGAAATGTCAGAAAATTCTTCGTGAAGGTCGTCAAGCGTCATACGGCGGTCATTTCGCACTTGTTCTTTAATTTTTTGCACAAGTTCGTCAGAAATCACTCCCTTGTCTCGTCGTGAATATCAGTACGGCTTCTCTGAACAACCTAACCCACTTCTTGACATGTTGTCGACTCATCACATCACTACCATAAACTTCCACGAGCTTCCGATGGATATTCACGGCGGTATTGTTTTGAAAAGTCAAAAAAAAGATGACCGCGCGGATCTCGCACGGAGGTGGCGGGAGTGCGCGACGTCCTCTCCATCGGAAGAATTTACGGTGATTGAACAAAATGGCCGACAAACAAACTGACCGTTAGGATCCCCCCTACACGTCAGGTGCACCAACTTCGAAACAAAAAATTTCCCCCGGCCTCAGGAGTCCTTGTAACCTTACTTTCTAGATGACCGTCATATGTATTGCCGAGCAATTATCAATCAAAACAAGATTTTTTTCTTTTTTACCTTTTCATTTGAGTATCCAAATTCATTAGCCATTTGTTAAATATTGCTTGTGTTATCCAAGCCCATTAGATCTCTTCAGTAGTGTTTTTGGCCAAAAATAATTCATTGTACAATTTTTTTTATATAATTTAAATGGGATTCATTAAATATATTCTTTTATGTATCATATATTATTCGATTCAATAAAAAATATATTTTTTAATCTGAAAATTTCATTAATTATCTGTTTCCAGGACCTTCTTTTCAATATTTGACATTGTGTTTTAGTTTTTAAAAATCCTTTTATTATGTATTTTCCAGTGATCTCGTAGAGAATATAATCTTCCAAATGGATCTTCAAGGAGTGAACAGCTGGTGGAATAACCCTGTCTGCGATAAACTGGTGCCTGAGAGTCTACTTAAGGAACATAACACATCAGTTGATAGACTGGAAAAAGGAAAGGTGACTATCCATTTTATACTCATTTTCCTAAAAAAATGCATACATTATACCAGAGATTTAATTGATTCACTATAGATCCTGGCTATAGTTGGGCGCTATGGCTGTACCGTTACTGCGGATATTGATTCTGGCTTCTATGTAAATTTTTACCCTTGGGTTTTTATGCCTCAGAAGACTTTCTGTATTGCAAAAATTTTATTGCATCACATTCAGAAATCTGCAATCAGCAAAATAAGGTGGTTTTGATTTTCAAATGTAACCTCTGAAGGTAAAATATAAAAAGAAAAAATAGCAGTAAAAGGGTAACTGAGAAAGAAAAAGATATTGAAAGACGTGTTGCTGCAGGTAAGAAGGTGAACTGTGCATTTAGTATTGTTAGGCCGAGGCCATATCAAAATGCTTCGTTAGGTGCTATGCTAGATTTTACGTGACTCATATACTAAGGTGACTTCATGCCTGGGCACACCAAAGTGCTACGCACAAATTTATTTGACTGTTGAGAGCGGTTGAGTCAACACACGATGTCACTCTCAAAACTAACCAATTTCATTATAACTTACCATCTTTATTTACTTCCTGTGCAACTTCATTCCAAAGTAATTTTATTACAGGTACATTTTTCTATAATTTGCTCAATGAGTTTCTCAAAGGCTCCCTTTTATACACAGCTGTCATTAAAACCTCCACTATCTTGTAAATTAACCGACACGTCTGTTCGCTAGAAGATCCACTCGATGACTAATCGTCATGCAACGTGGCACGAAGCGTGCAGTGTGGCCACTGCGATAGTATGCGGTACGTTGGTTCGCTAGGAGATGTCCCCTAACTCGAAACATAGCTCTAAGTATCAAGCGAGGCTCCTTCCTGTGTGGCCGAGGCCTTAGTAAATGTGTGTAACAATAATAATTACAGCCTTTGTGGAAGCCACGCACTTGTACTCCCATGGTGGTAAAGACCCATGCGCTCACGTTACATATTGTATTGTATTACACTTTCATTGTATACAGTACAACCTGGCGGGTTTATTTCCACGCGGCAATATCTTCCAACCAGCCAGAAAGATGTTTATAAGACTTTAAGTGAAAACCAGACTGGAAACCTTTTTAAAAAATATAGGTTCCAACGGGAATCAAACCCGCAACCTCCGGGCTGGGAGACAAACGTCTTGCCAACTAATTCATGGAAGTCATCACAGATCAGATTCTGTTATAAGCAAAGCGATATCCGGCTCAGACCCACTTATAGTGATGTTGATTACAAATAAGCCTTGAAGATGAAAACTGCAATGTTTTCGAAACGTCAGCATAATAAGTCTAACCGCAGAGGACAATACTTCAAAATACCTTATACAACTGATACAAAGAATGGAGAAAGTCTCAAAACATATCAATGCATCTTCTTACACATTTTCTCTAAAATCTTTCTTTGAGAAACTGATACCATCTGTTCATTGGCCTTTTCATATCAAGCCTCTAACCTATGCTTATCTATAGCTAGTTATTCATGAATCACCATGAACAACATAAATCTTTAATTTCAGGATATTATGGACATCTGGTTGGACAGTGGACTCTCTTGGTCATATGCCTTGGAAAATGGAGAAGCTGACCTGTATTTGGAGGGTTTGGACCAATGTACTGGGTGGTTTCAGTCCTCTCTCTTAACCAGTATTGCCATTAATGGAAGAGCACCTTATAAGTAAGTTTCTCATTAAAGTACATACATTCTCAAAGAAAAAGTAATTCCAAATCACATCAATTATGTCATTTCCCCGCCGAGATAGGCAGAAAGAAAAGAACACCTGAGATTTCCCCGCCGAGATAGGCAGAAAGAAAAGAACACCTGAGATTTCCCCGCCGAGATAGGCAGAAAGAATAGAACACCTGAGATTTCCCCGCCCAGATAGGCAGAAAGAAAAGAACACCTGAGATTTTTTAATACAAGACACATCTTTCACCTCCTATTCAGTGTATGGCATTCTTCTGTAGTCTGGACACATTCTTGTGCAACTTGGTGACATACTTTTGGGAGTTCTTGTTGCCTTCTATTATACATTTTTCCGATTATCACACATTTTGGAAAGTTCCACGAATGGGAAATAAAACGAAGATCAGCCATTACAAAAAATGCAATGTGTTATTTAGAAAAAAATATGGAAAATTATATCATCATAATCAAATCAAAACGTAATGTGTTATTCAGAGAAGGTATGGAAAATTATATCATCATAATCAAAACAAAATGCAATGTGTTATTTAGAGAACATATAGAAAATTATATCATCATAATTAAAACAAAATATAATGCGTTATTTGGAGAAGATATGAAAAATTATATAATTTTTTTTTTAACCTGGTGAGTTTATTGCCATGTGGCAATCTCTTCCAACCAACCAGAAATATGTTTTTATAGACCCTAAGTGTTAACCAGACTGGAATCCTATTTAAAAAAAATCTGGGTTCCAGCAAGGATCGAACCCGCAACCTTTGGAACGGCAGACAAGTGGCTTACCACCAGGCCACGGAGGTCGTCATTATAATCAAAACCAAATACAATGTGTTATGTAGAGAAAATATGGAAAATTATATCATCATAATCAAAACAAAACGCAATCTGTTATTTAAAAAAGATATGGAAAATTATATCATCATAATCAAAACCAAATGCAATGTGTTATTTAGAGAACAAATAGAAAATTATATCATCATGATCAAAACAAAATATAATGCGTTGTTATTTGGAGAAGATATGAAAAATTATATAATTTTTTTTTTAACCTGGCGAGTTTATTGCCATGTGACAATCTCTTCCAACCAACCAGAAAGATGTTTTTATAGACCCTAAGTGTTAACCAGACTGGAATCCTATTTAAAAAAAATCTGGGTTCCAGCGAGGATCGAACCCGCAACCTCCGGATCGGCAGATAAGTGTCTTACCACCAGGCCACGGAGGTCGTCATTATAATCAAAACAAAACACAATGTGTTATGTAGAGAAAATATGAAAAATTATGTCATCATAATCAAAACAAAACGCAATCTGTTATTTAGAGAAGATATGGAAAATTATATCATCATAATCAGAACAAAAATATGGCTATTGAGATCCATTGTCAGGCCTAAATACTAAATTATAATTTCTAATCTTAAAATTTCATAACTTGCATTCAGAGTTGGATCTCATATAGTACACTCAAAACTTTAAAATGAGGTAATGAATATTGATAATAACAATAGGTAAATTTATATAGTGCTGTTTTGAGAGCAAACTCTCCTCAAGTATAGATCGTTTAGCCTAAAGAGTCATTTTGCAATAGTGTGAGTAACAGTGTGTTTACAAAAACTTGTCACTTTATTTTTTTAATGAAGTGAAAAAGCAAAAATATATAAAAATAAAATTTTATATTCAAACATTGAAATGAACACATACATTTTGTAAATTAAAAATGCTGTCAGCTTAAATTGTAATAATCATAAAAATAAAATAAAAGTAAGTTTATTTAACATATTATAGTTCGGAAATTCTAGGATGAGTCCTGTGACAGCTCACAAATTTGCCCCAATACAACCTTGTAACGATGTTCAGTAACTTTAATTATTTTATAAACTTTAATATAAGCCTCAATTCTAATAAATAGCAAGCTATTTAGGTAAATACATTACTTAAGGTTGTGTTGGGGCGAATTTGTGAGCTGTCACAGGACTCATCCTAGAATTTCCGAACTATAATTGTTTAGGCATGGCAGATTCTAGGAAACATTAAATAACAGTAATGGAATTTTTTAAGATTAAAAATAAATATAAGTACAAGTATTATAAAGTAAAAATGTTTGTCAGCTTTAATTAGATTGCATATAAAAATACAATTATTATTGTACGTAAAATTATTTAACATATTAATGTATCATAATTACAATACCAAATAATAAAGTTTTAAAATAATAGTGGATGGAGGGATACTAAATTCTAGGAAACTTTAAGTTATAACAAAGTACATTCTAAGCTTTTGAAAAATTTTGAATTATACATTACATGAGACAAAAATCGCACTCCTAATTTCATCATGGTAGTGTTTTTCTAATCACCGAGCATTTTAACAACAATACAAATGTGCGACCCAATTGTGTGGTATTCTTAAACCAATACCACTACACAAGTTGTGTAATACAGAGAGTGTTACTCACACTATTGCAAAATGACTAGGCTAAACGATCTACGAGGGTGGTCCGATAAGTACTTAGCCTACAAAAGAATAACAAAATTTTTGGAAAAGTGGCGATTTATTTCTTAATATAATCTCCTTTGAGTTCGATACACTTGACCCAGCGAGGCTCCAACTTCTTTAACCCGTCTGAAAAATATGTTTTCTGGAGGTCTGCAAAGTAGGCCTCCGTGGCGGCGATAACCTCCTCATTCGACTCAAATTTCTGCCCGGCGAGTGACTTTTTCAAATTTGGAAATAAAAAGAAGTCAAATCCGGAGAATACGGTGGATGGGGCAGCAGTTCGTAGCCTAATTCTACCAATTTGGCCGTGGTGACCGCGGAGGTGTGAGCCGGTGCGTTGTCATGATAGAAGAGCACTTTTTTCTTCGCCAAATGGTGCCGTTTTTTCTGCAATTCGGCGTCGAATCGGCCCAATAATTCGGCATAGTAGAGCCCTGTGACCGTTTTGCCCTTCTCCAGGAAGTCGATGTAGATCACACCTTTTGAATCCCAGAAAACGGTGGCCATCACCTTTCCGGCCGATAGGACAGTCTTCGCCTTCTTCGGAGCATGTTCGCCGGGTGAAGTCCACTGTTTCGACTGTTCCTTGGTCTCGGGTGTGTACCAGTGTATCCATGTTTCGTCGACGGTCACGAAACGACGCAGAAACTCCTTCGGATTGCACTTAAACATCGTCAAACATTGCTCTGAAGTGGTCTCACGGTTGCGCTTGTCCGGAGTGAGCAAACGCGGCACCCATCGCGCCGACAGCTTTCTCATGCCCAATACTTCATGCAGGATATGACCCACGCGGTCTTTTGAGATGCCTACTGTCTCAGCTATCTCGCGCACCTTCAATCGGCGGTCTGCCAATACGAGATCGTGGATTTTTATCACGTTATCCTCCGTGGTAGCCGTTTTCGGGGCACCTGGACGTGGCTCATCAAAAACCGACGTGCGACCACGTTGAAACTCGTTAAACCAATTTTTGACGGTCGCCATCGAAGGAGAAGAGTCAGCGTACACAGCATCCAAGCGCTCTTTGATTTCGCTGCGCGATTTCCCTTTCAAAAACAAGAATCGAATCACCGACCGATATTGCTCTTTTTCCATTTTTCTCAAATCCGCGGACACGCTCGCTTCCACACGCGGTCAAAACAAAACTACGCGTCCGATTCGGCTGAAATTTTGACAGTAGCTGTCAACGAGAATGTACTACGCGATAAAAAATTGCTCTTGCGATAGTGGTGCCATCGGGCGGTGAGGCTAAGTACTTATCGGACCGCCCTCGTATACTCGCGCTCTAACTTGGAATTCGAACCCATTAAAAATATTACAAAATACATATACAGTATAACCCGGATTTCACACTTTTCTGGGGACTAGACTAGAATGTTGTTAAATAGGGGAAAGTGTAAATTGTAGGAAATTATATGCTAGAACAGTACATTGTTTTTTGTTTCAATTAAATTAAAGGCATTAACTGATATTAATGAATTAATTGCTACTATATTGTTTAAGCATAAATTATATTTATTATTTTATAATAGGGAAGGAAGTAAGATAGGAAATTAAATTTAAAAAACATTCTTCAACAATTTCTTTAATAAAATACATATAAAAGTGTTTTCTTAAAATAATTGGAGACCTTACTTTGCCGACAATTATGAATTCTGGAATCTAATTTAATAATAGAATTCTTGATAAAGCTTGTTGTATCAGACACATGGATGGTGATGAGAAACTTTTACGTAAACAATAACAAAAACGTAATATAACGTTCATCAGCATCTGTACAGCACCGGTACAAAGACTGTAAAATAGGTGGATGACTGCCGCTCAATACTCGGAGATTCCAGTTTACTTGATGCTTTTTCGGTGAAAAGTAGCAGGGTGAAGAGATTCCTCTTTGGCAGGTAGAAGTTGGTCGTAAATAAAATACAGTAGACGTTCCAGAAACTGAGAATATATTTTGCTCATTTTTCGTTCCTTATGTGCAGCCCATCGCTCATCGATAGCCTCTTTATTCGCCCGTTATGCCGTTTTGGTTTACTAGATACTTTCTAGATACCATGTATACCGCGCTCTCTCTGTATGCATGGACTGTTAGATTATTTATAGTGATTATTGCAAAGGCAACGCATAAGGAACATTTAATTACAATAGGTATATATATCAACTCGACAATATTTACACAGCAGTTACACAAATAAAATGATATGATTTAGGTGACGCATACGTCCGATACAGCGTCAATAATTATAATAAACGGCTAACTAAAAAGTTCTTCAATAAAAGTTTTCAACGATCAAATAACTAAAAAAGTTTAAGATATAACCACAAAATCATAAAATTTAAAAAAAAGCAAAACGGAACGAATTAATTTTCAAAGCCAAATGTCAAAATGCGGCAAAGTTGGTAAATCTTTCACAGTTTTACCAACATAGCAACCGCTAATGAGTCATAATTGAAAACTTTCTGTTACATAGATTAGATGAATTGAGTTTGGAAAACACGTGATTTCAGCAAGATGGCACTACATGTCACACAGCATGAGTCACAATAGAAATGTTGAAGATACATAATGTTTTTATATTTTTCCTGTTAGCAATTTGTGTTTGTATAAACAGGTGTATACAAACCAAATATTATATAAAAATGTGAGATAGAGCCATGGGCAAAATCCATACTCTGCATTAAAGGTTTCACAGAAATCTCTTTTAGACTCACTCAATTATCAGGCGATTCTGTTTTACTCTCCTATTCCAAATGATTAAGCCAGTGTGTGACTCTCCTTTTCCAAATGATTAAGCCAGTGTGTGACTCTCCTATTCCAAATGATTAAGCCACACACTAATCTACCAGTAAATAAAGCATTTATATAAAAAAAAAATATGTTGTTTCGTATTTATTATAGAAATCATTTAACGTGTTCCTCGCGGGAAGCACAAATGCCTGTGATCTGATCTGTAGCATTCCTTTGTGTATTTTACGTAATGTTTTGTTTATCTCCTTTATTTGATGAGTCTCCTTAAGAGTAATGACTATTATTTATTATCAGAAAATTACTTGAATGTCATGTTTACTTGGTGGTGTAATCAAATATCAGTGGTTCTAAACAAAATATGCGTTTAAACTTAGAAATTAAAAAACGCCGAAATCGTGCCGCGCACAGGATTCGTGGAATTTGATTTTTAACACGGTGTACAGGTTAATGAAAGCTGTAAAATAATTTTTTGACCATTTATATATTACATTTCTTGTTTTCTTTTCCAGAAAAATATTTGTGCACGGTTTCACGGTAGACAAAAATGGAAGAAAGATGTCCAAGTCTTTGGGTAACGTGATCGATCCAAGAATTATTACTGATGGTGGAAAGAATTTGAAGAAGCAGCCTGCATACGGAGTGGACACATTAAGGTTAGTTAGTCAACAATGGAATATCATATTTTTGAAGTAGTTTATTAGCCAACCAACCAACTGAAACTAGTTTAGAATGTTTTTTGAAGTTGTTGGTTAACATTTTGAATACATTGAAAACAAAACAAAAAGTTATGCTAACGATGTAACACATCGATCAATAAGTCCCGGGGCTAACTACTAAAACAACGTTTGTTTGCCAAAATTCTTCTTTATTCATCAACATACTATAGTCTCTTTCAAGAGTGATACATTAATTCCTACGCTTTCCTAACTTTTCTATGCCAGCCGTGTAGAACGATTTATCTTTGGTTTCAAAACAGGCGTTAGTTTCGGCAATCACTTCTTCATTGGAGCCAAATCTCTTTCCCTGGAGCATCTTTTTGAGGTCTGCAAACAGCCACTAGTCGCTGGGGACCAAATCTGGAAAATACGGTGGGTGCGGAAGCAATTCAAAGTTCAACTCATGCAATTTGGCCACCATTACCATCGACTTGTGACACGGTGCATTGTCCTAATGAAAGAGAACTTTTTTCTTCTTCATATGAGGCCGTTTTCCATTGTTTTGAAAATAGCAAAAGTAGCGTCACTAAAACCATTGTAACTCAATGACACAATGTTGGAATATCATGGATGTTTGACACGTAACTTTTAAAGGTTGTTACTAACTGAGAATGGTATGGATTTGTTATTAGAGGCGCAATCTGTTGGTTAGTCCCGGGACTTATTGATCGATGTCTTAGAATGTTTTTTGAAGTTGTTGGTTAACGTTTTGAAACATTGAAGACAAAACAAAAAGTTATGCTAACAATATATAGGGGGGTAAAACGTGAATGTAGAATAAAACTGAGAGGAACCGAATAAATGCTGTAGAAATGCATGCATTGAAAAGAATACACGGGGTGACACTGTGTACTTAACGCTGATGTGTTCAGTAAGATGAAAAAGAGCATGCTAAGATGGTTTGGGCATGTGGAATGAATGAATGAAGAAAAACTAACAAAATAAATATATAGTTCAAGTGTGAGTGGAGGGCGTGTGAGAGGAAGACCAAGGAAAGTATTGTTGGTGAATGATATTCTGAGAGAAGGAAACGTACAAAGCCAGATAAATCGTACAAGTTGTATAAGAAGGTGTATGGATGTGGAAGAGGCTAAAAAAGTGTGTTAAGATAGGAAAGCCTGGTGCTCTTTCCTCTCTGCCTACCCCGACAGGCAAATTACGTACTAGTATGTATATTTGTGTTGCCTCAATAAGCACAATTTCGATTTATGCAATTTTTCTTGAAATATATCTGACTTTTGTAATTTGTTTTATCAAACACTGTTTATTCCACTTTATATACAAAAAGTGGAATAAACAGTGTTTTATAAAACAAATGACAATGTCTTTAAACCTCCACAATGTTAATGCCTTCACTATAAATAATAGATTTGACTTTTCTTGAAATGTAACCGCATAAATCAAGAGATGGGTAAACAATAATCTAATATGTGTACAAGGGTCATTAACTCTTTGTTACCTGAACATAGAAATAACTTGTTCATTGCATTAATCCTTCGTTACCTGAACATAGAAATAACTTGTTCATTGCATTTTATTGTTAAATATCTCTTGTAGTGGGGTGTTAGAGAGGGATTAAATTAAAAAAAAAAAATTTTTTATTCAAAGTGCAAAAAAGGTTGGTACAAATTTTTACCGTCACTGAACAAAGGCATAAAAAAACGACAAATATATTTTGAACAATCGTATTGAACAATATTATATCAATCAATTTTACAAAAACAAATGTTAATGAACTTCTACTTTCAATAAACACACTTACCTGCCATTTTCATTAATATTTTTATATCCAAAAATGAACAATAAAACACGCGCCCAATCAGTGTGACAGTATTGCAACATTCCCCTGAGATACCTGGTGGCATTTTTAATAAATACGCGTTCCAATACTGTTTGCACTGTAAAATATTAGTACACATATGTGATGACAGGGATTGATCAAACAAATTTTGATGTATAATGTTAGAATGAACGTTTAAATCTGGTGGTACAAATTTGTACCGTCAGATGGCAAAGGGTTAATCCACACAATGGATTTACAATTTTTTTTAAATGTATGTTTTTTTCTTTTAAGGTGGTGGGTGGCAAATCATAGCACACAGCACTCTCAAATAACAATCAGTGATAACATTTTAGCCGAGAGTCATTCAGAATTAACGAGGCTCCGTTTACTCATGAAGTTCTTGCTCGGTGCTTTAAACGATCTAGATAAATCTACATTAGAAAAATCTCAACAATTCAACTATCTAGATTCGTATATGCTTCATTTGTTGTATGATTTTTACACTCAAACAAGCTCAAGTTACGAAAGCATGCAGTTCAATAAAGTATGCACGTCTGTTATTAATTTCACAGCGAACGAAGTATCTGGGTTGTACTGTAATATCATCAAAGACCGTCTATATTGTCTTGCAAAGGATTCGTCAGAACGGCGAAACTGTCAAATCGTATTGAATCATATTTTAGTAACCCTTTGCCAGTCTTTAGCACCTATTGTTCCTCATTTGGTCGAGGAGGTTTGGAGTTATTATCTATTGAATGAAGGAAAACCATTCTTCAAATCGGTTCAAGAACATCCTAAACAAATATGGAACAGACCTTATGTGGAATTATTGATGGGTTCTGTTTTGGATATTAAAAAGGAATTGAATAAACAATGTGTCGGTGTTCGTACTTTTGAATTTGCCGCCATAATAAAGGCAAATCCGGAATTTTACGATAGGCTGATCTCTATGCAAGAAGGCGAGAGAAGTAAAGATGGAGAGTTATGCGAAATTTTACAGGTGTCGGAAGTCTTTTTAGAAGAAGGAAAGGCACACGAAGAAGAGTGGTCACTGAAGGTGGAGAAATTAAAGAAATATCAATGTGGCAGATGTCGAAGATATACTTCAGAAATTGAAGATGAACCGTGTGGTAGATGTAGGAAAGTTATTGAAAATGTTTGTTAATTAGATCTAGTCAAATCTTCTTTATTTTGTTTCTTCTGTATATTCAGACTCTGGAACCAGTTACCGGCTGCCATAAGACTCGAACCCCTGTTAGCTCGCTTCAAGCAGCAACTTAAAAATTTCTTCAATAACAAAATGTGTTTGTCTATAACTCTTATTATATTGTCTTTACCCATCTTCCTTCTCCTTTACCATTCTCTTTGGTGACATTTGCAAATATTTTGTTTTTTCCAGTTTTTTATTTTTTTAAAGTTTAATTTTTTTTTCTTTTTGAAAATAACATTGTAACCAGCTATTGGCACTAATCTGCATAATATTTGTCTGGATGTTTGGAAGAGATTGCCATGTGGTAATAAATTCGCCAATTATATATTTTGCAATAGTCTCTAAATAAATATATACAGTGTTTAAATAAATAAAACTTTAGTTCTTCAGTTGGATCCCACCACTGTTATGGGGGACAAAATGAGTCCCTATCCAGCGTGATCTACACTAGTAGATCCAAATCTTCTTTATTTTTTGTGAGCACCACGTCACATAGGGACAAAGAAGGAACTGCCCAAAGGGACTTCTCCTCCGATGGCGACACACCTGAGTGTGAAAAGAGAAGTAGTGATGATGCACTTAAGGTCAGATGTTACGGAAGAAGGAAAATTACTCGCAGCACAGTAAATACACTTATAAATCGGTTTAAGGCCTGGAGTTCAAACAGTCGAGCAAGTTGTCAGTACTTTCACAGAATACTTAATAGCTATAGAAAATCAATTTAGTGCTTCCATAAATAAATTCAAAATAGCCAATATGAATATGATGGACAAGGTACCAGAAAAAAATAATAATAAAGATGAAATCCTTTTTCTTTCTTGAGGTACAGTCATCTCTCCATTTACACGGGTAATTGATATCAAAATGAAAACTGTGAGGCGGAGGCCACACCAAAATGCTTCATTAGGCGCTAAGCTAGATTTTACGTGACTCATATACTAGGTGACTACATGCATGGCCACACCAAAGTGCTACGCACAAATTCATTTGACAGTCGGGAGCGGTTGAGTCAACACATGATGTCACTCTCAAAACTAACCAATTTCATTACAACTTGCCATCTTTATTTACTTTCTGCGCAACTTCATTCCAAAGTGATTTTATTACAGGTACATTTTTGTATAATTTGCTCGATGGGCTCCACAAAGGCTCCCTTTTATACACAGCTGTCATTAAAACTTCCACTATCTTGTAAATTAACCAACACGTCTGTTCGCTCGGAGATTCACTCGGTGACTAATCGTCATGCAAAGTGGCGTGAAGCGTGCATTGTGGCCACTTTGCATTACGGTATGCGGTACATTGGTTGGCTAGGATATGACGCCTAACTCGCAACATAGCTCTAAGCATCAAGCGAGGCTCCTTCCTGTGTGGCCACAGCCTAAATGAAGCCATTGAATGATCAATAAAATAGGTGATCTTTTACATATTATCAGAAACATGTGAGGCATGAATCTTTATACAAAAATAAATTTAAATAAGTTTATAATTATTCTTTTGAATTTTCATTCTCAGAATAATTTTAATGTTGTTCTGAGAACGAAATTTAACTTTTGATAATGGAGAGATATTCAGATACAGAATTAATTAGGGTGGTTCAATTGTATTTAGAATAAAATGGTCAGTTCTCAGTTCAATCGCATTGAGAAATGAAGTAAGACATAATGCTGATTGTGGAGCAGTTCAACGAGACAGGAAATTTCCAAAGAGAGCTTGACGAATGACAAATGATGATGAAGAGTTACGAAAAATGTTTTACAATAGTTTAATATTGCATAAGGGGTAAACCAAGGATGTGCTATGTCATCTTAGTTGTTTAGTATTTACGTAGATTCATGTGTAAAGGACTATGCAAGTGGAAGGTATGCAAATTGCTGTATGCTGATGACATGGGAGTGTTAGTGAAAGATGAGGATGAATTATAGGGTTTGATAAGTAAATTGTATGAGAAATGTGAAGAAAAATTTCTGAAAATAAATTTTAAATGGGTGAGTAAGCAGTTTCTCAGACGAAATAAATGCTATATGGGTGAGTAAGTAGTTTCTCAAATGATGACAAGAGCTATAAGGGATATTTAACAGAATGTATTAATAGAAAATAAAGTAAATATACTTGACAAATATCTCATGGTAATATCGCTAACTCAAATGACAAATATCTCATGGTAATATCGCTAACTCAAATGACAAATATCTCATGGTAATATCGCTAACTCAAATGACAAATATCTCATGGCAATATCGCTAACTCAAATGTTTTGGGAGTGAAATGATAGGAACAGAAAAGCCTTCAAGAGAATATGATACACTGGACGGATGGCAAATGTAATATGAAAGGTATAACATGGCAGCAATTGGCAAAGGAAAAATGATTTAGAAATGCCGTGGAAAGGTGTATATTCAGCAGGCTGTTAAAAATCATGATGATCATTATTGGCTACTACGGTCTAGTGGCAATAAAGGATAGTTTTGCTGCATTCGAAGTTTTTTGCGAAAGAACTGGCAACTTGCTTGCTGGGTGGTTTGAACTCCAGATCTTAAACCATTAAACAAATGTATTTACAGTGGTATGAATCATTTTCCTTCTCCCTTGTCTGTTGTCACTACTATTTTCCCACTCAGGTATGTTGCCACCACAGATTGATTGATTCAATAAGTGATAAAATTGGCTTTCTCTTGGGATTTTGGGATGTAATATGTTGTCATTATTTTCAAATAAAATAACCTGGATAAGGAAGGGCGAGGTTAATTATTTAAAATACAACTCACAGTTACTCATTCAAAGTCACATGATACATTTTGCTCCATAGTTGATATAAATAAAATAATATCGGTGATGAAAATATATATTTAGAAATATTATCTTTCCATTACATTGTAAATTAAATGAACACAAAAAATAAATTATTACAATGATTTCATATAATAAGAATTAAGAAAACAATGGTGATCAATGCTGTGATTACTCAGTCTGGTTCGTAGTTTAATTACAAACCTTCTTGTTACAAATAGGGACATGCCCTTACGAGTTGAATTAAAAAAATACGAAAATAAATACAAATGTAGTCAGCCATGATAAGAGATTAAGATTTTTGAGTCTTGACACAAAATAAAGGAATATAACCTTTCTTAAACTATTTATTATGCATGCGAATGATACTCTATAAGTAAAAATATACTAAAGCGGGATTCTTCCAACTGTCCGTCAAAGTTTTAAATTGGATGTCTTAGAATAAATTGAAACCGGATCCAAGTAAAACGGAATTTCTTTTGGTGACTTCACCTCGTCGACAAAATTATTTAGATAGGATAAAATAAAACACTCATAGATTTTTACAAAAGATGGCATAAAATTCTTTAGTGTTTTTATCCTAATAGTGGATTCTTCTTTGATGGACAAATAGGTTGTGCGGTTTATTTCGGCTTCTATAATGTTTGTGAGATAAAATTTATACAATGATGTCTTCCAACAAGTTCTAAGTGCACGCATTTCTAAAGCATTTAATTAGCTCTTTTCAGTAATACGTAAGTTAAATGGATATGTGATGGTTTGTACACATCAAATAAATAAGTAATGAAGATGAAATATGAATGAATAAGTTAGCTATCTTAAGGAACTTTTTTTATTATGTACAGGTGATAAATTTTCCTCTAAAAATCATTTCTTTATTATTTTTGTTAAAGCATCCACGGGTCATTAAAGGACAGGATCCAGAGAACGAGCCATAGTTTGAGGTTCCTTGGTCTAGATTTCATTTTTCCTCCAACAAATCTCTCGAGGTTTTTTGTTTTTGGCATATAAAATTACTATGACAGTTAAAATAGAAAAGGCAATAACAATTGCAATCGTTAAATTTCTTGAATCCATAGTTTCTACTTCAAGTTTAAATAATTCAATAAACTTAGTCACATCTGAGGTTTTGTTAAGGTCAAAAGGTCCTTCAGAACCCATCCACAGTGTACAATCATCATCTAGACTAAGAATTCCTTTTTTCGGTAATGTTACATTTGTATATTTGTTTTTACAGGCAAAAGTTAACATAATTGGGTGTGGTGCTACAAATAACCATTTTCTTTTGTTTATTTTTTGTATATAGGTATTATGATCCATGTCTATTTGTTGGCATGGAGATCGAATAATCATGCTATTTAACTTGTAAAATAATGTCTCGCATGTTGGCTCTTTAACTGTTGATTTAGTCAAAGATGATCTGCAAATATACAAGTTTGATTGTGCTCCACTAAAATATTGGGCGCAATCCTGGCTGAAGTTATTTGACATTATATATTTACTATCCGAGATGGCCATATGACTATTTTGAAGATCCAATGTTTTGTATTTGCCATTATTATCAGCAAAAGGCACAGGAATCATTTTAAAAATTGTCAAACTCTTATCTTCTGTGATGGACATTTGTAGAAGAAATGTTAAAATACCATTATAGTAATAAACAATTAACCTGGGGGTTGCGGTATTTAGATAATATGTTCCTTTCAATGACGTTGGATGTGTTCTTGAAGCAACAAATACCGTCTTATGTATTGCTTTTTCAAAATTATTTTGAAACTCTTCATCCAGATTTCTATCAGGAAAATATCTCTTTGACGCGTATAATATTGAAGTTTGAATATTTGTTAGTTGTCTCAAGAGATTATCTGTTCTTTTTTGAAGACTAATTACACTCAACTCGTCATTATTTACAAAATGGAATACAGGTATTAAATCTAGTGTCATGTTTGCCATAATAGGTTCTTTAGCCAATTGGTCCTTTTTAATATCTTGGAAATAAACATAATCTTCAAAGTCAAGTGAGCCGCATATAAATGATGCACGATTCTCTTCGTATTTTGTCTTCGTTTTGTCAATTATTTGAAAGATATTTGAAAAAATTTGTTCAGATTGTTTTATTTGTGAATCAATTTTTTTTAAATTTCTTTTAGGAGTGTTGCAATTTTGAGTCATATTTTTATCTTTACATATTTTTAAGTCGTCATGAAGTAACTTTGAATGATTAATCTCTTCCAATATGTTCGTTAGGTTTATGTGTGAGATAATTGAAGCTTGGTCGAATTCTATAAAAGCTTTACCGATTTCATAGAAATATAATGCAGTTTTTGAAGACAAGAGCTCCTCCACATCCTGTGCCAATATCCCACAGATAAATGTGATTCTGCAAATAAAAATAAAATAAAATTAAATCACATGCAAGAGATTGTCACGTGGCAATAAGCGCGGCAGGTTGTACTCTACACAGAATATGGAATAAAGTGATAAGGGATGAATGTGATCTTGAAACTGATGTAATAAGCAAGATGATGAAGAGCACGCTGAGATGGTTTGGGCATGTGGAACGAATGAGTGAAAAAAGACTAACGAAATAGACATATAGAGGAAATGTGAGTGGAAGGCGTATGAGAGGAAGAACAAGGAAAGTATGGTTGGATCTAGTGAATGATATTCTGAAAGAAGGAAAGTTAGAGAAATCGTAGAAGTTGTATGAGAAGCTGCATGGATGTAGAACAAGCTAAGAATGTGTGTCAAGATAAGAAAGTCTGGCGTTTTGTCATCTCTGCCTACCCTGATTGGGAAACGGCCACTAGATCGGAGTGGCCAATCGGTCCAAAGATGAACCCAATGTGGAGTTCCCCAAGTGAAGTTCCCTTCAGAAATTACTGATTCGATGCCATACTGCAAAAAATCACACTGTACTTAATTGAATTAAAACTTAATGAATTGATTACCCATTTCATCCTATAACAAGGATGATTTGTGCCAATGAAAATTTAAAGAAAAGGAGAAAGTGTTAAAAACATATGGGAAACAACTGTTGTATTAAATATTTAAGGAGTTTTGGACAATAACTCCAGATATATATGTGTCTGTAAATCAATAGAGAATTAACTGCGAGAAGGTGGGACATGTTGACCGGATGGAGGACATCTATACTTGATAAAGATCATATACCGTGCATACAAGGCACTCAAAGAAAACATGGCCAAGGGTTTCCTCTTCTGTTCCACATGCACATGTAGAGTTCTTCTTTGTATGGATTTTATAGATGTGGGTTATAGAAAGAGGTGTGGTAAAAAGTATTTGCGATGCACATGTTAATCCAGAGAAACTGGAACAAGTATATTAGTTCTGTTGTTTGGATAGTATGTTTATGTGTGATGGACGAGTAGAAAAGGACATTGAAGGAAGGGTAGCGATAGAAAACAATGTAAACAGAGCACTTAATATTATATACAACAGCCGCGCTGCGCTATATGGAAGTGATGCTTAGGCTTGACAGAAGGATTAAGATTCTGTGGAGTTGCGTGCGTTAAGGAAACATTAATGAGTGTCAATGTATGAAAGAAGGCAAAATGAATGTACGGATAAATTGGATACTTTAAGATGAAGAAAGGAGCGATGATTTGGACACATGGATGAATGACAAACCATAAGTATCAGGTGTGCGTGGAAGAGGTAGATCAAGGAAATATGGCTGGATTAAGTGGACCAGATTTGAAAAGAAGGTAAAATGAGAAGTATGAATAAAAGACGATTGTGCATGACGAGATTTATGAATGTCTAAGAGGAGAAACTTGTGTGTTTGGATCGAAAAATATTGAAGTCTCTTCTTTCTGCCTACCCTGAAATCGACTCGGCATAATGATATGAACATAAATGATGTGACTGCAATTAGTGTAGAATTAAGCAGGAGTAGATGAAACAGACTGTATTAGTTTAACGATGGGGCATTGCATTTATACTAGTTTAACGATCATACGTGGCACGTATAGGATACTAAAAAAACGTGATCAAGTGTCTTTTTTTCTATCTCAAATGCGCATGCAGGGCTCTCCTTAATATGGATTTTAGAGAAGTGGCTTCCTATCAGACTGTGGCCTATTTTAGAGAAGTGGCTTCCTATCAGACTGTGGCCTATTTTTATTCTGCGTATGGTAGACACAATTGGAAAAGTTTCTTTTGTAGAACCAAGGCTTGGTGAGTATTTCTGATAGTATAATACTCGTATATGTAGATAGGAGCTGATAACGAGGAAGTAACATTTCGAGACGTGATAAATGCCGTTGAGATGCGGTGTTGGAGGCAGATGCTCCGTATCCCATGGATAGCAAGGTACACCATAGTCTCGACTGTCCAAGAATTGGAGATTACCGAAAAACCTTCGAAAGCATACAGTAAAATAATGCTAACGTACTTTGAAAGTGTTACCAGAAAGAATTATGAAAGTCTAGAGATGTTAATGATCATGGAGCAAGTCGAGTGAAAGCGAGCAAGAGAAAGGTGTTCTATGAGATGGACGAATCATATAAAAGAGTTAACAGGATTTTCTTTAAGCTCTGCATTCAACATGGCTCAACACAGGGAAGGATGGAGGCAGGTGGTGTGGTGCGCTGAGTTTGAGAAAAATCAGATGATCAGCAATTAGCACGCAATTTAGAATGTGTCATCGAAGTTTTTAAAAATATTAAATCGGGGAAAACAACGCGACTTAACACTTTGTATCTCGATCCCGTATTTTAACGTGATAAGAAGTTGATAAAGAAAGTCCGCCCCTATGCTTGAGAAAATGTAGGATGGTTCCTGTGACGTTTGAAACGTCATGTCTCAAAGGTATGGGGTAAAATCGTTTTTTTTTACAAATCGAATAGTTTTTTTATAAATCTAAAAATTGTTTTTCTCTAAACTGACGTTTTAATTCCTAATTATCATTATACTGACTTTCTAATGTATTGTATGATTTGTATCTATCTTTAAATAGGCCAAGATCCACTATGAATTAATACTAATTACGAACATTTAATTTTAGGTATAAAAAAATCGAATACCCCATCCCTAGCCAATGCAGACTATAGTTCGGAAATTCTAGGATGAGTCCTGTGACAGCTCACAAATTTGCCCCAATACGACCTTGTAACGATGTTCAGTAATTTTAATTATTTTATCAACTTTAATATAAACCTCAATTCTAGTAAATAGCAAGTTATTTAGGTAAATACATTACAACTTGCTATTTATTAGAATTGAGGCTTATATTAAAGTTAATAAAATAATTAAAATTACTGAACGTCGTTACAAGGTTGTATTGGGGCAAATTTGTGAGTTGTCACAGGACTCATCCAAGAATTTCCGAACTATAACGTAGTGATTTTTGACAAACGTCACCAAATATTATTTGATTTTAACAAACTGCCACATTTTTATTAATTTGTAACAAGATGTATTCATTTGTCATTATTGTTAGTTTTAAGTAATGTATTGACCTAAATAACTTGCTATTTATTAGAATCGAGGCTTATATTAAAGTTGATAAAATGATATATAAAATTACTGAACGTCGTTACAAGGTTGTATTGGGACAAATTTGTGAACTGTACAGGAACCATGCTACAATTTCTTAAGTATAGTAACTTCGTTTTCGGAAGCATTCATGGCGTTTAAAAAAATGAGAACGGTCTTTATTTACATACAATAAGAATTTCGGAAAGAATGGCATTTGCAATAAAAAAAAAGTAGTGTTCAGTTGTAAAAAACAATTGTAGACAAAGTTTCAGCTGATTAAGCTTAAAATTTTAATAATCGATCTATAAGTGGAAAAGTTCCACGAAGAAAGAAGAAACGCATTGGACGCGGCCAAGATACGACCTTTAGTGAATCAAATCTGTCTCTCAAACGACAACCGAAAAATACATGGTCTTAAAACACCTTAAAATCTGGAATGAAAAAATATTATATTTTATTTATAGTTAAGGCATTAACATTGTGGTGGTTTAAAGACATTTCAACGTAATTTATTTTATCAAACACTGTTTATTCTATTTTATGTAACGGTATAACCCTACATATAACATTGAAACTGTTTATTTCACTTTATGTAACGGTATAACCTTGCCGGTCAAGGTTATATATAGGGTTATACCGTACATAAAGTGGAATAAAGTGTTTGATAAAACAAATTACAAAAAAAATATTATTATTGTTACAAAGAAAAATTTAAGCACTCACTGTAAAATGGTGACAAACAAAGAAAATCTCCTTAAATACTTGGCCATACTGATTTCATCAACATTCCTCAGTAAAATTGTTTTCTTTCCAGAATATGTGTTCTTCAATGTGGGTTCATTTGATAACTACACTTGATACTCTTTTGCAGCTTGAAAATCTTAAAAGGAGCAATCTGAATACATGCAACGTACATTTAGAGCAATAAAGACACTTGTAGTGCTGATATTTGAAGTATTTAGCCAGAAATGAAGTTAAGCTTACGAAAAATATACTGTACCGCGAAAACTAAAATGTTCGTATTTACAACGTATGTTACTCCGATATACTATGGAATGTTAATATAGGAAACTTCTATTGAGTAACGCTTTCGTTGTTTTAATGCAGAGGTCGGCAAAGTGCGGCTCCGGAGCCGCATGCGGTTCTTTGGCACCTTAAGTGCGGCTCTGGCACAAATATCCACAGGCAAGAGCGCAAGATTTCCTTTTTCGGTTCTACATATTCATGCGAACAATCGTTTTCAAGCGTGAACTTTATCAAGAGTAAACTGAGAAGTCGTCTTATTGATGAGAGCCTGGAATCGTGCCTAAAATTAAAAAGAACAACATACAAACATGACTTACTTAAACTTTCCAATGAGATGCAAGGACATTGTTCACATTAAGTGTTTGTCAGTGATTGTCATGATTAAAATTTATGGATTCCTTAATTACATAATATTTTTTATCAAAGAATATTTTTTTTATTAAGTACGCAATCAAGTTTTATTCAGTGTACCCGTAATTTAATGAAGTGTTAAAATTATAATAAAGGTTTGCTAAATTAATAAACAGATTTGGCTCTCAATTTTTTTTTTAAAGTTTGTAATGTACATATTTGGCTCTTTGGCTAATAAGTGTGCCGACCACTGTTTTAATGCAATACAATGTTTAATTAGTTCAATGTAATATTCGTATTCTGGTCTTCTACTGAAATGGATCACAATAGAACATTATATTGCCAACCCACGGGCCGTATTTGTCTCGCCAGGGTACTTTGTACGACCCGTGAGCTGTTTTTTGTGAATCTTGAAAAAATAAGAAACTAGGTCATGGAGATCGTATGCATTTTGTCAGGAAAAAGTAAACGTATGTCGAATCGATATCAAAATATACTTATATCGTTGCTTTTTGGTAACAATTGACTTTTTTGAGAATTTGTGGCTTTACGAAGTTTCCTGTAATATCACTGATATATCCGGGTTGTGATATCACTTGTTTATTTGACGCCTCAATATGGGCGCACATTTGCAAAAAAGACTCAACTCACAAAACAAATTTAATTAATTTGAAAAAAAAAATATCCTTTACATTTTTGCACATATCAAGATATAAATATGTTAGGAGATATCTTTGTTAGATTCCGTTATATTAGATTTCGTATCCCTTTTTCAATACTAGCCTATCTTAATATCATAAGCGGTTGGGTGTTTTTAAAATTATATCAGAACAGGTATAATGTTGGGTAGTTTTTGCATAATTACCTACGTTAATATTTGATTTACAGGAGCGTGCCATTTCACAATGCAGAAATACGAGGTTTCAGAGTGAAGATATAATTTTATAGTTATGAAAATAAATTTCGTATAAAAATGAGTTCTTTTTCTTCTCAGTGCCATGTCAGGTTCCCCCAACGTTGAATATTACTTGAGAGTAGATATATTTGTCCCCGGCAGCCCGAAAAAGATCTCCAACGCCCCTTATGCCAGTCCAATCACGTATATTGCGGAGCCAGGAGATTTGCCTCCTGTCAACACCTCTTCGGCCTTCTATTTTGCCTTGGATGATCAGGTGCAGTAATTTGTACTTTGCTCCTCTAAAAACATGACCCAAGTAGGACACCTTTCGGATTTTAATATTAGTCAGCAACTCTCTATCAAATTTGGCTCTTTGAAGAACCCTCGTGTTGCTGAACATATCCGTCCAGGGTATCCGTAGCATTCTCCGGTGCATCCACATTTCGAATGCTTCCATTCGGTTCATACTACTTACTTTGAGGGTCCATGATTCTACTTCATGCTATAACACTGACCAAACGTAAGTTATTATAATAAATAAGTTATTATAATAAATTTGCCACGTTTGCCTTGCTTGACTGTTACATACGAGTATGAACTGTTAAAATTGAAAATTAAAAAAACATCTGATATAAGCTGTAAAGATAATTTTCGGCCACCTAGTAGAGTATGTTTTTAGTGTTGACTTAATGCGCCATTGGTGATTTTATGCGCCGTATGTGTTCTGAATTGTGTAGATGTTTTGTAAGTTGTTGATATTATTTGATATTTTATTTAGTAAATGTTGTTATGGTTTGTATAAGGGTATTTTAAACGTCATATACCTTTTCAAAAGAGTTAGAACATGTTTTGCCGAAATGGCCTCTATACCATACAATAAGATACCGAATTCTATAAAGGCAAAAAGGTACGAAAAGTTCAAATAGTGTACTGGAACGTGACTGTTATTGCGACAGAAGTTTGAATACTTGAACTTGCAGGAAGTTGTATTAAGAATTTGTGTGAGATTTTAAATGTGGTTCGTTTTAGATGATTGTATTCGGGACATTGTAGGAAGGACTTTAGATTTATCTGAAATGAAGTATACCAGGGGGTGACTCGAATTGTACATACGTATAATGAAATCTCACAACGTATTGAATTTTGAGGGGTATAAAATTAACGAACGGTAAATAGTATCAACTTATTTTTCCATGTTTATATGTCCTCAGTAAGATACAGGCATAAGCCTAATTTATTGGTGATACGACAAATGAAAGGCAACAAACCAAGATCCGTATAAATTGAGTGTCCAATTTAAATAACCTGCTTTTTTACTTTGTTGCTTGTCTTGTTTTTCATAAATTATGTATTCATACAATTACTTCTGTAAATAAATAAATATTCACGATTCCCTCTTCCTGATAACTGTTTAAATTTTAATTTATCTATGGATAGAAAAAAAATTGAATACATTTACTATGGAGAAACTAAAAAAAGCATTATTATATCAGTGAAGCATACATACTTTTTATTTACTTTTGATTTTTTTTTTCACTAAAAGTGTTATGTTGAATCGATTAATATAACTTTGACGAGGAAAAGTGATTCTCGAAATTGTTGACAAATATATTAAACAAATACATTAACGCCATGTCCCTTTCGCGGTAAGCAAATATGATAGACCTCCACACCTTTTTATCAACGACCAGAATTTTTACTTCGTCTTCATTCATAAATCTAATACTATGTATTATTCATGCTTATCATCTTTCCTTTGAGTAAAATTATTCTAAATTTCGTCTTTCTTCGACCTATCTCTTCCTCGCTTTTCATTTTAAGACTAAATGTATTGTATTTGGTTTCGAGTCTTTGAAAAGTCATTTTCTTAAAGGAAAAACAAAATTTAATAAGCTAAATAGCTATAATTATGGCGGTCATAAAACGTAAATGACCCTGTATAACCGCACCCAAATTTCGCGGAAAATTGTCTAATCGTGGCGTGGCGCCAATGCAAAATAAATAAAGGATACATGAATATATACGCAAAAAATAACCAAACAAGTACTCAAGTGGTTCTGAGCCCGAAAGTAATGTTGTTTATTTATTTAATTATCGACACAACAGTGTCTTTTATATACGAGTACAAATGAATATATGACAAGTTATATAAGTATTTAAAATTATTGACAAAAAATACAAAACTTTATCTTAAACTAACATGTAACATATAGGAGATACCAAAAGCAGTAGTAATAATAAATTACAGCCATTGTTTAAAAGTATTTAATATTAATATGTATATTTAAGTTCAATATGTGTACTATATGTTATGTGTATCACGAAATATTACCAAATTTTACTAAGTAGACATACGTAATTGTGGAAGACTTATTTTAAAGTGGTGAAGAACATAGATTTATTTTTAGTGGAACAACGCTTACACAGAACAAGAAGAATTGGATTTTTCTTGAATTTTATGGATAGATCTTGAGATATAGAAAACACATGGCCTCATTAGTAGAACGAGATGCAAGTTGCTTTGCAGAATCGAAACCTTCCACATGTTGATGCAGGGTTACTCAACTCCAGAGGCAAAGTATTGTCCTTAATGTTTCGTTTATACTAGGTTATTTATATTAATTAAGGAGAGCACAATGTTATAGTTATAGTAGCTATTTCTAAATATTGTTGTGATATTTTGACAAATATTATACATATATACTTATATTTAAAATATCTAAATAGTTGCAAAACTCATTTCCAAGTCTTTGCATACGAATTATAGAGGATTTAATTTTATAATTAGTATAGAAATTTTTTGTATAACAGGGATTGAGCAGTGGTGTGGATCTAGTGGGAATACGAAATTAAATGCTTGCGACTGAGGTGCATCGATCACTGAGGGAATGATTTTGTATGTTACAGTAGTATTATATCGGCGGTTTTTCACCTGTCACACATCTTCAAGAGTTTCATTGCAAATAACAAGTAGGGATAATTTCTTTGTTCATGTAGTATTCCAAGTTTTAAATTAATGAACATGTCCTTACAAGTTAAATTGAAAAAAATACGAAAATAAACAAACTCTCAACTATCAAATACAAATGTAGTCAGCTATGATAAGAGAACATAAAGATTTTTTATCTGAGTCTATCTTTAAGACCCAGTCGATCACGAAATACTCATTTCTAAAGATAAGATGGCAAGTAATTGATAAGGAAAAATGTTCAAATTTTAATTATATTATTTACCTAAATAACAAAACTTGTAACAGACATTCAATAAATAAGTAATGAAGATAAAATTAGAATGAATAAGTTAGCTATCCTAAGGAACTCTTTTTTTATTATGTACAGGCAGTGGCGGCCGGTGGACCAAATAATTGGGGGTTCACCAGAGTAGGTATCCAAATACCAAATAATATAAAGAAAAAAAAAATTACATACCTATTTATAGAGAAGTTCTATTCTCCGCTCTTTTTGTTTAGCGAAGACCTCAATGACCCTTTTGTTGAAATCAGGTATAGACTGAATTAGCTCTTTTTCGATGCTTAATATTGATAAAGCATTCAGTCTGTCCTGGCTCATTGTATTTCTCAAAAATGATTTTATCCTTTTTAACGTAACATTTAGGCTTAAAACGTTTTTAAGATGAATTTGGCATGAATTATGTTTTTTGATCTTTTCTGAAAGGTGAGTTAAATCGTTAATGCCGCCAATTGTCCAAGCTGAATCAACATCATAAATAAGACACGGAAAACAAAATAAACTATTGAGTTTTTCACATCCACAGAGCCATGAAGCTTTATTATACATCCTCTTGTTAAAGGAACGAATAAATTTTTTAGCACCAGATTTACACTCTTGTTTTATCACAAGTTCGGGTCTAGGAGGGCCGTTTTTTTTTATTGTCACTTTGTTTTCAAAGCTTGACTTATTTTTTTTAATATTTTCCACAGTTATAATATTCATGTTTATTAATTTACGCAAACAAACACAATAAATAATCCAAATTGTTACGTTTATCTTGCAAATGGCTCGTAATATTATATAGATAGGTAGAGAAAAGTTGTGCGCGACGAAACTACAAAAATGTAATAAAACACAACTCATGTTATACTTAAAGTAAAGAAAGAAAGTCGCTACCTAATTAAGCAAAAACGTTTGTTAATTTGGAGACATATACTCGCAAAGACATATGTACTAAAAAGACGCCCCAGTTTCAACGCTACAAACAAATCATCCCTTCTCTGCGGTGGTCATATTTAAAAAAAAAAACTTTAAATTGATGTATTACTATCCCAGCGAACTGTCATTCGGAAATTTTCGGGATCACTCGTATATTTAGTGCGTGAACCTAAAACACGAAAAATTCCTAGAACTCCCTATACAAATATAGCTGTCTCAAGATGTTCTGTGCTCTTTTAACTTCAAAATATTTCTATGATTTTGCCTTATTTTGGAGCTCGTCGAATAACGCACTCAAAGATCCAACATGCTCGCAGATTGCGTCCAGATGCAAAACACATGTATACAACAAATAGCTCTAACAAATCCAGTTGCATACTGTGATGAGCCATGTCGACATAAATATATATTATTTTTCATAAATATTGTTATGATAATATACATTTTCGCTATACTTCTTTAGGTGTTTATTGTTATATAAATTCAGTAGTTCGACGCACGAGAGCACTTATGAGCCAGCCGCCACTGTGTACAGGTGATAAATTTTCCTCTAAAAATCATTTCTTTATTATTTTTGTTAAAGCATCCACGGGTCATTAAAGGACAGGATCCAGAGAACGAGCCATAGTTTGGGGTTCCTTGGTCTAGATTTAATTTTTCCTCCAACAAATCTCTCGAGGTTTTTTGTTTTTTGCAAATAAAATTAATATGACAGCTAAAATAGAAAAGACAACAACAATTGGAATGATTGAATTTGTTAAAACCGTAGTTCCTAGTTCAAGTTTAAATAATTCAATAAACTTAGTCACATCTGAGGTTTTGTTAAGGTCAAAAGGTCCTTCAGAACCCATCCACAGTGTACAATCATCGTCTAGACTAAGAATTCCTTTCTCCGGTAATGTTACATTTGTATATTCGTTTTTACAGGCAAAAGTTAATATAATTGAGTGTGGTGCTACAAATAACCATTTTCTTTTGTTTATTTTTTGTATATAGGTATTATGATCCATGTCTATTTGTTGACATGGAGATCGAATAATCATGCTATTTAACTTGTGAAATAATGTTTCGCATGTTGGCTCTTTAACTGTTGATTTAGTCATAGATGATCTGCAAATATACAAGTTTGGCTCTTCTCCACTAAAATATTTGGCGCAATCCTGACTGAAGTTATTTGACATTATATATGTACTATCCGAGATGGCCATATAACTGTTTTGAAGATCCAATGTTTTGTATTTGCCATTATTATCAGTAAAAGGCACAGGCATCATTTTAAAAATCGTCAAACTATTATCTTTTGTGATGGACATTTGTAGAAGAAATGTTAAAATACCATTAAAGTAATAAACAATTAACCTAGGGGTTGCGGTATTTAGATTATATGTTCCTTTCAATGACGTTGGATGTGTTCTTGAAGCCACAATTACCCTCTTATGTATTGTTTTTTTTAAATTATTTTGAAACTCTTCATCAAGATTTCTATCAGGAAAATATCTCTTTGACGCGTACAGTATTGAAGTTTGAATATTTGTTAGTTGCCTCAAGAGATTATCTGTTCTTTTTCGAAGACTAATTACACTCAACTCGTCATTTTTTACAAAATGAAATACAGGTATTAAATCTAGTGTCATGTTTGCCATAATAGATTCTTTAGCCAATTGGTCCTTTTTAATATTTTGGAAATAAACATAATCTTCAAAGTCAAGCGAGCCGCATATAAATGATGCACGATTCTCTTCGTATTTAGTCTTCGTTTTGTCAATTATTTGAAAGATATTTGAAAAAAAAAATTCAGATTGTTTTATTTGTGAATCAATTTTTTTAAAATTTCTTTTGGAAGGAGTGTTGCAATTTCGAGTCATATTTTTATCTTCACATAATATTTTTAAGTTGTGATGAAGTAACTTTGAATGATTAATCTCTTCCAATATGTTCGTCAGGTTTATGTGTGAGATAATTGAAGCTTGGTCGAATTCTATAAAAGCTTTACCGATTTCATAGAAATATAATGCAGCTTCTGAAGAGATGGGCTCCACCACATCCTGTGCCAATATCCCACTGATAGGTGTTATTCTGCAAATGAAAATAAATTCAATTAAGCGATATGCAAGAGATGGTCACGTGGCAATAAGCGCGGCAGGTGGTACTCGGTATAATGAAAGGGTCATCCTATATAAAATTTAAAGTTTTACACATTTTAAAATGGTTGGGACAAATATAAAGTATCAATCAACAATGGCTCTACAACCCAGGTCGGGTCTTGGCCTCCTTTAAAGCACGCCTCCATGACTGGCGGTCCTGTGCTGCTGTTCGCCAGTTCTGGATGCCAATGAGCTGCGCATCCCTATTGACACCATCCAGCCATCGAAGCTTCGGCCTTCCTGGCTTTCTTCGACCCCCCGGTGTGCCATTCAAGAGCCTTCTCGGAATGTCTTCCTCACTCATTCGCTGCACGTGTCCAGCCCACCTGAGTCTCCCAATTAAAATCTCTTGTGTTATGGTAGGGTCTCCATACAGACCGTACAGCTCCTGATTATACCTGATACGCCATTCTCCGTTATTGCAAATGGGGCCATATATTTTGCGCAGAATCTTCCTCTCAAATGTCCCTAGAGCCCTCATGTCCACTCTACTTAGAGTCCAACATTCTGAGCCATAGGTGAGCACAGGTCGGATGAGTGTTTTATAAAGTAGAGTTTTGGTTTTTCTAGAGAGATGTCGTGATTTCATGTACCTCTGCAGTCCAAAATAGCATCGGTTTGCAGCTATTAATCTTCGATTTATTTCAGTGGAAACATCGTTCTTACTTGTCACCATGGTACCGAGATACACAAATTCAGAAACGGTTTGGAAGGTAAAGTTGTCTATTTGTAGACTTATTGGGTTTTGGCGTCCATTTACGGGCATATATTTTGTTTTGGTCTCATTGACTACTAAGCCTAGGTTTTTTGCTGATGCTGCTAGTGCTCGGAAGGCATTTATAAGTTCATGTTCCGACCTCGCTATGATGTCAATGTCATCTGCATAAGCCAGGAGCTGCACAGATTTACTGAATATATGGCCCGTTGTTTGTATGCCGCTATCCCTAATGGCCTTTTCCAAAGCCATATTAAACAGCGTACACGCCAAAGCATCTCCTTGTCTAAGTCCATTAAATGTTTTAAGAGGTTCAGACAGATCCTTTTGCACTCTGACACGGCACTCAACGTTGGACATTGTAAGCCTGACTAGGTTAATGAGTTTGACAGGAATATTAAATTCAGCCATAGCTTCATAGAGTTTTGTCCTATTGACCGTGTCGTAGGCAGCCTTAAAGTCTATGAAGAGGTGGTATGTATCAATGTTGAACTCTACAGTCTTTTCCAATATATGTCTAAGTGAAAATATTTGATCTATTGTTGACCTTCCCCTACGAAATCCAGTTTGGTATTTTCCAATTATGCATTCGGAGTATTTCTGCAATCTATTACAAAGAATGTTTGAGAGTATTTTATATGCTATATTTAAAAGGGTGATACCCCTATAATTGGAGCAACTCATGGGGTCTCCTTTTTTGAGCAGGGGACATATTATACCACAATTCCACTCATTTGGTAGTATTTCGTAGCGCCAGATGTCACAGATGATTTTGTGAATATGATTGTGGAGAGCCTCGCCACCATGCTTGAACACCTCAGCGGGTAGATTATCACATCCAGGTGCTTTGTTATTATGGAGATTCTTTATGGCAATTGAAATCTCAGCCAAGGTTGGGGATGGCTCATTATCATCAACATCAGTGGTGTCGTATTCTACTTGTTGGTTCCCGCTTGTTGCTCCATGTTGGTTACCATTCAAAAGGACGTCGAAGTATTCCACCCATCGATCCAGAACCTTTTGCCTGTCGTTTAAAATATTTCCCCGACCATCATAACACATAGTTGTTCTAGGCTTAAACTCTTTCCGTTGGTTGTTGATTTTACGATAGAAAAGTCTGGTGTTATTCTGTGAATGCGACAGTTCTGCTTCCTTTATTTGGTTTTCCAGGTATACACGCTTCTTCTTTCTGTGCAATTTCTTCTCTTTCCTCCTTAACTCTTTATACTCCAGCACAGCTTGTCGTGTATGATGCCGTTGTTGCATCCTGAGATATGCTTCATTTTTTTCATTAGTAGCATGTTGGCATTCAGCATCAAACCATTCTTCTCGTAGTGGTGCCTGCCTATTTCCCAGAACCTCATTAGCAGTGGAGGTGACTACAGATTTAACAGTCTCCCAGTGTGTATTGACATCATCCTGGTCCAGGTTCATATTCATATCGGCATCGTCCAATCTTGAACCGATCAATGTTTTGATCAAATATAAAGTATAAGTGATAAAAAGTAACAAAGAAAGAGTTATCCAGTTAGAGTGATTTTGGATAGGTGCATCAATGTGGTTTTTTTCTTTGCAAAACTCCCATCAAAATGTGTGTTTTATTAGTTATCAGTAACCACTTATATACTTATTGAATAAAAGTTTGTTTTATTAGTTATTAAGAGCAAGCTGAGATGGTTTGGGCATGTGGAACGAATGGATGAAAAAATACTAACAAAAATAGATATATAGAGGAAATGTGAGTGGAAGGCGTATGAGAGAAATAACAAGGAAAGTATTTTGGGATCAAGTGAATGATATTTTGAAAAAAGAAAAGTTAGATAAATCATTGAAGTTGTATGAGAAGCTGCATGGATGTAGAATAAGCTAAGGATGTGTGTCGAGATTAGAAAGTCTGGCATTCTGTCAACTCTGCCTACCCCAATTGGTAAACGGCGTGATAGTTTGACCCCGCCCCCTTTAGTACTGTGTCTTCTGTTTTATACATCACCGATAATGGGCATTCATTCATTCAATAAATATACGCCGTACCTAAGTTCGATCTTACTTCCACCCACGCTGTTATGGGAGACAAATTAAGTTTCCATCCAGTACGATCTATATACACTAGAAGATCGAAATCTTTTTTATGACCGCGACGTCACGTAGTGACGAAGAAGGAACTGCCCAAAGGGACTCCTTCTCCGGTGGTGACACACCTGAGTTTGAAAATAATAGTGGTGATGACGGATTTATAGTCCGACATCATGGGAAAAGGAAAATGATTCGCAACGCAGGTTTTTTTTCTTATAAAGTGGCTTAAAACTTGGAGTTCAATGAGTCCAGCAAGTTATTAGTACTTTCTCAGAAAATTTCAAATGCAACAAAATTATTCTTTAACGCCACTAGATCAAAGTGGTCAATCGGCCTGAAGATGAACTCAATGTGGAGTTCTCTAAGTGAAATTCCTTTCAGAAATTATTAACTCGATGCCGTACTGTAAAAAATCACACTGTACTTTATAAAATTAAAACTGAATGAATTGATTACGCATTTCATCCTATAATAACGGTGATTTGTGCCAATGAAAATTTAAAGAAAAGGAGAAAGTGTTAAAAACATATAGGAAACAACTGTTGTATTAAATATTTAAGGAGTTTTGGACAATAACTCCAGATATATACTCGTATATGTGTCTGTAAATCAATAGAAAATTAACTGCGAGAAGGTGGGACATGTTGACCGGATGGAGGACATCTATACTTGATAAAGATCATATACGGTGCATACAAGGCACTCAAAGAAAACATGGCCAAGGGTTTCCTCTTCTGTTCCACATGCACATGTAGGGTTCTTCTTTGTATGGATTTTATAGATGTGGGTTATAGAAAGAGGCGTGGTAAAAAGTATTTGCGATGCACATGTTAATCCAGAGAAACTGGAACAAGTAGATGAGTTATGTTATCTGGATATTATGTTTATGTGTGATGGGCTAGTAGAAAAGGACATTGAAGGAAGGGTAGCGATAGAAAACAATGTAAACAGAGTACTTAATATTATATACAACAGCCGCGCTATATGGAAGTGATGCTTAGGCTTGACAGAAGGATTAAGATTCTGTGGAGTTGCGTGCGTTAAGGAAACATTAATGAGTGTCAATGTATGAAAGAAGACAAAATGAATGTACGGATAAAATGGATACTTTAAGTAAGATGAAGAAAGGAGCGATAGTTTACGATGATTTTGACACACGGAGGGAATGAATGACAATCCATAAGTGTCAGGTGGGCGTGGAAGAGGTAGATCAAGGAAACATGTCCGGATTAAGTGGACCAGATTTGAAAAGAAGGTAAAATGAGAAGTATGAATAAAAGACGATTGTGCATGACGAGATTTATTAATGTCTAAGAGGAGAAACTTGAAAAAAGTCAAATGAAAGCGAGCAAGAGAAAGGTTTTCTATGAGATGGACGAATCATATAAAAGAGTTAACAGGATTTTCTTAAAGCAACATGGCTGAACACCGGGAAGGATGGAGGCAGGTGGTGCGATGTGGTGAGTTTGAGACAGATCAGGACGCTCAGCATTTAGCACGCAATAAGGAATATGTCATTGAAGTTTTAAAAAATATTAAATCGGGGAAAACAACGCGACTTAACACTTTGTATCTCGATCCCGTATTTTAACGTGATAAGAAGTTGAAGACGTTAGCAAAGAAAGTCCGCCCCTAGTAACTTCGTTTTCGGAAGCACAATACAAACTACTGTTCACTTGCTGAAATAGAATCAGCCAAAAACAAACGATGATGAAATATTCTTTTTAATTTAACAAGATATTTTATTTTAAATTTTTTTTGTTTTCGATGTACTCGTACATTTATATATTAGGTGTTAACATAAGTTGTGTCCGTTTTTTTTTCAAATTTAAAAATGAGCACCAAAAGTAAAACAAAATGGTAAACGTTATACGTCATTCGAAATAAAATTTTCTGCTCTACAAGATATTGTGTTTGCTTTTACGTTACACATATTATTTTATTTGATACAATCCTTCAAAATGGAATGTCAAGTAGACGAAAGTGAGCATTTTCGACACCTCCTTCTATTCGCGTTCAATCGAAGGAATAAAGCTGCTCGCGATATTTGCGAAGTGTACGGTGAAGATGCTATGCATGAAAGGATAGCTCGTCGATGATTTTTGCGTTTCAAAGACGGTAATTTCGACCTGAAAGACATGGAGCATTCCGGACGACCAGTGGACTTCGATGAAGACCGCTTATTCATGAAGGGGATCTTCATGAATAATATGGTTTAAGCGGTCCTCATCGAAGTCCACTGGTCGTCCGGAACACTCCATGTCTTTCAGGTCGAAATTACCGTCTTTGAAACGTAAAAACCATCGACAAGCTGTCCTTTAATTCATAGCATCTTCACCGTACACTTCGCAAATATCGCGAGCAGCTTTGGCAGCTTTATTACCTCGATTGAACGCGAACAGAAGGTGTCGAAAATGCTCTCTTTCGTCTACTTGACATTCCATTTTGAAAGCTTGTAATCAAATAAAATAATATATGTAACGTAAAAGCAAATACAATATCTTGTAGAAGAGAAAATTTTCTTTCAAAGGACGTATAACATTTACCATTTTGTTTTACTTTTGGTGCTCATTTTGAAATTGAAAAAAAACGGACACAACTTATGTTAACACCCAATATTACATAGGACTGTACTGCATTCCTTTTGTTTTCATAGGCAATCCACCCAAACTACTAGGATGGTTTGTGTCATCAAATTCAAGTCATTATGTCTTAGACAACTGATTAAAAAAAATCGCAGACCAAAAAATTTTGCTATCGATCTATAAGTGGAAAAGTTCCATGAAGAAATAAGAAACGTATTGGATGTATAATTAAGCCATTTAAATTGTGGAGGTTTAAAAACATTGTAATTTGTTTTTATCAAACACTGTTTATTCCACTTTATAATACTGTTTATATACCTTTAACATTGAAACTGTTTATTCCACTTTATGTAACGGTATAACCCTGTCGGTTTCAAGGTTATAGATAGGGTTATACCGTTACATAAAGTGGAATAAAGTGTTTGACAAAACAAATTACAAAAAAATATTATTATTGTTACAATGAAAAATTTAAGGACTCACTGTAAAATGGTGACAATCAAGGAAAACCTCCTTAAATACTTGGCCATACTGATTTCATCAACGTTCCTCAGTAAAATTGTATTCTTTCTAGAATATATGTTCCTCAATGTGGTTTCATTTGATAACTACACTTGATGTTCTTTTGCAGCTTGAAAATATTAAAAGGAGCAATCTGAATACATACAACGCAGATTTAGATTAACGTAGACACTTGTGCTGATAGTTGAAGTATTTAGCCAGAAATGAAGATAAGTGTACGAAAAAGCTAAGCCACGATAGTAACTTAAATGCTGTATTTACAACGTACTCCGAAATACTATGGAACGTTAATATAGGAAATTTCCATTGAATAACGCTTTCGTTGTTTTTATACAATACAATGTACGAGTAATATTCTGGTATTCTACTGAAATGGATTACAATATGTTAGAACAAACATCGCCAACCCACGGGCCGTATTTGGCTCGCCAGGGTACTTTGCACGGCCAGTGAGCCGTTTTTATACAATACAATGTAATATTCTGGTATTCTACTGAAATTGATTACAATATGTTAGAACAAACATCGCCAACCCACGGGCCGTATTTGGCTCGCCAGGGTACTTTGCACGGCCAGTGAGCCGTTTTTATACAATACAATGTAATATTCTGGTATTCTACTGAAATGGATTACAATATGTTAGAACAAACTTCGCCAACCCACGGGCCGTATTTGGCTCGCCAGGGTACTTTGCACGGCCCGTGAGCTGTTTTTTTGTGAATCATGAAAAAATCACAATAATATACAGTTGTTTAACAAAACTTTTGAATAACGTTTTTTTAAATGATTTTAAAGGCTTGTTTATCACTTTGCCATAAGTGCATGCGCGCCGGATACCGTTTGGTCCATAGCGGATACACCCGTAACGTGAGCGCATGGGTCCACCCTAGTACGTGAGAACAATTACGCGGCTTCCAGATAGGTTGAAGTTATTGTTCATTTCACGAGTTTAACTCTGTGGGTGTTAGCTACGATCCTCTGTACTATAAGTCGGTTGCAGAATTGTTGAAGTTTTATTTTATCCACCATTTTTTTTTATTTGAATCACTTCCGTCGTTGTTGAGCCTCGAAGTCGAGGACCCACTCGCCATTTCAGTTGAAAAGTGAAGTTGTTCCGTGTATTTTTTTGAGCGAGTGAGTCGTTGTATACCAGCAAACTCGCCAGTCACACCACGGTTACAGTACTGTAACCGTTGGCACAGCAAAGTGAGATGATCGGAGCACACTGGCACATTTTTTTCAGTTTTTTTTTTAAGAATAGATATGACCGAAGTCATTAGCACAGTGTGGAGTTCGAACCGGTGACCTTTTGCACATAAGTCTAGTACGTTACCGCACGGCCATGCACCTTCACCCAATATCAATTTTGGCATGCGGTTCAAAAGAATTGGCTACTTTTGCCTTTGAAGATGGCCGATTTTTTTAAGCTGTTTCACCATCAAGACTATATTAACACTTTATATAAATTAAAAAAATATATGAGCTTGTGCTTGACGATATGTATGAATGTGGAGAGGGAAAGCTATATTCTTTCATAGAAAGTTTGTAGATTTATTATCTCTGCCTACACGGCGTAATGATATATATGCATGTACTGTATAACACTTTCGTTGTAAACAGTACCACCTGGTGGACTTATGGGAAAGATATTAAAGATGCCATAAGTGAAAACAATACTGGAATCATTTTTAAAAAAAATCTGGGTTCAAGCTTCCGGGTTGGAAGACAAACATCTTATCAACTAGGTCATGGAGATCGTATACATTTTGTAAGGAAAAAGTAAACGTATGTCGAATCGATATCAAAATATAAATCGTTACTTTTTGGTAACAATTACCTTTTTTTGAGAATTTGTGGCTTTTTGAAGTTTCCTATAATATCACCTATATATTCGTGTTGTGATATCACTTGTTTATTTGACACCTCAATATGGGCGCACATTTGCAAATAAGACTTAACTTTCAAAACAAATTTTATTGATTTTGAAAAAAAAATATCCTTTACATTTTTGCACATATCAAGATATAAATATAAATGAGGAGATACGAGTATCTTGGTTAGATTCCGTTATATTTCGTATATTCAATATGTTCTATACTAGCCAATGTTAAGTGGTTGGGTGTTTTTTTTTAAATTATATCAGAACAGGTACAATGTTGGGTAGTTTTTGCATAATTAACCCTTTCCGGTCCTATGTCGAATGTCATTCGACATCGATTTTATTCCAGTGAGTCCTATGTCGAATGTCATTCGACATTTTTTTTTTTTTTAATTTTTTTTTTAATTTTTTTTTAACCGTGCGAGTTTATTGCCATGTAGAAATCTCTTCCAAAATTTTTCTTATGAACATAAATATAGTTTTATTAAAAACAACCTTGTGAACATAAATATATTATAGTTTTATTAAAAACAACCTGGATGTATTGTTTTACCCTGTAATTCTGTAAATCTTTTGTGGACCTGATGGAATATTTTTTTTTTTGTGGACCGGAAAGGGTTAACATATGTTACGTGCATATTTAATGTACAGGAGCGTGCCATTTCACAATGCGGAAATACGAGGTTTTAGAGTGAAGATATAATTTTATAGATATGAAAATTAATTTCGTATAGAAAAAATATATTATAATAAATTTGCCACGTTTGCATTGCTTGACTGTTAAATATGAACTGTTAAAATTGAAAAGCAAAAAAGCATCTGATATAAGCTGAAAAGATAATTTTCGGCCACCTAGAAGTTGAGTATTTTTTTAGTGTTGACTTAATGCGCCATTGATGATTTTATGCGCCGTATGTGTTCTGAATTGTGTAGATGTTTTCTGTTGATATTATTTAGTCTTTTATTTAATAAATTTGCCCTGTTAAACTGTTAAAATTGAAAACAAAAAAAGAATCTGATATAAGCTGTAAATATAATTTTCAGCCACCTAGTACTTGAGTATTTTTTTAGTGTTGACTTAATGCGCCATTGGTGATTTTATGCGCCGTATGTGTTCTGAATTGTGAAGATGTTTTCTAAATTGTTGATATTATTTAATATTTTATTTAGTTAATGTTGTTATGGTTTGAATAAGGACACTTTAAACGTCATATACCTTTTCAAAAGAGCTAGAACATGTTTTGCCGAAAGGGCATCCTATGGCCCCTGTGCCATACAATAAGATACCGAATTCAATGAAGGCAAAAAGGGGCGAAAAGTTCAAGTAGTGGACTGGAGCGTGGCTGTTATTGCGACAGGAGTGTGAATACTTTGTGTGAGATTTTAAATGTGGTTCGTTGTTTTAGATGATTGTATGCGGGACATTGTAGAAAACTTTAGATTTATCTGAAATGAAGTATACCAGGGGGTGACTCGAATTGTACATACGTATCTGAAATGAAGTATACCAGGGGGTGACTTGAAGTGTACATATGGTACATATAATTAAGCCTCACAACGTATAAAGTTTTGAGGGGTACAAAATCAACAAACGGTTAATAATATCGACTTATTTTTCCATGTTTATATGTCCTCAGTAAGATACAGGAATACACCTAACTTATTGATGATACGACAAATGAAAGGCAACAAATCAAGATCCATATAAATTGAATGTTCAATTTAAATAACGTGCTCTTTTACTTTGTTGTGTGTCTTGTTTTTCATAAATTATGTATTCACACAATTACTTCTGTAAATAAATAAATATTTCCTGTTTCTCTCTTCCTGATAACTGTTTAAATTTTAATTTATCTTTTTCAGTAGAAAAAAAATGGAATAAATTTACTACAGAGAAACTAAAAAAGCATTATTAATATATATCAGTGAAGTATATAGTACATATTTTTTATTTACTTTTGATTTTTTTTCACTAAAAGTGTTATGTTGAATCGATCAATATGACATTGACGAGGAAAAGTGATTCTCGAAATTGTTGACAAATATATTAAACAAATACATTAACGCTATGTCCCTTTCGCGGTAAGCAAATATGATAGAACTCCACACCTTTTTATCAACGACCAGAATTTTTACCTCGTCTTCATTCATAAATCCTATACTATTCTTCATGCTTATCACCTTTCCTTTGGGTAAAATTATTCTAAATTTTGTCTTTCTTCGATCTATCTCTTCTTCGCTTGTCATTTTAAGACTATATTTGTTTTCAAGTCTTTGAAAAGTAATTTTCTTAATTGAAAAACTAAATTTAATAAGCTAAAAAGCTATAATTATGGCGGTCATAAAACGTAAATGACTCTGTATAACCACACCCAAATTTCGCGGAAAATTGTCTAATCGTGGCGTGGCGCCAATGCAAAATAAATAAAGGATACATGAATATATACGCAAAAAATAACCAAAAAAGTCTATTTATGTTTCCTTTCTGTATGAATAAGACGTGTGTTTGAAAAAGGGTCCAACCCACATTATGTCTATTTCGAGAAATGTACCTTAATTTTGAACCTTGAGATTTGTGCCTACTCAAGTGGTTCTGAGCCCGAAAGCAATGTTGTTTATTTATTTAATTAACGACACAGCACTGTTTTTATATACAAATTAACATATGACAAGTTATACAAGTATTTAAAATTATTGACAAAAAATACAAAACTTTGTCTTAAACTAACATGGAGATACAAAAAGCAGTAGTAATAATAAATGACAAAGTCATTGTTTAAAATTATTTAACATTAATATGTATATTTAAGTTCAGTATACCATGTGTATGTATATAACAAAATTATACCAAAATTCACCAAGTCAACTTATGTAATTGTGGAAGACTTATTTTACTGTGGTAAATAACTTATTATTAACCCGTTTGAGCTAGCCTGATTAGACATTGCTGTATGAGATGGCGTTAAAGTAAAGTAAATTAATATCTACTCAATATATTTCGCACCAAAACAAACTGACTCGTATTTTGGCGCCAAATGAATTTACTCACAACATGTTGGCTTATAACTTGATGCTTAACAATGCCGCTCAACGTAACACCAACGAATCAACTCATAACAATAACTGGTGCTTAACACTGTAAGGTGGACAGATTGTTGGAGTGCTTTGTAAAGGAGGATTGGCATCATCTGACACTCTCCGTGGAGGTCCAGGTGAGATGTGTGGGCCGAGGGAGGGGCCGCAAGTACCGCCTTCCGCCCCCTAGGGCTCCTTACCCCTCCCCGCGCGACTCCCGCCCTACATACGAGTATAACTACTATAAGATTTCGATTGGAACACTCTGTATAGTATAGATAATATTGACGAAGATGTAGAGTACTTCCATAGTGTCATTTACGAAACGCTCGATATCTACGTCCCACAGAAACATAACCTACCAGATTTGCCCAACTATCCAGTTTGGTTCAATGTCTATATAATCCGAGATCTCAAAAATAAAAACAAACTTCATAATAATTATCTTCAAACCAGAAACCAGGCTGATTACTTAGAATACTCGAGGCTGAGAGACAAATTAAAAACTCAAATAAAACAATCGCGCCATGAGTATTTAGCCAAGATAGAGACCGACATCCGAAACAATCCTTCAAATCTTTGGAATCACGTAAATAATAGAAAAACGAATAAAACTAGCTTCAAATCTATGATTCGGATACCTGGGCTAGAGCACATTTGATGAGGGTCTGCTCTCTAAACGGCTCTATTTTCGGTTTATTATTATTTAAAGAAGAAGAAGAACCAATTTCTAATTTAGTTTGTTATAATATGAGTTAAGTACAGCTACAAAACACACGAATAAAGCAATTCCCTTTAAAACAATGAATAGTAAATCATATTAATATTACAATACGAATTTGTCCTGTTCCACCTTAACACTCCATTACTTTCCGGGATCAAGATTAAGATGGCACCGCTGGGGTGCCATTAAGATTAAGTGTCCTCGCGGGGAGAACTTAATTATATTATCTTAATAAGATTACTATATACCCAATTTTGTGTCCGGTGCGGAATGGGTTAACATTTCTATTAAGGGTGACCATTATTTATTTACATATTGACACTTAATAGTGAAACAATGTGACGGGGTTTATTGTCAGGTAGCTATTCTACAAGACTTCTTCTAAATATGTTGGGATACTACATTCTAAGCGTGAGAAAGGATATGAGGGTCTCTTTTTGTATTTTGAAGTTGCTGATGGGAGCGATATATAATATTATCCAATTGTGTTGGAAATGATACGCTTTTATGAACTTGACAACTATTACAAGTACATAAATATTGACATATTTAGACGGGGAATAAGTAGAACTTATTTGCCAAGTGCTTTACTTTTGTTAAACGGGCTGTCCTTTTTTAAAGTGCCTCAGATATTGACAATATGTCAATGTACCGGGTACTAAGAAATGTTGAATATCAACATTTCAGAAAATATTTTGAAATAAAGCGTTTTTAACTTTCTTAGTAATGTAAGGGAGTTGTTTCGACCTTATATAACTCTAAGCTTTATACACGTATAATTGTTTATGTAAGTTTCATAATATAACAAAATAAATAAATATTGCCTTTGAACAAATAAGTTTCGTGCACTTGACTTCTATGTAATTAAATGCAATTCCTAAAGCTGTAAGAGGTAGTGATGTACCGGGTAATAAGAAATTTCTCAGCACCCAGCAATATTTCCTAGAGCTGTAAGAGGTAGTGATGTAGCGGGTACTAAGAAATTTCTCAGCACCCAGCAATATTTCCTAAAGCTGTAAGAGGTAGTGATGTAGCGGGTACTAAGAAATTTCTCAGCACCCAGCAATATTTCCTAAAGCTGTAAGAGGTAGTGATGTACCGGGTACTAAGAAATTTCTCAGCACCCAGCAATATTTCCTAAAGCTGTAAGAGGTAGTGATGTACCGGGTAGTAAGAAATTTCTCAGCACCCAGCAATATTTCCTAAAGCTGTAAGAGGTAGTGATGTACCGGGTAATAAGAAATTTCTCAGCACCCAGCAATATTTCCTAAAGCTGTAAGAGGTAGTGATGTACCGGGTAGTAAGAAATTTCTCAGCACCCAGAAATATTTCCTAAAGCTGTAAGAGGTAGTGATGTACCGGGTACTAAGAAATTTCTCAGCACCCAGCAATATTTCCTAAAGCTCTAAGAGGTAGTGATGTACCGGGTAGTAAGAAATTTCTCAGCACCCAGCAATATTTCCTAAAGCTGTAAGAGGTAGTGATGTACCGGGTAGTAAGAAATTTCTCAGCACCCAGCAATATTTCCTAAAGCTGTAAGAGGTAGTGATGTACCGGGTACTAAGAAATTTCTCAACACCCAGCAATATTTCCTAAAGCTGTAAGAGGTAGTGATGTACCGGGTAGTAAGAAATTTCTCAGCACCCAGCAATATTTCCTAAAGCTGTAAGAGGTAGTGATGTACCGGGTACTAAGAAATTTCTCAGCACCCAGCAATATTTCCTAAAGATGTAAGAGGTAGTGATGTACCGGGTAGTAAGAAATTTCTCAGCACCCAGCAATATTTCCTAAAGCTGTAAGAGGTAGTGATGTACCGGGTACTAAGAAATTTCTCAGCACCCAGCAATATTTCCTAAAGATGTAAGAGGTAGTGATGTACCGGGTACTAAGAAATTTCTCAGCACCCAGCAATATTTCCTAAAGCTGTAAGAGGTAGTGATGTACCGGGTACTAAGAAATTTCTCAGCACCCAGCAATATTTCCTAAAGCTGTAAGAGGTAGTGATGTACCGGATACTACAATAAAATAACATAATTTTTTATTTTCTACGAAGAAAAATGGAACACAAAAATCAAATTTAATAATTGAATCTCAATAATGGTAGATTATATACAATATAATGCAGAAATAATAATTTCTTTGCGTTGCGCGGAAGTATTGTAGTTTATTCCTTCTCTCTTCGTAGATAATACCCGCCTAGCTGCATATAACATTCTTCCGCTGGGTATGCTACTAGGAGGTGGTGATAAGTATTGTATAGACAATTTTGATAGTTTTGGATAAATATCTGCATTTTTTTATCAACCTTATAGGTAACTGTGTACCCGGCAGAGCAAGTTGGCCGGTTTTCTGATACTCAATACCCGGCATTTTTCAGTACCCGGTACATCACTCATAAGAGGTATCGAAATAAACGCTTTATATAATATATGGTTAGTATAAACAGACCAGATACCAGATTTAGTGAGATCTTTAATACGTCAACACAACGTGCCAACTCAAATTTAATCAAAATGATCAAATTTAGAAGTATTTCATTTGCAGTTCCCGTAATCTAAAGTTATAGTTACCCTACACTAGAACCAAATTTATTTATATACCCTCTCACTTTTCAGGTACTCCTTGAGACAAAGGTTTACTAAGGAGAGTAAAGAAGGAGAAGATGAAGGAAGGTATTTGATGCCAGGGAGGGTCCAATCGTCATTCAACATTTTCAAAATGTCTCAAATTTAATTGAATTTTTTCAACTTGCTCCTCTTAAGGGTGTTTAATTAACAGCTTTAATATTCTTTTGTATATTTATTTTATTTGATTATATTTATGAGCTTTATTTGGTAAGATATTCTTCACTCTTAACTCTCCAAAGTATCAGAGATATCTAAAGAAAGGTTAAAAATATTAATGTGTTCTTCCAGCATTGACAAACATATAGGCTTGAGACGGTAGAGCAAATATATGAAAGCCTCATCACATATTTGTGATGCGGCTGTTCTTCCAGCATTGACGAGGCTGCGTTCTTCCAGCATTGACATTCCAGCAGTAATACGGCTGCGTTCTTCCAGCATTGACATACATATAGGCTTGAGACGGTAGAGCAAATATATGAAAGCCTCATCACAGATTTGTGATGCGGCTGAATTTTCTAGATCAAAATCGTAGATGTTGCACTCTCAAGTGGCAATATATATCTCAACCATCCATACAGTTGTTTTAAAAAGTTCTGAATAAAAGTTGGTAGATTTTATTTTTGACGTAGAGGAAAAAAAGAACCTGATATCAAAACAACAAAATTAAAAAAAAAGCCTTATTAAAGTTGTATTGTGGGTTGTAATGTTTTTCAATTCACTTTTTCACACACGTCAACGATGATGTGAGTCTTATATTGACTGGAAGCTAGTTCTAGAGCCTAATAGCATGGGTAAAAGACGCAGTGACAACGAGTGCCACCTGATAGCTGGACTGGACTGAGCATATTACAGACGTACCGAAAAACAGTGTGATAGAATCCTTAACAAGATGGCTGGAAGATATCAAACAAGTAATTTGAACAACTGGAAGTAATACTGGTATGCCTATGATAGGAACGAATCTAAGTATTAAGTCTAGAATTTTTAGTTTTTCACTTATTTCAAGCGCTTGACGAGATCTTTGTGCAGTCTCTGTCCCCACCATCACTAGTCTTGTGTTTCAGTGACATTAACATGGTAAATAAGGGTTATTTGAAAACAATCACTGAGATATTGGGAACGATGTGATTACAGCGAAAGATGGAGTGCAACTGATAACGCGAGGCACTTGAGATGAGTAAATATTCATCAGTCTTTGTACGTCTGCCTTCATCGTTGGTGCCACTGTTTCGGCGCGATAATTAAAAACATCGTGAAAGGTCAACCGCGGATAAGTGAAACCGCCGATAAAGATCCCGCGGATAACATGATACATTTAAGTTTAACATGAAAATGTTTAACACGAAAAATCATTTAACATGAAAAAATATTTGGATCCCGACAAAATGCTAGGTGGCTTCATATATTTATTTTCTTTTATCATGAAACAAAAACACTTATTTCGTCTGCAAATTGTTTAATGTTTATGATTTTCTATTGACTTAATTTTCTATTGACTTGGTCAACTTCTGATAACAATATATACCATACAATGATGTTACTTGCTGCATATCAGCCTTATGATGAGTAATTTGCTTAAATAAAGCATTTTTTGCAATTCCAGTTTTTTTTCCCTTTAGCCTTGCATTCCCCATTGTTGGTTACTGGAGCCTAAGTAAACAATATCAGTAACCACTTCCTGACCGTGATTCACATTATTTGGTGGGAGTTTGTTACTGCGGTGTATTCTCAAAAGCTTAGTTTTTGACCTTTTGATTTCCAGGCCCAGAGGCTTGCTCTCGTGTTTAAGGAGCGTGGTTCTTCTTTTCGTATGGCAATCAATGTCGGGTCATCTGCATATCTCAGATTTGAGAGCTTTCTTCCAACAATACCAATCCAGCCGTGTAGTGTTATAGGGTGCATAAAATGTATCAACTTGACTCTATAGATTATTACGATATCGAAATCATTGATGAGTTTTTTGTTAGTATCTTTTGATACCATTTATTTTTAACATTTCAACATATTTCTGTCCGTGATGGTTTCATGCTTAACGATTTCCACTGAATTAGCTTCACGTAGAGAACATTAATAGAAATCTCCCTGAATTTCACGAACATTTGTATCCACTTTAGAAACTTTACGTTCCACATTTCAGTGTGGTCAAAATCCTAAAAGTTTAACCAATACTTCCAGAATTTCGGAGCGAAATGTCTTCTTGTATGTATTTTATGGTTTTCTCTTGCATTGCTACATATTAAATAGGAGTTGCCAACTGTCATTTTCATATCTCATCGAAAGTATTCATCATCTTTTTTCTTGCTTTGCTACATATTAAATAGGAGTTGCCAACTGTCATTTTCATATCTCATCGAAAGTATTCAGCATCTTTTCTCTTGCATTGCTACATATTAAATAGGAGTTGCCAACTGTCATTTTCATATCTCATCGAAAGTATTCATCATCTTTTTTCTTGCTTTGCTACATATTAAATAGGAGTTGCCAACTGTCATTTTCATATCTCATCGAAAGTATTCAGCATCTTTTCTCTTGCATTGCTACATATTAAATAGGAGTTGCCAACTGTCATTTTCATATCTCATCGAAAGTATTCAGCATCTTTTTTTTTGCATTGCTACATATTAAATAGGAGTTGCCAATTGTTATTTTCATATCTCATCGAAAATATTCAGCATCTTTCCGATCATTGACTTGCGCTAAGCTCAATCGGAGATTTTCCATTAACTTTCCCAGTTAACTGTTCCTTTTTTTTCCATCGTCCTTGACTATGAGGCTCTGGAACCAGTTACCAATTAATGTAAACTCGTCCTGTCATTGGTATGTTTTAATGAGAGATTGAAACAAAAAAAAACGTTTTACTTTATGTCGATAATGTTAAGTGTTCCATTTCAGATTTTCATTTCCTCTTTAGTATCCTTCCTTTTTCCTTTGATTAAAGATATCTCAATTTTATCGTTGTTATTTATATTGTTTATAAATTTTGTATAAATTAATAATAATTTAAATAATTTCAGCGATCACGTTACTTAATTTACTAAAGTGATTGCCACCTGGCCCGCCATATTGTTTATTTATTGTATTTATTTATCAACACTTCATTGCAAAAACGATCTGGCGAGTTTATTGCCAGGTGGCAATCTCTTCCAACCAAACAGACAAAAGGAAATAAAACAAGTTACATGGACGCAAAAAATATTTAAATGATTATTCATCATTATGAAATTTATGTACAATATACTCGTAATAAAAGTAAGAGTGAGATATCATCATCAATCAAAGGAAAAGGAAAAAATGGTGGAGAGGAAAGAAAAACCAGGAATGAAACACGTTATAAAGTGATTAGAAATTAAGAGTTTTTTCAGTCGCTTTTTAAAGCATGCCAAGGACGGAGCGAGCTGTCCATGCAGTGAGATTTTGGAACCAGTAAAGGAAGGCGTAAAAAAAAGAAGAGCGGGGAACTGGAAAGGGCCAATAAACCATCTCTGTTTGAGCGTTGCGGAAGTCTATTATCGGAAAGACGCTGAAAATTTTCGACGAGATAAGAGGGTATGGCGGGATAGTTAAAGATATTATATAATAGAGATAGCATGTGAACTTGGCGTCTATTTCCCACGTTTAACCAGTTTACAATGTTGTATAATGAAATGTTAAATAAACTAATAAAAAAAAAACTCGCGACGAACAACATTCAGTTCATTAATTGGATTTTATTAGGTTGTTCTTAAAATTATGGTCGATTTGAATATTATATCATTTCGAATGTTTTTAACTTTATATGTTTTGATAGATAGTTAGAAATCTGCTGTAAAAGCTTGATAAGTGAGTTTCACATGAACTCACTTATCAAGCTTTTGCAGGAGATTTCTATCAAGCTTTTATAGGAGATTTCTATCAAGCTTTTACAGCAGAGACGAAATAATAACGAGTCCTCCGACTATTTTGTCACATTGCTCGTGGCCAAGGAGACAGTTGGGAGAGGTTTGTGGTTACTGGAGGCGTGGAAGGACGACGCACAATAGGAGTAATCTCAATGCGTTGGACTGACCAAGTGAGAGACACAACTGGACTACCTTTAACAACTGCCATTCAAGCTGCGGAGTGCAGGGATGGATGGAGAGGAGTCGTCAGAGGATATCATTGGAGTCATGAGCTTCACGAGAAGATGGAAATGATAGCCACAATATTATACGTGTCGTTTTTTAAGTGTGTTCTTCATTGCGGTTGCGTAACCGTAATGATTCATTTTTTAATCGTATTGTGACATGCGACGACAAATAGAGCCTTTATCATAACCATTGAGCCATTAATTATGACATGCGACGATAAATAGAGCCTTTATCATAGCCATTGAGCCATTTATTGTGACATGCAACGACAAATAGAGACTTTATCATAACCATTGAGCCATTTATTATGACATGCGACGATAAATAGAGCCTTTATCATAGCCATTGAGCCATTTATTGTGACATGCAACGACAAATAGAGACTTTATCATAACCATTGACCCATTTATTGTGACATGCGACGATAAATAGAGTCTTTATCATAACCATTGAGCCATTTATTGTGACATGCCACGACAAATAGAGCCTTTATCATAACCATTGAGCCATTTATTGTGATATGCGACGATAAATAAAGTCTTTATCATAGCCATTGAGCCATTTATTGTGACATGCGACGATAAATAGAGCCTTTATCATAACCATTGAGCCATTTATTGTGACATGCGACGATAAATAGAGCCTTTATTATAGCCTTTATTCATGTCCTCAGTGACATACAGGCAAAATCCTAGTTTACTGGGGACACAAAAAATGAAAGGGAACAATTGGAAGCATTGATTAACCGAAGAAGACCAAACTTGCTTCACGACAACGCAAGACCTTACATTGCGCTATTGACCATTCAAAAACGAATTGAGCTACGAAACATTATCTCATCCGCCTTACTCACCAGATCTATCGTCAAGCGATTTTCACCTTTATATGCACCTCGATAACTATTCACGATAGTCTTTAAATAATTCTTGGATTCGTATCCACCTGAATTTTATTCTATAGGTATAAATAAACTTGTAGTTTGTTTGCAAAAATGCGTAGAATCAAATGGTTATTCCGAATAATAAAGTTTATTTACTCTAAAGTTAAGTTTGATTGAATTTGGAGGTTAAATTTGGCGATTATTTTCGGAACAAACTATTATATCAATTTAATAATAATGCCACAGCGGTGCAATAAGGAAGAAGTTTATCACATCAATCTGTTATAAAGTATGTGTCATCACTCTATTACATTAGAATACCATTCGCTGTATGAAATTATTCAATTACATTAAACTGTCAAATGTTATGGTACTCTATTCTGTACACTGCCATCGGATATGTAACATCATTCTATTACACCAGACTGGCATAGGGTATGTAACATCACTCTATTATGTTACATCAGAATACTATTGGCCACGTTAAATAATTTTCATTTATCCGACTGTCAAAGGTAATGTTACACTGTTCTGTCCCATTAACCGACGACAAATTTAAAAAGGAATTAATAACCATCAAAAAAATTGCTACAAATAATGGCTATCCTGGAAGCCTCATTGATTCACTTTTAAAAAACAAAACAAAAAAGAAACTAATAAAAGATTATATATTTAACGACACCTATAAGCATACCTATAAATGGAGCAAAGTCCTATTTATAAAAAATATATCAAATGAAATAACCAAAAATATTCCAAGTCACATAAAGCCAGCTTTTTACACTAACTTTAATCTCCGGAAACTCTTATTTAATGGGAAAGGCAAAAATGGAATACTTAACAACAGCGGTGTGTATAAACTTTTATGTGCTGACTGTGATAATTTCTATATAGGAAAGACAGGAAGATCTTTTGAAAAGAGATTTCGTGAACACCAATCTGCTTTAACAAATCCTCTAATTTATTCTGAAATGGCTAATCATTGTCACCGTGAGAATCATACTTTTTCTATCGATGATGCCAAATTCTTACATATTAGCGGCAACGGAAATAGATTGGACAGATTGGAGGCCCTAGAAATTTCTAAGTCAGTATACCGATCAGAGCATCTGTTGAATAGTTATCTCCCCAAAATCTCCCCGCTCTTGGCCGAAATTATACCTAGCCTTCCTCTCACCCCTCCCGCCTCCATCCGTTGAAGTGTCTATATCGGTGCCAGTCCGAACAGCATTTAGTCTTGTTTACGCTCCCCTGAAGATAAGGTGAAAGCCTTGAAACCGGTAGGGTTATACCGTCATAAAAAAGTGGAATAAACAGTGTTTGTTAAAAATAAATTATAATGTTACACTATTCTATTCCATCAAACTGATATAGGCTATCTAACAACACTATGTATATTACATCAGACTGTCATAGGCTATGTAACGTTATCATTTTACATCAGAATGTGATGGGCTATGTCAAATAAATCAATTACATTAAACTGTTAAAGGTTACGTAACACTATTATATGAAAAAATACGTTTTTTTTCAATTGTAAATTGTTGTATATCCCTATTGAGACAATTATGACGAGCAGCAAAGTCTAGCGGCATATATCAAGGTATAGCCGAGCACAGAGCACGAGCATGCCTAGTGGCCGACTACCAGGTGAATCCAGCGCCCTGTCACGTCCCAGGGGTGGAGATATTCCGGGAGCATCGAGAAACCACCACGGTTGTTGAATATTTCACACAGCTCTGGCAAAACAGAGATAAACTCTAAAAAAACATTTCGAATTTTGTTGATTTTTTAAAGATAACACAATCTAAATTTGTATTTTTTTCCTTGTTGAAATACAATATACTCGTATATTATAATATTTCAGCTTAATTTATTTTTTAGTTAATTTGAGTTAATACTTAAATGTTAATTTAATATCCTAATATGTATCATATATTTGACATACGTTTAATGTCTAATTTTAATTATTAAGTAAAATACGTGAAAATGATTTATTAATATTTATTAACATGTGTTTATTTTGTTATTGCAACAGTCATATGAGTACTAGATAATATTTAATGAAACGATAGCCTCTATTTTTGGCTTATACCTGAGAAAAAGTAGCATGGTCCCTGTGACAGTTCACAAATTCGCCCCAGTATAATCTTGTAACGACGTTCAGTAATTTTAATTATTTTATCAACTTTAATATAAGCCTCGATTCTAATAAAAAGCAAGTTATTTAGGTAAATACATTACATAAAACTAACAATAATGACAAATTAATACATCTTGTTACAAATTAGCAAAAATGTGGCAGTTTGTTAAAATCAAATTATATTTGGTAACGTTTGTCAAAAGTCACTACGTTAGTCTACATTGGCTAGGGATGGGGTATACGATAATTGGATTTTCGATTTTTTTTAAAACATCTGTTGTTCTCTCAGCCGGGGTCGCTCTATATTGGTAGGGTATATTTCAGCCGGGGGGGGAGGTGGGGGAGGTATTATGAGATGAGCCCAGATATTTTGATGGCTTCTCTCTTAAAACATTTTCTACTATTTATCTTATGATATAAGTGATGTTTTGGAATGTATTTGTGCATACTAAGTCGCTATCATAAACCTATATACATATATATATATATATATATATATATATATATATATATATATATATATATATATATATATATATATATATATATATATATATATATATATATATATATATATATATATATATATATATATATATATATATATATATATATATATATATATATATATATATATATATATATATATATATATATATATATATATATATATATATATATATTATTATTTATATCAGAAGATCTTTTATTTATATCAACGGTTTATTTGTAATTCGTCTTTCTTTAATAGGTTTTTTGCGCTTTTTTTACAAAATATATTTTTCAAAACTAATGCAGATGCGAGGAAGAACTCAACCATACTTTTTTACAAATAAAATAGCATATTCTTCACATTTCTACCTTTTTACTGTTTGTTATATGGTGGTGGTACTAAAATGACCAAGTTTTTATTTCGATGGTACGCGTTAATAAAAATGTTGAGAACCACTCGACTAAATAGTAAGGTGACCAAATTGTATTAGAAAATAGAAACTTATTTTATTCTGGACTATGACGTTGTTTCTCTGTCCAGTTCATTATTTATAGCACGTCAGGATATCGACTCCGTAGTCGAGCAGTGATGCTTGCTCTGGTCTCCGATCTTCGGGTTCTGATCTGTGGACTTAATCGCGGCGTTTTAATTGGATAGTGCAAGGTGTTCGCAGTAAAAAATGTTGATTGGATCACATTATATATAAATATTTTTTTTATATTTCTCTGGTATTGTAAGAAAAGAACGGACTTGCGTAATATGGTCACCCATTACGATGTCAGTTTTGACAAAATCTAACGAATACAGCGGAAGTTTTTACGTTTTACAAAAAAAATGCAAATCCTAAGTGCTGAGTTGGATTATGGCTATTATTGGACGTGATGAATCTTACAACCTAGTCAGATAAAACTATACTACAAGAGAAAAGAATAACAATACAAGAGAAAAGTTAGGTTATCGAACAATGAGATTTAAAATGCAGGACTTCAATTAATTCGAATTGGTGATTCACACGTCTTTAAGCCCATTTATCGAACAATGAGATTCAGAATGCAGGACTTCAATTAATCCGAATTGGTGATTCACACGTCTTTAAGCCCATTTATCGAACAATGAGATTCAGAATGCAGGACTTCAATTAATCCGAATTGGTGATTCACACGTCTTTAAGCCCATGTATAGAACAATGATATTGCGAATGTAGGACTTCAATTCATTCAAATTGACGATTCACACGTATTTAAGTTCATTTAGCGAACAATGGGATTCAGAATGCAGGACTTTAATTCATCCGAATTGGTGATTCACACGTCTTTAAGCCCATTTATTGAACAATGAGATTTAGAATGTAGGACTTCAATTAATTCAAATTGACGATTCACACGTCTTTAAGTTCATTTATCGAGGAATGAGATTTAGAATGCAGGACTTCAATTAATCCGAATTGGTGATTCATACGTCTTTAAGTTCATTTATCGAGTAATGATATTTAGAATGTAGGACTTCAATTAATTCGAATTGGCAATTCACACGCCTTTAAGTCCATTTATCGAGCAATGATATTTAGAATGCAGGACTCGCTGTTTGTCATCGCACGCATTAGAAATATTACCGCACGCGAAGAGGTAACAATACTCGTACACCTTTAGCGTGCGAGTATTGCTTTATGGCGAACTAATCTTGCAAACTGAATTTTTTACAAATTATTTTTTACAGGTACAATCGGGAATCGAACCCAAAACTTCCGGGTGCAAGTGCAAGTCTTATCAGTTAGACCACGCAGGCTGTCTTTTGTTACATCGTTTAGATGAAAATGTTATTTTTGAAAATAATATAAAATATTTGAATAAATTTACATATTCAACCTAAGAAAAAGGATCATATTATTGATTGTAATGTGTTTTATCAAACACTGTTTATTTCACTTTTTGTAACGGTGTAACCCTACCGGTTTCAAGGCTTTCACCTCGTCATCAGGGGAGCACAAACAAGACTCTATGATGATGAGGTGAAAGCCTTGAAACCTGTAGGGTTATACCGTTACATAAAGAGGAATACACAGTGTTTGATTAAACAAATTACAATGTATTTAAATTTCCACTGTGTTAATGCCTTAACTATGTTATAAATATGTTAATATGTCATATTATTGCTTATTATGAAACTTTTTTTAAATTTATAATATGAATAAACCAACGATGCCGCGAAGGTATGTTTGTGTAGACGTGTATCTATAAATTAAAGACCCTATTTGTATATCAAATAATATCGTACAGGAAAATCGGTGAAATACAACAAAAATGATAAAAAAATGGATTTACAACTAACACTAGACTGTTCGCCACTGAGTATTTGACTTGACGGGTATTATGACGTCACAACGTCGTTAGTCAAGCACGGTGCGTTTTCAATACTTAAAAATATTTACCAACCTACTTTAGACGCCGAGTGCCGATCGGTCCCTCGTCGTCTTCTCTCAGTCTTTTTTCCACTCTCAGCGTCCTTTTATTTTCTTTCGTATATGACCCCCTTCAACACATCCGAACTGGTAATTAAGACATATTGAAAAGCGTGGCCGGGAGACAACACAGTTTATAGCTCTAGTAATTGCGCCTACAGGTTTAAAACTACTGGAGTAGAGTACACGTACTTGGCACGTACTAGTACACGTACTTGGCACATACTAGTAATGTTGACTGACGTACAATTTTTACACACTGTCTTTTTTTTTCTTTTTAATTTTTGTATATCATTGGGAATCGAATCGGAAACCCCCGGGTGGGAGTCAAGCGTCTTATCAACTAGGAGATGAAAGTCATATCTTCATTACAGAGGGGTTAACATCTTGATGCATGTTAACTGACTTCTAAAGCCTCAGGGAGCCAAAGACAATATTGTCTCTAGGCCATGCGTTTTAATATGTATACATCGCGTTGAGCGCCCCATTCGATTCAATGGTTCTAAAATAAATGAAATTTTCCATCTAAAATGTAAAAGAATTTTCATTAATGCAATACGTCAAACGAACCTTTAGCTGTTTAAGTTCAAGTACATATATATAATATGCGAAAGAGCAGCCATCTTATTTATGGCCGCCATTTTGTGAGGTACCCGCTTCGAATTTTAAATGCATTACAAATTGGCGGGAACTGTTTGCTACAAACTGTTGCCACGTTGCAAAAGGGAGATGGGAGAGCGAGCTACTCGTATAAACGGATAGTTTTCCCGCATTTATGTATCTCCTTCCAAATAGATGACATAGAATTAGAAATAAGGTTTGGGAAGCGACGGTGAAATATAAATCTCCCTAGTATTCCATATTCCTTTATGGATTAATACTCAAAGACCCTGTAAGATACATATGGAAAACTATAAATAATGCATTGAATCGTAGTTTGAAACAAATTATATTGACGGTGGACAGCGCAAAATACAGCCTCCGTGGCCTAGTTGGTAAGACATCAGTCTTTAAACCTAGTTTAATATGTAAAACAATTTACAATTAATTCATGAAGTAATCTATCGAATATCCGCGGTTACATTAACTTTTCCCTTCCTGTGCTAAAAAAGTCCGCGCGTTCCGGTGCTGTGTATTCAATACACATCAATACACATCAATACACATGTAAAAATCAGCGTTTTAAAATTGGAAAAATAAGAATATTCATGCAAATCGCTTAAATTCATTAAATTTACAGTCAAAAATGATAATAATTGAAATTTAATTGCTGAAAACATGAAAAAACATCGGCCGACGTTCACAAAACGGGCGAAGCGACCACCTCGAACGAAAGCCCGCGAGCTACTGAGATTATATTCTTGCGTTCCCATATACCGAAGTAGAGTGAGAGGGAGCCGTGAATAGCGTCGCTTCCTCACCCATAGCGGTTTTTTAGAATTAATATACCTACGTCACACACTGGCACACGTTTCATCGTATTGGTGAGTTTATTCCCGATTTTCACAAAATATCTCTGATGTTGCCGATAAGTGCTAATTATTATTAATATTATTTTTTTCATTCAATGCGTAAATGTATTACGGAAGAATATCTTAAGTCTGAACCCAGTATTTATTATATTTATAGAGATATTCAAGTTTATAGAAGCAATGTGTACTAGTTACACATCACAGGACAGGAAGGGTAAATCGGTTTGTTGCAGTTTAACCGGAACAGTAAAAACATGCAAAACTCTGCATACTTGGGTAAATGCGGATGATAATTTGTCTGTATATGCAGTGCTACGTATTAATACTGATGAATGCAGCTACTGATGTCATATACCAGGAAAAAGGTAATCTCATACATGAGAAAAAAATACTCAGTTATTTGGAGCAACAGGAACGTTGAGAAATCTGCGTAGCAACATTTGCCGAATAGTGAACAAAGGGAAATACTTGTTTTATTTTCGTAGCTAACTTCATTTCAAACGTGCTGAATGTGTGTTATTGTCAAACGTAATAACGTAGCGCATTTTTTTATTAATTGTTTATCCAAATTTGAAGAGGGTTTTAGTCGTCATTTTGCAGATGGAACAAAACGAGTTGCTTTTTCGTTGTTAAATGGCATTTTAGTAACGCTAAGCAAAACATGTGGTACAAACTAAAAATATATATTAACAGCATATAGCGACGATGTATTTAGCAATAATGTGTGTCAAATATGGTTTAAAAACATCCGTAATGGTGATACGACATTCCAAGGTGATGTTCGGTCTGGAAGGCGAATTACCACTGATGATGACCAAATCAAGTCTTTGATCGAGAATACCCAGTGTTGTACGATACGAGAGATTGAAAGTGTTGAAAAACACCGTCCACGAGCATTTGATAAACCTTGGTTACGTGAATTACTATGAATTTAAACTAAAAATACGAAATTACTTTTCGGGTAACCTATTATTAGTTACCATCTAAAGTTATACTGCCGATAGTCGAGTCAGGGTCTCGTCAGTTCATAAGCAGAAGCACCATGTACAGGTGTGGTTGACTATTGTGGTGTTGAAATGTTTTCACAGCCCGTTACACTCTATCTAAGCGTGAATATGGATGTGAGGGCCTCTTTTTTAATCTTAAATTGCTGACGGAAGCAACATTTTATCCTACTTAGTTCGGAAATGTATAATATAATAAATAAATAAATATATTTATTGACACCAACAGAGTATGCACATACATTCCGAAATCACACGTATATCTCAAGATAAATAGTAGAAAATACATTTAAGAGAAAATCTATCAAAAGGTCTGGGCTCATCTTATAACGTCCCCCCGGCCGAGATACACTTCATCAATATAGGTTGATCCATTATTGGTGGGGTGTATCTCGAATTTCAATATTCCACGCCCTAGAATATTGAAAGCTGACTACTTCAGGGCATATCTCTCAAGGTTCTAATATTGAGGTTCACGCTCTTTAAAAGCTTTATCAATGATATTGGTACATTAATAAGTTAATCTAGATTATTAATTTTCGCTAACGTTTTAAATGTCTTCAGAAAAAAATATTCTTTTGGTGACGGTTTTTACTCCTTCAGGCGAACTTGAACGCTATATGGGAGTGCAGTCAAATTAATAGACTTCATTAAAAAGGTATGGTTTAATGATTCTGACGATTGTTCTAGGTGCAGAAATATTGATCTACAGGCGACTCTCGACTTTCGCACATTTCGCACATTTAAAAAAAATCAATTTTTCAAAGATTTTTGTCGATAATGCAAAAAATGTTCGCTTCCATGCAGTCGCTCCCACTTTTTTGGAAGAACTATAATATATGGAAAACAATAAACAATATTAGACTCGTGGGCTGAAATAAAAGTGTCAACAATGAAAGGTTCCTGGAAACAATTATGCTCACAAATGATGAGTGCTTTTATAAATTCAGAAGAAACTCCGGAAACGATCACAGATGAAATAGTTAGCCTAATGAATTAACTAAACTTGGACGTCAACAACGAAAATGTTAATGAATTTATTGAATCTCACTCAGTTGCTCTGTCAAATGAATACTTAATTGAGCAACAAGAGCTAAATGAAATACACAATGGAAGTGAGGAAGAAGAAGCTGATAAAATCGTCAAGACTTTGACAATCAAAAATATGAATGAAGCCTTCATGCACCTTGACAAATTTTTGACTATCATGGAAGAATGTGATCCCAATGGAGAACGTACATCTCATGTACGTAGGGCGATTGAGAAAGACACAGCATGTTATAGAACTCTTTATCAAGAAAAGGAACAAAATAGTGGTATTCAACTAACTCTTGACAAGTTTATAAAGAAAACACCTGAAAGCACTTAAACACGCCTCGTTAACTTTATTATGTAAATTGATAAATAAATATTTTTAATATATTATTGATAAAGAAGTATTATTATTGATAAATATTTTTTTAAAATACAATTTTTGATGTTTTTTTTACATCTCTCTAGTTTCGAACATTCGCACACATTTTCAGAAACTAATTATGTGTAAAAGTCGAGGGCCGCCTGTATTAAGACTCCCAACAAGTAGAACTAACTGGTCTAGTGCCCTTCAGAAAAATTTTTCAAAGAAAATATGTTATTTGAAATTTATAAGTAATGGGAGTTGATAAGTTTGACTTAATAATTTCTATTTCTTTGTTGATTTCTATTTCTTGTTACTGTATATATTTCTTTTTAAGCTTTATATGTTATTGGTTTTAATCTGTAGTTTTATTATTATTATCATTATTATTATTACACATGATAAAGATACACAATTTGAGAAAAAACAACAGGTAATTTGATTTGGACATACAATTTTAATGGATCTGGGTTTGTTGCCTTTCATTTGTCGTATCCCCAGTAAACTAGGCTTTTGCCTGTATCTCATTGAGTGTATAGCCTGAGCCTGTATCGCCTGTATCTCACAATCGATACTTCTTTCCAAATTGTCTTTGAAATGGGACACCAGCATCGAGTGTCGTATCATAATTACGGAGTTTAATAAACCACATTTGACAGACGATCACATATCGGATCGGTGACAATAGATGTTCATATTTTTTAGTGTGTATTTTGTTTACGATAATAAAAAAGTATCATTTTATTTATTATTACACATGACAAGAAATATACATAATTTGCGAAAGAACAACAGGTAATTTAATTTAGACATACATTATTTTAATGGACCTGGGTTTGTCGCCTTTCATTTGTCGTGTCCCCAGTAAACTAAGCTTTTGCCTGTATCTCACTGAGGATATTTAGCATGAAAAAATAAATCGATACTTCTTTCCGATTTTCGATTACACAAAAAACAAAACCCCGTTGCACGTTCTCATCAACCTGACAAACAGTGACACTCAACTACAACTGGAAACATCTTGCGAAATTCAAATCCTCACACATCATCACTCCAGAAAGACCAAAAATATTCATCCCACAATATATCGCACACAATCATAAGAACAAAAATTAAAATCAAAGCAAAAAAAAATACACAGAAACAAATAAAATAAACAAATACATACATTTCTGTCATATGGAGTAAATGAATGTTTAATATTGTATTTTATCTGATGATAAAATTATCAATTCAAATATTAGAAGACTCTCTATTCAAATATAAATTAGTTTCAATTAGTTTCAAATAAAAACCGCCAACTTGATTTTCATATTTTTACATTTATAATTTAATTTTAAATTGTGAATAGGTTAATTAATGGTATAATTTAACTGTCGGTTAAACAACTTTTATGTGAACTGCTAGAAGGGACTGGAATTGAAAAGTTTTTAAATATAACCCTCACTTTTCAGCAGACATTATCAGATTTTGTTCATTAAAGAAGTTGGAATTGTTTGAAAAGTCGATTTTTGTTTACTGATATTTTCTGAAGTAGTTGCTTCTCAAAGTGTCACGTATTGATGAAAATGTTTTGGAGAAAATTTAAACAATTTATTCATTTGTTGACAAAATAAAGTTCATTTAATTTTAACTGTTAGAAAGGGTTGGAATTGAAAAGTTTTTTTTTAAATATAACCCTCACTTTCGGCAAACATTTTCAGATTTTGTTCATTAAGAAACTTTGGAACGTTTGAAAAGTTGACTTTTGTTCACTGATATTTTATGAAGTAGCTGCTTCTCAAAGTATCATACATTGAAAAAATGTTTTGGCATAACTTAATTTTTTTTTTTTGACAAAATAAAGTTAATTTAAGTTGATGCTCCGTATGCCATCGACCACAAGTCACACCACCCTGTAATCAATCAAGATTACCGAATAAAAATCGACAGTATTTAAGGACACCCCTAATTTAATTTGGACATATCAACAGTAAAATAACAAAAATCAGGAGAAGCTGGTGATCATGTGGGGAACAGTATATTTTAAAATTATTTTTTTTACAATCAGACGAGGTATAACCGAATTGCATCACATAGCAAAAAAAAAAGAATGATTAAAAGTCTAAAGATTACTTAAATACAACAGGAAAAATGTTACTTGTGGAGTGACTCAATTTATCTACCGAGATATGGAAGATATCAATATCGAAAAAATCATTCAACAAGGTCATTCCGTGTGCATCTGGTGATGTTCTTAATTGCTCGGTTTGTGAATACGACACCGAAAATACTATAAATTAACGATGGCGTAAATAATTATCTGGTACAACAAAACAGTAGAGCGAGAACTTTCAAGATGAACATGTATAAGACCGATAGCCCATAAAAAGGTATTAAAACGTTTCATTCGACATGGTCCAGGACCAGGAAGGATGGGGGCAAATAGTGTGTCAATTTTCAGGCATAGCAGGGGATTACGGGCATTTACCACGCAATGAAGAAAAACTGTCTCTTACATATTATGGTAACAATCATTAAACAAAAGATAACGCATCAGTATCTCCCAAAAAAATAACAATTAAGGATACATATGTCTTTTAAAATAGGATGCTTGTAAATACATACTATTGTAAAATATAATATGTAAAGAAAAAAAATCAAAAACAATCAATTAAATTTAGTCAGCGTTACAATAATTAGTTGTAAGAATTGTTATCTAGTTACAAGTTAGTCACTCACAGAAGCAAAGGAAAATCAGGATGAAAGGAAAATCTGAGTAATGTCATATATTTTCAATTTTCTTTTAAACATAAATAAGGATCGTGCACATCTGATAAATCTTGAAATTTATTCTACAGTGGCGCCGACTCAATCGAAAATGAAGATGTGTTATTTTGAAATGTTTTAGTTAACAAATATTAAAGAATGCGATAAGTCGTAGGTAAATCTATTACTCTTTACTGAGCGGTTATATCATAGCATTGATACTCATATATTTTAGTCTTACGCCCCCTAAAAATATAAAAAAAGTAACACTTGATCTAACGTGACCCCATTTACCACTAACGTTTTACTAACGTGACCCCTTTAACACTAACGTGACCCCCTTTAAAAACTTAAAATTACTATGTTCGTTTGTCTCAGAAAATGAGTAATTTTTTTAATGCATACATATGTTAAGTTATTTTTATGTAATTTATAGTTAAGTCGTTAACACTGTGGAGGTTTAAAGACTGTAATTTGTTTGGTCCAACACTGCTAATTATACTTCATAGTTACTTGTATTTTCATGACCTCTCTCATATAACACGGCTATCGTCCCTGGAGGTCATATTGTCACCCACGAGTTGAGAAACGATGTATAACCCTTTTAATCCCACGGGGCCGATTATGGGCCCCAATGGGTTTTTGCGAAAAAAACATGGGGCCGATCATCGACCTAAAAGTGTTCATACAAGTTTTTTTTATGAAATATGAAAAATAATAATTATTTTACACTCTACAGAGAGGTCTCCACAAAAAAAAAATAGGTTTTGAAACTAAATATTAACTGAGATAAAAAGTAAAATATAAACTACTGTTTTTTGCCAAGAAATGCTTGGGATTTTTTGCACATTTTATGCAAAATATGCTGGGATTAAAAGGATTAATATTGTAGATAAGTAATAATTGTAAACTATCATTCTGAACTTTATTCCTTTACATTTTTTTATGTTCTATTTGGTGACAGCGAGACTTAAGTAGGCACCCATATCCTATGTCACATCTTGCATCGTTCTATAGTCCAAAGCAACAAGAGTACACCGATAAAAAAATAACATACAGGTGTACCAACATGAAAAATACAAGTATGGAACAACACATTTTTTTTGTGCCCGAGAAGCAGGGATGTCAGAGACTATATCTGTGATTTATCATATTCCCTCCAATACAGCCAAACTATTATTAATACTTCTCAAGTTGGAGTTCTAAATTTACAGGTTTATTTATTACATTTTATTGTAAAATATACAAATGACAAATTTAATAAATTATATTTATAATAATTTAAGTGATAAATTTGCAAAGTAGTGATATTTATAAATATGCGTGGTATAGATAAGAAACTGTATTTAATGGTCGCGGGTAAGTCCCAGCGAGAACGAATGACTCATACAATAATTAAGGAGGCCTCGATGATAAAACTACAACGTGTTCAGGAAACTCGTTTGTCTCGACTTGCAGTGTTCCAATTTTAGCTAACACGTGTAACGCTCGCCAATTGTTCCCGTTTTATTTATTGTAAATTTGTCTGCAGTTGTGAGTGGTCGTGTTTTGTGTTGCTTATTTCGTATTTACGACATTGTGTTCGTATTTACGTAGGTCTATGTTTAACACCATGCTTTCAAATCTACCATACCAAATTGAATGTTTAATTTTTCCTAATTTTTTTAAAATTAAAATATGTTTAAATTGTTATTTGAACGTACAGTTAGACTCCTTGTCGAAAAACACCGTGATGCTAAGAAAGACCTTCATATGGCCTTCATCGATCTTGAAAAGGCATTTGACAGGGTCCCTAGAAGCCTAATTTGGGCAGCACTTAAAGCACATAGTGTACCAGAGAAGTATGTACTTGCCATCCAGGACATGTACGATAACGTGACAACGCAAGTGAGGTGCACTTCTAGAACTTCACCAGAATTTCCTGTAAAGGTGGGGGTACATCAAGGATCGGTACTCAGTCCGCTACTGTTCATCTTAGTCATGGACTATTTAACTAACCAGGAAATGAACAGTCTCCTAAAGATCCTACTATTTGCAGACGATATCGTATTAATAAGTGAAAACACGAATACCTGCAAAATAGTCTGGAAAGGTGGAGAATAATCTCGGAGGACAATGGATTGAAACTGAGCAGAAAGAAAACAGAGTATCTGTACCTACCATTCGAGAACACAAATTATGTCACTCCCGTAATGCAAATGGATGGAGAAACATTACCAAATTGTGACTTCTTTAAGTATCTTGGGTCACTCATCCATAGCGATGAAGGATGTGCAGCAGATGTAACACATAGAATTAGTGTGGGATGGATGAAGTTTAGATCAATGACGGGAGTTCTATGTGATCCGAAAATGCCAGTAAAGTTAAAAGGAAAAGTATACCAAACGATTGTCAGACCCGCACTCCTCTACGGCTCCAAATGCTGGACGATGTATAACTCTTACGCTAGGCAACTAGAAACTGCTGAAATGCGCATGCTACGATGGTCAGCAGGTGTGTCCCTAAGAGACAAAATAAGAAGCTCACGCATTCGTGAAAGCCTGGGTGTTACAGACATCAACAGCAAGATGGAGGAAAGGCGATTGAGATGGTATGACCACGTTGGACGCAGAGCACCCTATCACGTTGTGAACCAGGCAATCTCCATGGATCTTCCTCGAGTGGCGACCAGAAGAAGACCAAAGAATTCATGGGTGGTGCAAAAAGATAACCTGATGCAGAGACACGGCCTGGGGGACGTAGTCCGGGACAGAAGAGCATACAACCTAAGGACGAGGAGAGCTGACCCCAACAGTCTTCGCAGACAATGAGTTGGTATGGAGCCAGGGAGAAGAAGAAGAAGTTTCAATTGAAAAGTGTATAAACTTAAAATAATACACAAAAACAAACTTGATGTTTTTTGAAACCATCTTTGTAAAAAACCCCTAGCATTAAGTTGTTAATCAATGATCTTTGTGGTGTGACACTTGTTTGTTAAACATCAATCGATAAATAATAAATAACGTTTTAATTATTTTAACAACATTTGTCTCGAAAGTTGTACATTCGTTTTTTTAACACCCGGTATTTAAAAAGCATATCATCGAGTTCCAGGAAATCACTTCAAGTTTTTTTTGTATCGCATATTTGTTCAGTCAGAATTTCAGCTTCAGCTGTGGAGCTATTCGTTGCTGTTAATATAAAACAATATATTTTCATACGATTAATATATAAAAGTTATAAGTGTGAATTCCAGGTATGTGGGCATTTTTCTTAAACATTACATATTTTTGATAATAATAATAAAAATACAATTTGAATAGCGCTGTTTCGAAAGCAGACTCTCCTCAAAGGTGTTCTAGCTCGGGATTCGAACCTACTATTATTGACAGAATAACAAGGATACAAAATAAATATTTATAAGTTGAGTATAAGTCATACATATACTCTCGAACGCTAGGCGGAAAAAGTGCCTGTGTATTTCGAGGGAAGTAAGCACATCGCGGGGTTCGAACCGACAACTTTCCGCACGGAAGTCTAGTGCGTTACCGCGCGGCCAAGCACCTCATTGCTTATTTGAAATGACATAATGAATTTTCGTTTTTTTTGTGAATAATTAATTAAACTGATGCCTATTTGATACTTTGTAACAATGAAAAATCGATTTATTTGAAATATTAATCAATAAAACGTAAAATTAATCAAAAATAAATTTTATAGATTCATTAAATATTACGCAAGTATAATATAACTATTGCAATATTAAAACAGACATTATTATTCACTAGAACTAATAAAAAAATTGGCTTTTAATATATTATAATTGTACCGGACGTATGCGTTACCATAAAATATGATTGATATATTTGGATTTTTTTTATGTATAAATTCTTATGTTTGTTTATGTACGTGCTGTGCCACGACCGTAGTGAAATGTTCGTTATGCGTGGCCTTCGCGCAAGCCAGTATCAAAAGTCGGCCGGCCCATGCATGCAAAAACGTGTGAGAAATGTGATATCTCGCAAGTCATGACGGCATGCACGGGCGAAAACAGGCGCCTGCGATAAGCAATTGGTCGCACATAAAGAGCGCCGAAGTAAAAAAATACATTCTCAGTTTACTCCAGTCTACTGCATTTTACTTGCGACTAACTTCTACCTGCTAAAGAGGAATGTCTTCACCCTGCTACTTTTCACCGACCTTTTCATCGTGAGCCGAATTCTTCGATTATTGAGCGGTAGCCATCCACCTATTCTACAGTATTTGTACGGTGCAATACAACGATATTGTGCACGGCTTCCAGAACACCCAAATATAGTGAATTTTTTTTAAATTCTAACAAAAAATAACTAACTACGCCCGGCAGCAACAGTAGTGCCCATGCATGCAAGGGAATTTAGGAGGTCTACTTGTCATAAACAATTAATGCCAACAAATAGGTGAAAGTTCTCTACAGAATGATAAGAAATTTATGATGGAATTAAAATTGAAAATTAGTACTCTATGATAAAAGTGATATTTTTTTTCAAATTTCTATAGCGCTAGTTTATGGTTGTTCTTCTAGAACAAGGGTTCTTAACCTAATTGTGATCGCTGGTGCATTCGAGATTTAGTAAAAAAGTGATGGGCGACAGCCGGATTACCTAAAAAAAAAAAATTTAAGCATGATGCTTTTAACATTTATATACGAGTATTACATAAATACAAAATTATTATATCTCTGATTTCGGTCAAGATAACTGTGATTGGTCTTGAAATGGCGTTCAAGGTTATATTTCTTTATCACTGACACAACATCGTTGCACATTAAGCTAACTTCAATAAACAATATTATTAAATAAATACTTTTTAGATTAAATTGTGTTTATTTCGTTATTAAATACTTTGTAGCGGGCGCTTGCAAATACATAGGGCATACATGCACCCACGGGCACGGGGTTGAGAAAACCTGTTCTAGGACATAGTTTCCCTAAGTGGGCGCTAGAAGGATTTGAAGGGGCGTTGCTGGCCCCATGGACAGAGATAAGCAACTGGGCAATGTAGGCATTGAGAAGCAACTGGGCAATGATAAGAAAACGCCTGAAAAAATGTCACCACAACATTTATCCACTTGACTATTCAGACATATTTACAGTCATGCATCGTCGCAAGAGTCATATCTATCAACCGTTCGTACATGTTGATCCAATGGTCGTATAATTTAATAGCTGCTTTATTTTTCAAGGAAGTGTATAATAGGTATATCATAAAATGCAAGTTACAACCGATTTGCCTAAAAAACAAGACGACAGGTCTTAACAAGCGAGTGTTATCATGTACGTATGTGGTTGCGCGCACTTTCAACCTACGCGAGTTCTTACAAATTCAGCTAGCAACAGCGAGGATTTGTGCATTTTATGTCAAGCTATGAATATGTGAAAAGTCTTAAATATATTAACATTATTCAAAAAATTGTGAAATTCAAAAGTTATGATGCAGACACATCTACACTTACAATTTTATTCATAGTTGATATAGTGATAAAGTTATATCGAGGAAAAAAATAACTGTTGGCGATCCATACGTATTTTTTTTTTTTTTTGAAAGAGTAGATATGATCGATGCCATATATATCTTTATGCCCTTAAATATTATGTGGAAAAAATGCCTGTGTCATTCGAGGCGAGTAGCATATCGCGGGGTTCGAATCGGTGACATTTCGTACGGAAGTCCAGTGCGTTATCGCGCAGCCATACCTCATTATATTTTTTACTCAATTATTGGCATAACACTATCCACGTCATTAGATTTTCACTCAACTATTGGCACCACACCATACACGTTATTAGATTTTTATTCAATTATTGGCACCACACCATCTGAGAATTTGACAAAGCTTGACTTCCTTGACTCCAAAGCAAATCGAATCCCTTGTATCGAATAACTAATGTACAATTTCAACTTTTTTAAGTGGAATTTTTTTTCTGTTATAAATATTTTTAGTTTAAAAATATTAACGAAAGTGATCAATCACAAGTATTGTTCGTTACCAAGCGGATACATTATAGGCAAATAATAAATGAAAATTATAATCACGTACTTCACTACTTCAATTGTGTTTGTACTCTAAAGCAGGAACCCATATCCTATGTCACATCTAGTGTCATTCCACAGTCCAGATCATAAAAAAATACGCTGAGGAAACAATAACACATCTGTGTTTTAAAAGTTATAAAACAAGGGTGTCAGGATCCAAATTAAACGGTGCGCACGAGTACAAGGGTTGTCAGAGACCACTTTACTATATTCAATTAAGAGGGCTTTAATTTTAATTTTTTTTCTTGATTTATTAGAATTTACTTATCCAGGTTTGGATGAAGTCTTTTTGAAAAAAAAAACTTTTACATCAATTCATTTTCTTCAGGCTTACGTTGAACGGAACGGGGATTTATTTTGAGATGATTTTTTTTCATTCATCTCTGTTCTCCGCCATGATCGTCGTTCCTGCCCATGACAGTCTTTCATCAGTCAGCTTTCTTTCTCAGGCGAATCTTATTTACCCAACAGTTAATTATGTGCAATGTGCATGTATTATATAAAACGAAAATCAGGGTTAACTCTCTCATGATCTATAAACAATAATTTGATAACCTTAGTGACTTAGTTGATTTCCACTTGAGGGATTTTGGACACCATCAGGTTCGACTCTTGATGGTGTCCAAAAAAAGGACCCAGTTTTGTAAATTAGTTCGTCAGGTAACAATATTCGCACGCTTCGAGTGTTGTTTCTTCACATGCGGAAGTGTTAGTAACACGACCCGCGAGTTCCGTGCCTGCTCCAGTGGTTCTTAACTTAAGCTAAATATAATACTGTCTCCCAGTCACGCTCTTCAGAATCTCCAAACACCAAAAATAAAACAATACATTTAGAAATATAACGCTGTATATGTTAGCTACTTGAGAACATATAATACTTTTAATAGTATGTATGCATGTATTAAATATTAACAGCGAATATTTAATACATGCATACATACTATTATGCCGTTTTCTGACTAAGGTAGGTATAGAAGACAGAATACAAAACCTTTCATATGTCGACATACATATTTTGCATCTTCCACATTCACACACCTTCTCATACAGCTCTAACTACTTATATTTCCTTTTTTCAAAATATCATTCAAATTATCCAACCACACTTTCCCTAGTCTTTCTCTACCACGCCTTCCGCTCACATTGCACTATATATATATATATTTGCTAGTTATTGGATGTTTGGCACGTGAAATGAATTGATGAAAATTCGTTCCACGTGCCCAAACCATCTCAAAGTGATCTTTTTCACATTACTTAATACATTAACCTTAAGTTCACATTCACCCCTAATCAGTTCATTCCGTATTCTTTTAAACATTATCACCCCGTTTATTCTTCAAAAGAGCATGCATTTCTACAGCATGGTAGATATGAAAGAAAATTCAGGAATGAAACACGTTATATTACTGACTTGATATGGGAGATGATCTAGATCCATTCTCAATAAGTGTTCCAGATGATATATCTCGATATAACGACTTAAAGGTTCCATTTCCAGGGTTTCAGGTATCGAGTAATTTCCTATTTTATACCGTCGTGTGATCTCCTCTGAGATATCTCATTTCTGCCTCATGTATTCTTGATCTCCCCTTCGCCGTCAGGATCCATTACTTGTGCCGTTAACGGTCTAAAACAGTGGCTCCAAACATATTTTAATCGAGGAACCTTTTTCAACCTCGATAAAAAAAAATTGGAACTTTTTAAAAAAAAAATTTTATCCACTTTGCACGGATTTCTCCTGTTACACAAAGAGGGTCTGCTTTTAGCGTTAGCTTATTCGTTAGGAATAATATCAGCCAGGATTCTTCTCATACTGCTAGACGGTACCGAGAATATATCAACAGTGTCATTCAGTTGGTTCAATATCTCTATACCACGCGTGACTGAGTGTTTAGCCATGATATTCGTCCTGTAAGTTGGTATGTAGAACAGAGGGTGATTTCTTGAACGGCTATATTTATTGGGTACATATAAACTTCGTGCTTCTAGAATCGCGGGACAGTTAAAGGAACCTTGGAAAACCTTTATTAGGAATATCGCAATGGATTCTTGCCTTCTTGTTTCGAGGCTTCTATAGTTACACACCGTGAGAAGTTCGGCATGGTGAGCATATTTTGGGTAATCCCCCTTTGTTCTGTACCATAGATATCTGAGGATTTTTTTTGTATTTGTTCTATATTGTTTTTATATTTGAGCTGATGAGGAGCCCAAACCGTAGATGCATATTCTAAATATTCAAACAAAAAATATTTACGTTAAGTTGACATATACGGGTTAAACCCGATTACGTAGAAAGGTTTAAGACAAATATATAAAGTAATAAAAAATAATTGTTCAGCCAAAATAACTAACTTCCATTACTAAGAAAGCTCAAAATACTTTCGTAGAAAACATTTTCTGGAATGTTAAATATGTCACTATCCGAGGCCCTATTCAAAAAAGAAAGCACGTGAAGCAAAAGAAGAGCACTTGGCACGTAAGTTCTAATTATTGCCATTTTAAATAGATAAATATTTCGGTATTTCGAATAGTTGTCAGGACCATAAAACCATTATTCTCAATTAATCTAATGATTTGCCTATACTCCCAAATAGCGTTCATATTTGAATGAAGGAGAGTAAAAGCCGTCATCAAAAGAATATTTTTTTCTATAGACATTCAAATTGTTAGCGAATACTTATTACTGAATCAATTGTATTGATAAAGATTTAAAAGAACGTAAGCTTCAAAATTGGAACCTTAAGGATGCCTTGATGAAGTCAAGTGCAGAATTGAATCATGCTTCTGCGATGATAATCTAAACTTGAAACTTCGACAATTGTTAGTCAAATGCTACATTTGGTCAGTGTTATTGCATGGAATGGAATCATGAACCCTCAAAGTAAGTAGTATGAACCGATTGGATGCATTCGAAATGTAGATGCACCGGATAATGCTACGGATACCCTGGGCGGATATGGTCAGCAACACGAGGGTTCTTCAAAGAGCCAAAGTTGATAGAGAGTTGCTGACAAATATTAAAATCCGAAAGGTGTCCTACTTGGGTCATGTACTTAGAGGAATAAAGTACAAATTACTGCACCTGATCATCCAAGACAAAATAGAAGGCCGAAGAGGTGTTGGCAGGAGGCAAATCTCCTGGCTCCGCAATATACGTGATTGAACTGGCATAAGGGGCGTTAGAGATCTTTTTCGGGATGCCGGGGACAAAGATATCTACTCTCAAGTGATATTCAACGTTGGGGGGACCTGACATAACACTGAGAAGAAGAAGAAGGGATACCTAAATATGTCCTGAAGTAATCAAATATATTCCTGGAAAAACAGTCTTGAGAATTACCCGATGGAAAAAAAAGTCATGAAGTTTACCCGATTGAAAGCCTTTGAGATATTGTGATGGATCAATCAATTTGTTATCATCAAAAGTTCTCGAAACAAAGTCATTAAATTACATTAAATTTGATAATAGAAACGTACATATATATAAAAGCTAATTTCTAGGTTTTATAGTAAAAACTTCGTACTGATGGAAAGCCACCTTTATGATATTCATATAAAATAAAGCTTTCATGCACACTTGAGATGGGTGAGAAGACCCAGGACCAATTTGTCTTCGAGTGTCCTCGACGCGTCGCATTTAATCTTGATCAATTATAAATGTTCCTCGGTCGTTCAACATTATCCCGCCTACTCGCATTGAAATCTCCATAAATTTATAGTCACATATATGAATTTACTGTCTGAAACTCCTGAAATATTTAGTAGTACAGAAGTTTCTTGCATATTCATACACTGCCTCCTATCCTTAAAAATCAGGCATGTCAAACTCATTTTGCAACACGGGTTACATAAACTATTCTGCTATTGAGTACTTGGCCTTTCAGGATGAATGACGAGTGGAAAGGATTTGTGTGAGTTCGTGAGTGTGGGTTTCTTCTTGTTGTTTTAATTTTGGTTGTTTTTGTATTTGTGTTTCAGTGTATATTTTGTTTTAATTTTTATTCTTATGATTGTGTGCGGTATATTGTGGGATGAATATTTTTGGTCTTTCTGGAGTGATGATGTGTGAGGAGTTGAATTTGGCAAGATGTTTCCAGTTGTAGTTGAGTGTCACTGTTTGTCAGGTTGATGAGAGTGTGCAACGGGGTTTTGTTTTTTGTGTAATCAAAAATCGGAAAGAAGTATCGATTTATTTTTTCATGCTAAATATTCTCAGTGAGATACAGGCAAAAGCCTAGTTTACTGGGGATACGACAAATGAAAGGCAACAAACCCAGATCCATTAAAATTGTATGTCCAAATTAAATGACCTGTTGTTTTTTTTCGCAAATTGTGTATATTTCTTGTCATGTGTAATAATAAATAAATAAATAAAATAAATTGACTGAAGACTCGATGTATTTAATTTTTAACGAAAATCAAAATAAATAAATTTACTTACAAAATATCATCGTTTCCCTCTTGTGACGTCGACTGCCAGCTGTCTTTCCATCTTTTGAGAGGTAGTCCTGGTGTTTGTTAATTTTAAAATCTATTTACAAAATTCTCAAACAATTAATTTCTTGTTGTTCTATGTAAGCGTTGTTCCACTAATAACAAGTCTTAAGTACTCGACCACTATAAAATATGTGTTCCACAGTTTCGTAAGTCCACTTTGCTAAATTTGGTAATATTTTGTAATATACCAGTACATACATATATTGAATCATATGTATACATATTAATATAACATAATTTTTAACAAAGACTTTGTAATTGCTTTTTTATAATAACTTCTCCGTTTTTGTTTTTTATGTTAGTTTAAAATAAAGTTTTGTATTTTTGTCAATAATTTTAAGTATTTCTGTTAATTTGTCTTATGTGCATTTGTTTGTAAAAGACACTGTTTTGTTGTAAATAAAATATATAAATTAATTAATCTTGTCTGCTTTCCTGACATAATATCTCCCCAAGAATATTTCTCTATTCTAGTGATTTGAATTAATTTTTTTTTAATATCCATTTGACTGCTGACCACGCGAAATAGCGTTGCGTAAGGCGCAGACTAGGGTTCATCCAAGCAATACAGCTTGGAAAGCTACAGTAACTTAAATCTAGAATACATCCGACGTGATCCCAGTCACATCGGGAAGCAAATTTATCAATCGGGTCCTATATGTGGACAGTACTCGTATATTAATATGATAATTTATGCTTGTTTCCTTTTTTATATAGTAAATAAAAATAAAGGCGATAATTAGAACCATGACGATAGTTAAGTTTTATAATTTGTTTTATCAAACAAAGTTTATTCCACTTTTTGTAACGGTATAATCCTACCGGTTTCAAGGCTTTTACCTCATCATCAGAGGAGTACAAACAAGACTGTAGTGGACTAAAGTATTGTAGAATAAACAGTGTTTGATAAAACAAATTACAATATCTTTAAACCTCCACAACGTGAATGCCTTTGCTATAAATAATATAAAATTTTCATTTTTTTTCGACCCGTATTAGTTTGCAAAATAGAACAGAGCTTCCATTAATTTCAAATACCCAACGAAGCACTTATTTTCGCGCGCTTTAACTAGTGATGTAATAACACCCGACGAAATTCGATAACCGTATTTTTTCTTACAATGGCACACTATTTCAAACAAAGCTTTAAGCTTTAAAATTTTTTTGCTGAAAAAGTGCATTAGTGTTTATTGGCAATCGGCGATTAATTTTTATTGGCAATCGCGAATAAAAATTAATCATCTGACTTTAAATGTAGCAGGGCCGCGACTAAATAGTAGCAGGGCCGTGACTATAGTGTGTGCAATGTGTGTACCACATACAGGCGGCCAGAGGAAGGGGTGGTCGCCGGCTTTGCTCAACCTTTACTGTATCAAACATGCAACAAAAAAAAATTCGCTAACTTCCCTCGTGTTGATTCTACGGCGTTCAAATATCAAATTTCTTTAAATAATCATGTAGGTATAATATTTTTTTATTGTGTTTCAGTTTTCCAAAGATGAAGATTGCCGGTTTCAATCTTATCGTGGTCCTTTCTTTGGTGTGCCAGCAAGCATATGCTAGGATATTCACTGAGGCCCAGTTGGCTCAGGAACTTTATAATCAAGGATTTCCAATTGATCAACTAAACGATTGTGAGTTGGTTTATTTTCTACATTTTATCAAAATTCTCGTATTTTAATACGAAAACAGAATTTGATAAGATATTATGTGTCGGGTAGACAAATAAGACAGAGAACCATACGTTCCTATCGCAATACACACCTTTCAACTCTTCTATATTCATTTAGCTCTTACAATTTCTATGACTTGATAATTTCTTCTTTCAAATTTATTTTTTAAGATTTTTCATAATATTTCGACATACTGAGTTTAACGTGAGCCCCAACTTTAAGCTTTGTGAAACAGTCGGCGCTATATAAATTGCCCTTTTATTATTATAATTATTTTCCATAACAACAAGACTGAATAGAGCTTAATGCGTGATATAGAAATGCGTGCACTTAAAAGAACACATTGGGTGACAAAGTTTGACAGAAAAGATAATAAAGTGATCATAAACGAACGTGAATTTAATAGTAATGCATTGAGTAAGAAGGAGAAGAACATTATGAGATCGTTTGGCCACCTAGACGAAGATGAAATGGTTTGCCCACCTAGACGAAGATAAAATGGATTGCCCACCTAGACTAAGATAAAATGGTTTGCCCACCTAGACTAAGATAAAATGGTTTGCCCACCTAGACGAAATTTTTATTTATTTTTTATTTTCTCAATACAGGCTCAGCCCAATTACATTAAAAAATACAAAAAATGTTAACATTAAAAAAATATATAAAATGTTGTATGTGCATATGGTACACACAAATATACGCATACATATATACACACAAATATACACATACACACACACATACACATATGTTCAAAGTCACTTAAATACGTTGATGAGTGCTTTCTAACCCACTCAATCTTAGAAGAGAATTTTCTTTTGCTTTTGGTAATGTGATATGAAATATGTCAATATCCGAAGCAGTCCCGTTCAAAAGAGTTAAAGCCCTTCCAACAGGCTTAGCGACTGGAAGACCCATTCTTGCGTATGTTATTGAGAACAGTTCTTCCCGGCGCACTCTAGTGTAATTGTTAGGAACATTTAACGCTAAAATATGAGATAGTTTGGCCACCTAGACAGATGAATGAAGAAATACTAACATATCTAATAAACAGTGCAAATGTGAGTGGAAAGCGTGGTCAAGGCACATCAAGGAAGTATTGTTGGATCAAGTGTATATGTTGAAAAAAAGAATTGTTAAAAGTCAGAGAAATCGCGTAGGAGCTATATGAGAAAGTGTATGGACGTAGAAGTGGTGCAGATTTGTGTCGTGGTGAGAAAGCTTGGCGTTCTATTCTCTCTGCCTATTTCTACAGGGAGAAGGCATGGCGGTATATATATTTGAGGTATAAGTATATTCCAGAGGCTTTGTTCACCTTTCCTGTAATTTCAATTTCAAGATCAAGTACTCCATGAAAAGTGTAATTATATTCTTAACTGAAGTTTCTTGACTTTGATTTTTATTGTATTTCCAGGGGTATGTCTTGTTATGGGAGAGAGTTCAGGCAATACTAAGGCGATGAATACCAACACGAATGGCTCCAAAGACTGGGGACTTTTCCAAATTAACGACAACTGGTGGTGCGGCGACGCTAATGCCAAGAGAAACGGCTGTAAGGTTAGGTGTGAAGGTGAGACTTTTTCAATATTAAGACCTCAAATACCCTTCTAGTTAATGAAAAGAGGTTCCGTGGCGTAGTCGATAATATCTTTGACTTTTACTCTGGGGTTTCGGTCTCAATTCCTCGTGCTTTCTTTCTAGCAGAACTTACGAAGAATGACAAATGTCGAGTCTACTTTATTCACGACGCAAAAGGCAATCGTGTTTCTTGCTCACGTTATTTTTTATATTAGGTCCTTACATATGAAATTGGCGTTTTGCCGTACTGGCAACTTTGATCTCAAATATCTTCTCTTTGGTTAGGAATTCCAAATTAAAATTTATACAGCTATTTACTCAAGTATTTGTGTTTCGAAAATTATTATTCATTTTTTTTCCTCAATTGTTTTTTTTCTTTGCGTCACTCAGTTTACAAAATGGAAAACTTGAAATATCGCGTTATTTACGAGTACGAGTTCCACCGTGGCACCAGTGCTGCAGAAACGGCTCGAAGGATTAATGATGTGTATGGTGACGGTGGCGCAAAAGAAAACACAGTGCGTTTTTGGTTCCAACGTTTTCGTTCTGGAAATTTCGACCTGCTGAACAAGCCCCGTGGACGGCCGGAGACCAAAGTTGATAATGAAGAATTGAAGGCTATTGTGGAAGCAGATCCATCGCAAACCACGTCCGAGTTAGCTGCAGGCTGCGGTGTTAGTGATAAAACTGTTTTAATCCACTTGAAGCAAATTGGGAAGGTGAAAAAGCTTGAAAGGTGGGTACCTCACGAATTGAGTGAAGCAAATCAACAAACGCGCGTTGACTGCTGCGTTGCATTACTTAACCGGCACAATAATGAAGGGATTTTGAATCGAATCATTACCTGTGATGAAAAGTGGATCCTGTATGATAATCGGAAGCGCTCATCGCAATGGCTGAACCCTGCCGAACCAGCCAAACCATGCCCCAAGCGAAAATTGACTCCAAAAAAGTTACTTGTGAGCGTTTGGTGGACTAGTGCTGGTGTCGTTCACTACAGCTTTCTTAAATCTGGCCAGACGATTACGGTAGATGTCTATTGTCAGCAACTGCAAACCATGATGGAAAAGCTAGCTGCTAAACAACCGAGGCTGGTTAATCGCTCTAGGCCACTGCTGCTTCATGATAACGCTAGACCACACACTGCATAACAGACGGCTACCAAATTAGAAGAGCTTCAATTGGAATGTCTAAGACATCCACCGTACTCTCCGGACCTTGCCCCAACAGATTACTATTTTTTTCGAAATTTGGATAACTTCTTGCAAGGGAAAAAATTCAACTCCGATGGGGCAGTCCAAACCGACTTCAAAGATTTTATTGATTCCCGTCCGAATGGTTTTTTTTAGTAAAGGGATCGATGAACTACCTATGAGATGGCAAAAGTGCATAGATAGCAATGGTACATACTTTGATTAAATAAATATATTATATTTAAAAAAAATCAACTTTATGTTCCTCCCAAACAAAACGCCAATTTCATATGTAAGGACCTAATATATTCTCATGTGTCAATCTCTTCCAATCAACTAAAATACGAGTATATTAAACAAGCCTTTAGTGAAAACTAAACCATGAGAACGCTTCTATATAAATTGTCCTTTTGTTCTATCCATTCGGTACCCCCGAGTTGGAAGACCGATGTCTTATCAACGATGCCACGAATGTTGTCAGACCAGAGAGGTCGTTTTTAACGTATCTGTATGTGAAGTAAATTCTGCAGAGCTTCCATTTATTCAACTCCATTTCTTAATGTTTTTTTTTCAAATCCTTTGTACATTAAAGGTTTCCTAAATCATACAAGTACCAAAAAAACATGTATAAAACAGTTCAAAATTTTAAGACTTATTTGATAAAAACAAAAGTGAAAATGTATATGTTACACTAAAAAAATATGAAAAAATATAGCATGTTAAAAAATATGAAAAATAAAATTATTTCAAGTATTACAATAAATTTAAGAGATTTTTCCTGAAGGAGCTGAGCTACACATGAAACACGTCTATATGATGACACATTAAAAAAGTTGTGATCGCCCTACCTACCGGTATTTCTAAAGGCAGGTTAGTTCGACTTATATGTTGATAAAACAATCTATGGGTGCGTTGTCTCAAATAATTATCTGAGCTTCGGACATGTGCATAGTACG